>VWZV01011941.1:273780-364716 GCA_013397155.1 Irena cyanogastra | reverse complement strand
TCAAACAGCTCCTGGAGGGTCAAACCCCAATATTCACCTCAAACAGCTCCTGGAGGGATTAAACCCCAATATTCACCTCAAACAGCTCCTGGGGGGGTCAAACCCCAATATTCACCTCAAACAGCCCCTGCATGGTCAAACCCCAATATTCACCTCAGCCCCTGGAGAGTCAAACCCCAATACTCACTTCAAACAGCTCCTGGAGGGTCAAACCCCAATATTCACCTCAAATATCTCAGGATTTTCTGTGAGCCAGGTTTGAGTGAGCAGGCCAGAACTCACCCTGGAAGATTCTGATTTTTGGGAGAGATTTTGGGACTTTATTCCTTGCTGCTGGTGGGGTTGTGAGTGGAAGGGATCCTCATTCCCTGGGCACTGATCAGGATCAGCAAACATTAACAGAGGTAAGACTCACACGCAAACTTTCAGAGCAGCTCAGGTTCCTGTGCGTTCATTCCCCACAACAAACCCGTGATTCCCAGGAGGGCTTGGCTGCTGTTTAATTAAACAGGTTAGACCCAGCACTTCCCAGGTGCCCCACGGATCCCACCCTGCTGGGACCCCACTGCTGAGCTCCTCTGGGACTCTGGAGTGTGCTGAGAGCCTGGAAAATGCAGCTCAGCCCCAGCTGGCAGCTGAGCCTCAGACAGATCTGGAAATGCACTCGTGGCTGGGAACAAGGACCCATTTGCATACACAGACCTGACTTCTGGCATCCCATAACTTTCCCTTGAAAATCTGATCCAGACTGTCTAGACAAGTCAAAAGGCGCGTTTGTGCTTAATATTTTATAATTTATTATTTTGGATTAATTCGGAAGGGGCTCTTAGCAAAGCTGGAGTGCTGGAGGATGTGATTCTGTGATTTTACAGGCACTCACACAATCCCCCTGCTCTGCTCAGACAGACCCTCGAAGTTTGCTCTGAAGCTCACACACATAAACCCAGCCTCATAAATCTAATTCTACCTACTGGCATGCACTTTAGACATCCTCAGTTCATCCAAACACACACATTTGCTTTTTATTTCCTCCTGTAGCATTTTTTTTTTTAATAGGAGCGTTATAAATGTTTCAGCAGGTGAACATTGTAGAGCTAAAAGAAATTTAAATGTGCCTTGTGTTTGCTAAGCCAAGATACCCCAGCAAGACACTGACACACCTTTAAAAGGGTCTGTCTCTCCCCTTCTTACTCAAAATACAGCTTTAACAAATATGACATCTGAAAATTAGCATGTTTGTTCTGAAAGTAATAGCCAAGATCATGGATTATTTATGTGATCATTAATATTTGAATTTTGAATAATGTATACTTCTACATATCCACCAAAGGATGCAATGTGGGGTTAATTGTAAAGTCACATTATTTCCCCTGTAACAAGTGCAGGAGCAGCTTTATTTGCAGGAGTCACTTGCAGGATGCAATATCAGATTACAGCCTTAATTCTCTCTGTTTTTCTGGAAATATCTGTGTGGGGCTGTCTCCCTCTGCACACACGGGAGGCCCAGGTCCAGAACAGCCTCTTTTAAAAGCTGGGTTGTGGGCTCAGCTCACAGCAATTGCACTGATTTTCAGCTCAGCATCTGGGTGCTGACACAGCCCCAGCAAATGCAAACATTTCCTTCAATATCTCACTGACCAACACCTGACATTCACTGACACGGTTACAGGATGGGGTTTGTGCCCACCAAGGAGTTCTTGGCTTTTTGGGAGGGCAATCCCAAGGGTGGGACACAGAGCTCCTCTGACACAGCCCAGGTTTCACACTGCTCTCTCTCACTGTGGTTTCTGTGGCACCCAGGTGCAGGAGAACCGAGCAGGTCTTTGAGCACAATTGTAAAACTTAAATCCTGGAGAAGGGATTTAATGGGAAAACCACCTGAGAAAGATGATGTGAAGTAAAACAAATCCATGAAATTGTGCAGAGACAATTCTTCTTTAATTGCAACTGATTGGTAAAGGATTTCCCACACTTAACTCTGTAATTAAAAGAAGATTCACAACCTTGAGTGCATTCTTCCATGAGAAATCTTGCATGTATTTCCAAAGCTGCATTTTCAGCCTTAGAAAATAGATTTGAAATACTGGCTAACATAAATCACTTTTTATCCACCATTCTCAGTAAAAGTGCACCGGCTGAGGATAAGGACCCTGCTCCTGAATTCTTTGTGTAAGTGCTTGTTAGCAGAGGTGTGGGAGGGATTCCATGTCGGACAATTAAAGGCTACTTCTGACTGAGGAAGAACATTTCAATCACTTGAGCCTGCAGCTGAAACCTCTCGCTCAGATTTTCAGATTTTAAAGGGAGCCAGAGTGCTCGGCATCTCCCTCCCCAGCACAGCCCCTCGAGCCGAGCAGGCTGTGGCCAGACCTGGTGTCTGCAGCATGGGCTGGGAGCTTCCAGCAGGGGCTCACACATCTCCCTGACCTCAGCCCCCCTCGTAAATAACTGCAGGTGAAATACGCACCCTTATTTATTGTTTTGCTCACACACACCAAAAAAAAAAAAAAAAAAAAAAAAAATTGCTGGCATTTGATCCTTCCCTTTCTCTTGTTTTTATTCTACAGCACAAGCAGGAGAAATAGACCTAAACAGACCTTCACACTGCAGAGAGTGCACGGAGACATTGAGCCTGTGAGCCTCCCAAGGAGCCTCGGGCCCTGAGTGCTGTGTCTGCCCTGCGTGTGCAGGTGGGTGTGCAGGTCCTGCAGGAGGGCAGCACAGCTGGGGAAACATCTGTGTCCTGAGGGAGCACAGAGAGGTGTGCAGGTCCTGCAGGAGGGCAGCACAGCTGGGGAAACATCTGTGTCCTGATGGAGCACAGAGAGGTGTGCAGGTCCTGCAGGAGGGCAGCACAGCTGGGGAAACATCTGTGTCCTGAGGGAGCACAGAGAGGTTCTGAGCACAGAGAGGTGCCCACGGTGCTGCCCCAGCAGGGGCAGGGACAGCAGGGGCTGAGCAGCTCCTAACCCTAAACCCAACCCTAACCCTAACCCTGGGGAAGCTGCTCCTCTCCTCAGGAACACACTCAGGGGCACTCAGCCCTGAACCTGCCCTGGGCAGCACACACAAAGCCCTGGGCTGGGCCTTGCCCAGTCACTGGTGCCAGGGGCAGCTGAGTAATTCTCTGTTCGGAGAACAAATCCAATCCATGCCCTCACTTCCACTCTGCCACTGTCCCTAATTAAGGGTTACTGCTCAGGAATGANAAAAAAAAAAAAAAATTGCTGGCATTTGATCCTTCCCTTTCTCTTGTTTTTATTCTACAGCACAAGCAGGAGAAATAGACCTAAACAGATCTTCACACTGCAGAGAGTGCACGGAGACATTGAGCCTGTGAGCCTCCCAAGGAGCCTCGGGCCCTGAGTGCTGTGTCTGCCCTGCGTGTGCAGGTGGGTGTGCAGGTCCTGCAGGAGGGCAGCACAGCTGGGGAAACATCTGTGTCCTGATGGAGCACAGAGAGGTGTGCAGGTCCTGCAGGAGGGCA
The DNA here is from genome assembly GCA_013397155.1 of Irena cyanogastra. Classification (NCBI taxonomy): domain Eukaryota; kingdom Metazoa; phylum Chordata; class Aves; order Passeriformes; family Irenidae; genus Irena; species Irena cyanogastra. The sequence goes on along the minus strand of VWZV01011941.1, from coordinate 361,229 downwards.
GCACAGCTGGGGAAACATCTGTGTCCTGAGGGAGCACAGAGAGGTTCTGAGCACAGAGAGGTGCCCACGGTGCTGCCCCAGCAGGGGCAGGGACAGCAGGGGCTGAGCAGCTCCTAACCCTAAACCCAACCCTAACCCTAACCCTGGGGAAGCTGCTCCTCTCCTCAGGAACACACTCAGGGGCACTCAGCCCTGAACCTGCCCTGGGCAGCACACACAAAGCCCTGGGCTGGGCCTTGCCCAGTCACTGGTGCCAGGGGCAGCTGAGTAATTCTCTGTTCGGAGAACAAATCCAATCCATGCCTTCACTTCCACTCTGCCACTGTCCCTAATTAAGGGTTACTGCTCAGGAATGAGCACTCACAACCACTCTGAGGCAAGGGAGACTTGTCTTGTTCCTCTCTCCTGGCACACGGATCGGATTTCTAAAAATTCACTGTAGTAATCACAAAGAGCTGCTGCAAAGAATTACTTGGGAAAACCTTCTGAGATTTCAGCCTAGCTGGTCCCTTTGTTTCATAACTAGAAGGAGCATAATGAATGCAAAAACTCTGTGAATAGAGCTCAGCAGGGCCTACTTTTTTCTCCTGACTCCTGTGATAATAATAATTTGATTTTATAGGTGTCTATCCTCAGACCCTGGCTAGGGAGCAATCTTTACTGAGTCATGAACTTTCACATCATTAAATCCCTCTACATTTATTTTAAACATATCAAAAGTGTCAAGTAACTTTAGATCCACTAAATTTTATGTGCACTGGGTGAAATGAAGTTTGGCCACTGGGGACAGTGAGTGGAATGGTTTCCTGAGCAGTTGGGAGGGGATTTGGGAGCGATTCCACCCTCGGAGCAGAGCAGCACATCCCCTGAGCAGGAGGAGTGTTTGCAAGGACAGGAACCTGAGTAATCTCCTCCCAGTCTGGAGGGAATATTAAACTCTTCTGTCAGTTGGATGTATATTACTGATGGCCCTTTTTTTATTGTTGTTGTTGTTGATTTCAAAAAATATTTCTTTGTTGGTGCAACGCTGACTCTCGATAGAAAGTGATGAAATGCCCAATATGTTAAAAAACCTTATCACTAAATCAGAGGCAGAACTATAAATTTGGGCTTTTGAAACTGAACTGACTGTTGAGGATCATTTTGCTCCTGAAATATTACAGCAGTGATCAATTTGCTGTAAAATTAAGCAGTTTAGCTCTGCAATCTATAGATGGAAAACATGTTGTTCTTGAGCAAAGTTTATGCCCTGCCCAAGGGATAAATTAAATTTTATGGGTAAGACATGCATTATTATATGCTTATCTGTTTAACATATCATTCTTCTCCACATCAGTATTATAAATATTTTTAATCATACATTTGATCTCTTGTGCATATACTGATATGGTAATTCCCCCTGCCCCCCTCAAAAAATATGACCAAACAGAGCTAATTCATCACAGAACAGGGGAGAATATTCTAATCTTCCCCAGAAATGTGCTGAAGGGTGAAGCAGGGGCTCCTAGAACTGGGGCTCCTTTGCAATCCCTTAGTGGGATAAAATTCTCCTGCAGGAAGGGGTGGAGCCACGTTCCCCATTTTTATTACAGGTGTAACTATTGAATATTTATCTTACAAGGCTCTAATCAAACCTGGGGGCTGCAGCCCAAGACAATCCAGTCACAAAGTTTGGAAAAGTGGTGAAACGTGTCCACTTAGCAAAGCTGCCAGTGGGTGTAGAGATTTCTGCTGGATTTCCTTGAACTCCCTAAACGAGAGCCAAAGCTCTCAGACTGACCCAAGCCCTGGCTTTCCAGCAGTTTGTGCAGAAATGGATCTTCTGAAGGCAAGAGGAGCAGGGAGGAGCTGGGAATCCTTTGCCTTTCCCAGAGGAGGCAGCAGGGAGAGGAGCCCCAGAGAGCTGCTGCAGGGACAGACACAGCCCCAGGTAACTCAGTGCTCAGCAGTCACAGCATGTGACATTTGGGGCTCACTTAGAGGCAGATGAACTCCTCTTGGCCACGTTTGCCATCAGCCACGTGCCTGGATGGATTTTTTTAAGTGGCAGTGTTGTAAGAACAGAGCTGGAGGTGGACAAGGGCTGGGAGAGTTGGGCAAAATCTCCCAGAGGTTTGGGATTTTGTTCCTGTTAAAGCAGATTAAAGGGGGTGGACTCAAACACTCAGTTCTGAGCTGACCTGGTGGGTTTGAATGGGAAAAGTAAAGAGAAATTCACCTGAATTTGGGCATTTGCTCCCCAGTTGCCTTTAGCGTCTGTCACCTGCCCTTGGTGCTGTGAATGCTCCGAGCCATTCTGTGCTTTGCTTCCACCTGAGACAATGCAAACTCTCCCAGTTCCCTCTGGAGCCGGGGATTTCCCTCTCTGCTCAGCTCTGCAGACCCAAGGGTGCCTGGGATGTGATCCCCAAGGCTGCCAGCCCTTTTCTGCTCCCACTGCCACCAGCTGCCTGCAGTGACCCGGGTCCTGGGCTGCTGCCTCTGGGTGCCACAGGCATCACTGACATCTTCTTTTCTTGTTTTCACTCCTCCTCAGCTGCTCCTGTTCCTTTACTTTTATTTCCTGTAGCATATGCTGCCATGGCTTTTTCTTCTCACACAGAAATGCTTTCAACAAGCCCGTTTGAGGCTGAACTTGAGGCTGTTTCCCTGTAAATAACCTTTCTATTGGTTTATGGCATGAGAAGGTGAATATAAAAAAAGAACCAAACCAACAGGGAGAAAAAAGTGTCTGCAAGATGAGCTCATCCAGCTGTGGAGGAAACATTATTTGATATGTTACACACCCATTATAAATGTACAACTAAACACATTTGGAGTTTCCCACTTGCCAAAGCCGTGCCACAAGAACTGCTCCATCCCCAGACTCCTGAGGAGCTCGGGTCAGGACAAACCTGACTCACTGCAGCAGGATGTCAGCAAAGCCCAGGCCCAGCCACTGAACTCAGTTTGCCACTGGATCCTGGAATGAGTCCCCAGCTGGGACAGCAAAATTCCTTCAGGCTCCTGCTTGTCTCCTGGAGGAGAACAAGACAAAGGAGGTGGTTCCAGCCCAATATCTCACACAACTCAACTACACTTGATTATTATTTGCTTCTCACAGCCTGAAAAGAATCCCACTCCCAGATTTGTCTGTCTCAGCCCTGCTGAAGCTGAGCACTTTCATACATATGTATGGATAGCTTAAGTTTTTATGAGCATAATTTGGGCTTTTCAAAATAGTGACACAGTAACAAAGCAAAATTGAGACACGCATGTAATTTGAATACTGATTTGGTTTTATCTTTTCCTGGTGCTGGCACTTTTGATGCTGCTCTTTTCCACTCCACCCTCCCTCTGCTCTTATTTCCCAATGAATGGAATTAGTTGGGAGGGCATTCCTGGCTTCTACCAACCAAATCCAAAACTCTGTGACCTCCCTGGGAGTTCTGGAGAGCTGCTGCTCCCCCAGAGCACTTCTCCAAGGCTCCTGACCCTCTTGTCACACAGGAGAACCTCTGGCCCATGGTTCCAAAGCACAAGCCCTGATTTTCCTTTCTGCATTCCCAGGCTGCTCCAAGGACCTTTGCTGGTTGTGGTTTTGGGCCCCCAGAGCTGTTTGCATCCCCCTGCAGGTGCAGGCCAGGACTCCCAGTGCTCCCCCAGCCAGGTGAGCAGCACAGCAGCCAGGGCTGGGGCAGCTCCCAAGCTCTGAGAACCAGAAATGCTGAAGCTCTGACCTGTCTCCTCACCCTTTTTTGAGGTTTCTGAGGCACAACCCCAGCCCTGTCACACCTGAAGAGCAGCACAGAGGCCCCTCAGACAGATCTGAGCAGCTCTGTGTCGTGGAGAGTCTGATCCTCAAAATTATTCATTAAAAATACCCACTTAATAATTTCAAAGAGAAAGCTGAAAGATGCTCAGGGGCAATCTGTGAACAGAAAAAGGGGGTTAAATTCACCTGATAAATTATTTGCAGGCTGAATAATTCATGGGGAATCCAGGGTGCATTTAGAGGGGTTTGACTGGGGCTGTCAGCTCCTCTGCAATGGGAAGAGACCTCAGAACCTGGCATTTCTGAGGCACCATTTCAGCACAGCAGAATTTCCACCTGGAACCAGAGGTGTGGGTGAAGTTTCCTGTCCCTGACCCCAGCCAGTCCCTGGTGTCAGAGGGGAAGCCATAAAAAAATCTGGTTTATCCTGTCCCTGTCTACCGGGGGGCTTCTGGCAGAGGCAGAAATGGGAATTCAGGGTTTGGTAAACCAGGACAGCCTGGCAGCCACATCCACGTGTGTGAACTTGCTAATGTGAGCAGATTGAAGTTAAGCAGATGTGGGACCAGGGGTGAGAGTGCAGGTGTGGATCATTTGCTGGTCACCTCAGGGATTGCTGTGCCACAGACAGGCTTCAAATTATCAGACATAAATGTAAATGAAGATCTAAGACCTTTCTGGAGCTGTAAACACTGGGCTTCAACTCGTGGCAAAGGGTTAAACCCAGCACTAGCATTGGGTTTATTTTAACTTGGGGTAGAGTTTCCAAGAGGTCCATGAAAATAAGCTGAGGTTTGTCCAAATGCAATGGAAAACCTGGAATTTTAGTACATGAAGCAGGCAATGAAAGGAGCACATGAAACTTTGTAAACAGAGGTGTTAAAACAAATTGAACAATAGACTTTTTAAACTCCCAGATCACTGTCAGAGTATATATGTGTTAAAAGACCTATAAATATATTTTAAAACAATCTATTTTCCTTTCACTTAGCTGCCAAGATCTCCATTAGGAGGTTTGTGTTTCCTTCCAACATTAAAGAATCTCTCTAACATCTGTAGCGACGAGCAGTGAAGAGTGTCAGTTCTGCTTCTGAAACAAGCAGTGCCACCCTCTGAAGGAGGAAAAACGTGAAATAATGAATATGCTTCTGCAGATCAGGCTGCTGTGTGTAGCAGGAGATGTGCAAAGCCTCGTGCCAGGTTTGATCTCCCCACTTTCTCCTCTCCACCTCTAAGGAGTGCAGTTAATTATGCAAAACTTGGAGAAAGTATTGCGCAGAGATGCTGAACCCCTGCACAAAGTGTCACAGAGCACTGCAAGGGCTGTGCTGGGTGCTCCCCTCCTTCCAAAGGCTGTGCTGGGTGCTCCCCTCCTTCCAGGGACTGTGCTGGGTGCTCCCCTCCTTCCAAAGGCTGTGCTGGGTGCTCCCCTCCTTCCAGGAGCTGTGCTGGGTGCTCCCCTCCTTCCAAAGGCTGTGCTGGGTGCTCCCCTCCTTCCAGGAGCTGTGCTTTTTTTGGTATAACCAGGACAACCTGGCAGCCACATCAGGTGTTTGAACTCGATAATGTGAGCAGATTAACTTTAAGGTTAAGCAGATGTGGATTGTTTATTGATACCTTCTTTCCAAGGGCTCTGCTGGGTGCTCTCCTCCTCCCAGGAGTCAGGAACAGAAAGGGATCACAGCACAACACGAGCCAACCTCAGCTGCACTGGAGCAGCCACGACTTGGAGAATTATCTGCTTTTCTTCCACGAAGGTTCCCAGGCCCCAGGAGAGCAGCGTTGGATGGGGATTCAGGAGGTTTGGAATGTTTTTATTCCTACAGTTGCTATCACAGAATCATAGAATGACCTGCACTGAAAGGGACCTGAAAGCTCCACCCCTGCCATGGCAGGGACACCTTCCACTGTTCCACCTCCCACCCTCCCAGGGAACAATTCCTTCCTAATCTGTGAAATAAACCTTTCCTCTGGCAGTTTGAAGCCATTCCCCCTTGTCTATCACTCTGTGTTCTTTTAGGCTCCCTTCAGTACTGGAAGGGGCAATTAGGTGACCCCAAAACCTCCTGCAGCAGCTTTGGACCTCCCTGCACTCCATTCCCCCTCAGCAAGGAGAGCACCCCATTTTCTGTGGTTTAATGGGTGAACAGGTGGCTGGGGGAAGGATGCCAAGAGCTCAGGCACTGCAGGAAAAGGAAGTGTCCCCCATGCTCACAGGTAACAAACGTTTACAGGAGCTTCACCCAGCACAGAGAGCCACAGCTCTGCCACCACAGCACGGGCAGGGCTCCAGCATCACAGGGAACTGCCAAAGGGAATGTCTGATTTAGAACCAGGGATGTCTGACCTGGAACCGGGCATGTCTGACTTAGAACCGTAAGTGTCTGACTTAGAACCGTAAGTGTCTGACCTGGAACTGGAGCTGTCTGGCCTGGAACCAGGAATGTCTGGCCTGGAACCAGGGATGTCTGACCTAGAACCAGGGATTTCTGGCCTGGAACCAGGGATGTCTGATTTAGAACCAGGGATGTCTGACCTGGAACCGGGAATGTCTGACTTAGAACCATAAGTGTCTGACCTGGAACTGGAGCTGTCTGACCTGGAACCAGGAATGTCTGACTTAGAACCGTAAGTGTCTGACCTGGAACTGGAGCTGTCTGGCCTGGAACCAGGGATGTCTGACCTAGAACCAGGGATGTGTGACCTAGAACAAGGGATGTCTGGCCTGGAACCATAAATGTCTGATCTGGAACCAGGGATGTCTGACCTGGAACCAGAAATGTCTGATCTAGAACAGAAATGTCTGATTCATAACCAGAAATGTCACAGCACCTGCAGGACCTCCAGGGCCAGCAGAGCTCACAGACATTTCCCAGCAAAGAGATCTTGCTCCTCATTTCAAGAAGAAGCTGCAGACCAGCCTCTGTGGGTTTTGGTCTGTGTAATGCTCAGGAGACACAGCTGACAAAGGCTCATTCTGCCCAAAACTGCAGGACGTTTACAGTAGGACGTTTACAGCATGAAGATGTGCACAAATATCGCAGGTATTCCCAAGTTTTTTGTGGAAAATTGCCTACAATTCTGCATGGAAATGTCTCTTACTGAATCTAGACAGGGTGTCCTGCCACTTCAGCAGGGGAGAGAGAGCATGGGCTGCAGTGAGACTCAAAAAGAACCAATTCTTAACAATTTCATACAAAATCCGTGGGTGCACTTTAATCTCAGGACTGTCTTAGCTGGCTGTACTTGTCATTTCAGCTGCTCTGAACTGGGGAGTTTTATACCCAAAGGTACAGATGCTGTGATGAGTGTGTGAGGATGTAATTTATAAAGACATAGGGGGATTCAAGCCACGACATTTGCAAATCTGAAGATTTTTAAAAGCTGATTCCCAGGACTCCTGTGTCAAAGCCAGAGGTTCAAAACCACAGTGGTTAAAAGGGAGATAATAAACTGCTCACTACTTGACCTTAACTACAATGAAGAGGGAAAATCTGTGTTAATCTTGCTACACAAACCTTAATCTATTTTATTTTTTGCTTAGCTTTCCTTTTTTCAGCATCTGTATAATTTTACATATAAGATATGCAAGGGTTTACATTTATTATCTGTACATGTGATCAGTCCAAATGGCTAATTCATCCTTAATTTTTTTGGTTCAAGTTACACACTCCATGTTATTTTAACATAAGGCTTTTTTGTAATGTAATGATATTTAATTTGCATTAGCACAAGTGACATACAATAGATCATGCTATTATCATGATTGATATCAGATGAACTGGCATAAATTCAACGTTATAAATCGAGCCTGTAAATGAAACTCTGATTTTACAGGAATTACTGGAGTAGAAAGGCTAAGGACCCTCAAGTCAACCTTACTCAAACCCACTCTTTAGAGCTTTATATATTTTATGCCTGCAATAAATGCTTTTGTGAAAGCCCATAACCTGCAAAAAAAAAATTTTAAAAAGTCATTGGAAGTCCATTAATTATAATAATCCCATCCAAAAAGCTGTGAGGGCTTATTTTTGTGACATCACTCTTTGATTTCTTACTGCCTTAAATTATCCCTTTGTTGGCTGGGTGAGGGTAACAGTCATACTTTTGTCATTAAATATAAGGAGTTTTAAAGCCTGATCCACCCCAGCTCTAATTGATATTGCTTTCATTTGGCAGATAGTGACCTGATTTATAATTTAAATATGCATCATTATATGCACCTCTTCTGTATAATGAAAAAGTGAAGTTACTCTCATCTTCTCCTGCAATGTTAACATCAAGGAAAAGTATCTTCCTTTTTTCCCCTTTTATACTTAGAGCCTAATTGAAAACTGTTCATTGAATTTCAACATGATAGAAAAGTCTTTTTATCTCTCAATTTGTCCATTAGCTATTATAATTGAAGTATCTGCTCCACAGCTGAATTGATATTGTTCTTGTTTAAATTCGGGATTTCTCTAAATCTTCTATGAGGCAGCAACTCAAAAAAAAAAAAAAAAAAATTGGGTTAGGAGGAAAGAGTGAGCAGTGCTGCCTAAACGGGACATTGGGCCAGCAGTGGCCACGTGCAGAGCTGCAGAGCAGGAAATCAGGGGATTTTCCTGGAGAACGTGTTGCATAATAATCTCACCAGCATGACCAGAAGGTTTGCTAATTGCCACATCTGTTTAACAGCTGTCAGATGTTTGCCATATGCTGCCATCAATATTACAGCAGAGTACATTACAGGGAGTTTTATTGTGTTCCACTGTTATTTATTTGCCACAGACATTACCACAGCCAGTGACGTCTGTTGATGTTAGATCACTAATTATCTTTTAAAAGCTGCGTGCAAAATCCAGGGGTTTCAGCCTCCTCAGCCCCCATTTCTGATGATGTCAATGAGAATGTTTCCCCTGCAGATCTCTGAACTGGTTTATAAATTTCTATCTCTTCTCATGGTAAATAATTCTTCTGCAAAATAACTTATTTATGTTGTTTTTGAAGGATGTTTCTAAGCCCACGTTATATTTTAATGGTGATGTTTGTAAAAACTCAAACTTCTTTTTCAAAACCCACTTCATTCCCTGTTTTTTTTTCATCAGGGCACAGGTCAGGGATGGAGGACAATTCAGCTTTGCAGCTCAGAAGGTTGATACCCCAGTTCTGCTCCCAGACCTGCCACTGACTCATTCCGTGCCCTCGATTCTTGGTGTGACCCTGATTTTCCAATCTGTGAGCCAAATCCCTGCTGTGCCCTCGGAGCTGGCTTCTGGGCAAACTCTGGGGTGAGCCAGCACCTTCCCAGCCACGAACCTGCCTGAGTTTTGCTGTTCTTTTAAACGTTCTTGCAGGGATTTTTGAGACAACTCTTTTCAAGTGACTTTTTTGTCACCACGGCAGGGAAAGAGGAAGCAGAGATTGACAATGTGCAGACAAGGCAAAATCTGCATGATGTGATTTAATGTGAGCTGATAGGTGTCACTGATCTCTATTATAAATAGACTGTGTGAATTCCATATGATGTATTATTTATCTATTGTAGATGCCTTTTTGTTTCATTAATAAACCTGGAAATCAGACGTATACATTCCCAATGATGAGATTTTGGCAATACAAGGCATTGTGACATTTGTCTGCAATTGCTCAATTATTTTGATGATCTTCTTCTTCTTTCTCTATAAATGATTAATGCTTGAGATGTTTGTTCAAGATTCTCCTGATTTTAGCTCATTTGTCCAGCTGAGTTCTTTTTTCCCCCTCTAATTAGGGAAGATTATTGCAGTGTTAGGACTTCCAGTGTGACCTGAATTCCAGTTCCTGGGAGATGCTGCACTGGAACACACGACAGGGTCCCCTGGCTGAGGTCAGGGGGGCCTGGGACATCCAGAAAATCTCACATTAACCATGAGCTTTCCATTTAAATCTGCCTCAGAGCAGAAACTCCTCTGCTGTTATTCTGCCTACTCTTGAAAACATTTCCGTGGTATTTCTGTGCTTGAGGAAGTTCAGAAAACACTTTGCTGTTTACTCAGCTGGGAAAGGACCTGAATTTTTCCCATTTCTGCAGGGAACAACAAGCAGCAGCTGGAGCCTTCCTCTCATGCCTTCAGAAGAAGCACAAAGACATCTCTGAAGACACCACAGGGCAAAGAACTGCGAAGAGAAGGTAAAGCTGGCTCCTGGAACAGCCCCCAAAGTGTCACACCTGGGGGTCCCTGGGATGGGTGAGGGCAGGGGGTCCCTGAGGGAGGGAAGCAACTCAAAGAGTTGGGGCTGGGAGTTGGGGCTGCACGTGCCTGCAGGAGCAGGAGGAGCTCAGCTCCCACGAGGAACGGAGTGCCTTGCCCGAACGCCTCCGTCAGGAATCTGAAATTTGTCTGCCTCCTGCATTTGATCTCCTCATTTTCCTCTTCTATGCCTTTTTAATGCTGTTTGTAGCCATTTCAATTATGTGATTTCCTTATCTGCGTACCAGGGAGAATACTGCACGAGGCTTTATAAACAGCTCCTGAGTTTATCTGCCTGTCGTTTGCTTTTCATTATGCGAGATAACAATCTCCCTCATATCTTATAAGAAGATAGAATGTGATTGTTTTGAAATGGGGAGGGGGAAAAAGTCTACTCTGCATTATCCTCAGCCCCGTAGCATTTGTAACGTCACCAGTGTCAGCACAATCTCCAACATTTTTCCTTGCTGTGGTCCAGGAAGAATTATCTCCGTAGTTTTCTGTGCTTGCTGCTATCTCCCCTTTTTCTCCAGTTTAGACAGAGCAAAGTTCTTATCTGGAGCGTGGTTCTGGGGCTGCAGATTTGCCTAAATTCAGTGTGATCACTCCAAAGCCTTTGGTGGAGCTGGAGCACGGAGGGGAAGGGTGAGAGGCAATTGTCAGCAGCTCGCTGGGTTAAATATGGACAGACATTATTCATGTTGTCTGACAGCTCCTGACTTTCAGCTGTATAATGACAGAGCAACAGTAGGAATTCCAGCAGCCCAGCTTCTGTCTTACTTCAAGATAAGCTTATCAAGCGTAGCCTGGATCCATTCAGCCCCTCAGCAGATCAGAACTCGTGTCAGGCTGCACTGCTGTGCTGATTCCTGCCTCCTCCCCTGCTCTCCCCTGCTTTGCCATCTCACAGCTGCCTTGCAAGGCTTTGAGCAGGCAGACTGTGCCCTGTCTGTGCTCAGCACCTTGTCCAGGGCAGCCCTGGATCCTCCTGGTGCCCCTGGAACAGGAACAAGGCAGAAGTGGCACCAGGGGATGCTCAGCCCTGCTGGGGTTTGCTCTCTGCTGCAGTTCCCTGATCTACAAAGAGCAGCTGCTTTGTTTGGCTTCTTAAGGTGAAAACCCACCCTGAGGTTTCTCCTGTGCTCGGAGATTCAGAGGGATCTCAGAACAATGCAGGAATCAGCTGTCACTGCACACTCAGCAATGGTTTAGGGGTAAGAGTTGACCAAGTGTCCGGAATTTCCACGTTCCCTTGTGTGCCCTCCAGATTACAGCACTTTCCAAACTTGTGGGATTGGTGTCAGGGGAGAATTGTGGGTTCAGAGAACTTTTGGCAGGTGAATGTTCAGTTTAAAAAAAAAAAAAAAAATTAAAAAGCGAAGTTGTGAAAGGAAATTCAGTGAGTTTGATCCTACAGGATTTGATCAGCCAGAGTTTGATCTTACAGGAGATGGAAACTCCTCCAGGCTGGGATTATCATTCTGGTTCTGCCTGTAAAATGAAGAACATGAAACATATAAAAATGTACAAATGTTGTCACTGGCTGTGGCCACAGGCCAGTGTCCAGCCCTTGTCCCCTCACTGCTGTCCCCAGTGTCCTCCCTCCAGCTGGCAAATCAGGGACACCAAAGTCAATCACTCCAGACTTCTCCAGAATATTTTCAAATAATTTGTGTCTATTAAATCATTGTCGATTTGGTTTTTCTACTCTGAATGTGGTCACTTTTTGAGGAGCAGCAAACAAAAGTGATTATTACCAGAAAAATGGAAGATAGGGAAGTCTTGCAGTTTCTTATCAGTGGGAAACTCCTTGCTGCTTGACTTTTCCCTGGAATACGTTGGTGGAAATAGGAGCTCACGTTTCAGAATTAAATGCACACCTCAATAGCTCGGTTTATGCACTCATAATTATATTTACAATTAGAAACAATGTAATTGGGAATTGAACTTTTTTTGTTGGCTGAGTGCACAAAATGAGTTGTGGAGAAAATGTTGTTTTAAGCCGTGCTTTCTTCTCCACAATTTAGGAGCATTTAAGCCTCATCTCCGACACGCATTAGGAAATTAGGGGCTAATTAAGTCCGTATGGGGCAGTACTCGGGCGAAATTCCCTCCCGAAATTCCCTTCTGCACAGCAAAGCCCCGAACGCTGGCACACGGCGGGACACAAACCCAGCCATGCCACGGCTCCCGGTAAGTATTTTAATTCCTTTAGAGCAGAAAAGCCAAGCTTTAGCTGGAAATGCAGATGGGAGAGGGCACGGAGTAATTGAGAATTCCCTGCCCTGCCAGGCGGGGTTAATGGGCAGTGCCCCGCAGAAATCCGGCTCCCGCGAATCCTGGAAATGTCAGAGCGCTGCGGAGCAAGGCGCTGATCCAGGTCCTTGCGGTGTTAAGTGGAGGCTGCAGGGCAGCTCTGAACCCAAACGCATAATCTGTAGACACAGGATGTCATTTACGATTGCTTACCTCTCATTAAAACTAATCAGAGCGGATTTCTGGCAAAAATTGATTTTTAATTGGAAAAGTTACTTCTGTGAACCTGCTTTCTTTTCCCCTGAAAAGCTGGGAACTGATGGACAATGTCCTTGTCTGCTGAGAGCTTCAAGAGCTTTGAATGACCTTTTTTTCCTTCGGAATTTAGCCAAAACTAGCATTAAAAATATCTGTTTGCATGTTTTACAGGATGGTTTTAGTCAGAAAAGTTATTTTCCGTTAAAAAAAAAAAAATCCAGGGGATTTTCACTTGCCAGCTTGGGAAGCACATGAGTGCTGGGATGCGAACAGGAGGGCAGGACCTTACAGGGATCCCACACTTCTCGGGTGCTTCTCACCAGGACTGTCCCTGGCAGCACAAGGTGCGGCAATGTCACTTTTAATTAAAACCTTTCGTTTTACCTGCACACACAGCAGCTGCAGCAGCCACAACACGGACGAGGCCAGGGCTGTGCAGTGGAGAAGGAGACACTGGTAACGGGGAGCCCCACACAGCTGGTTTGGGCCAGAAATCCCAGAAAAGGCTGGGAATGGGGCACAGGACGGTCCGGGAGGGTTTTCCAGCCAGGACGATTCTGTGAGACAGCTGGAGGGCTCAAGCTCTTCGGGAATTTCCGCGTGATGGAAGCAGCGGCGACAGAAACCCCTCCACAAAGAGCTGCGAGTTCCCATCAGAGCCCCGAGGTGTCCGAACCCTCAGCGTGACCCTGCAGGAGAGGAGCGATCTCCTTCCCCTGCCCCTGCTGAAGGTGCACACACACCTGGCGGGGCCCTGCCCCTCCCCGGAGCCGTTTGGGGGTGACTGTCACAGGGTGTCAGGAGCTGGTGTGTGTGACTGTGCCTGGGTTCATCCCAGCTGAGGGGGACAACCAGAGCTGGTGTGTGTGACTGTCCCTGGGTTATCCATCCCAGCTGAGAGGGACAATCAGAGCTGGTGTGTGTGACTGTCCCTGGGTTATCCATCCCAGCTGAACGGGGACAATTCCTGGGAGCAGAAGGGTCCTGCCACGGCCCTGGGTGTTCCCAGCCCTCCCCCAAACTCAGCCAGGAACCTCACAAAACCCAGGGGGGCAGGGAGCGTTCGCAGGGCTGGCCTGGGGGCTGGAGGTGGCAGTGTTCCCATGGGGAGTGGGACAGGGGCCTGGAAAGGAGCACGGGAGGAGGTTTGCCCCAGGCTGGCGCTGCCAGCTGCCCTCTCCTCCCTTCCCGAGCGCAGGTAAACGCTCACCTCAGGGCTCTTAATCAGATAACAACACCCAGCTTATTTTAAACGGAACAACTGCTAAGCCCGGCATGCAACAAGGCTTTATTCCTTTGTTTTGCTGAGATATTGTTTTTCCCCTCTGTGAGCGCTCCCAGAAATATCCTTGCAGGATGTGCCTCTCATTTTCCCGAGGATTTTCTGAAGACCCCAGGGAACAGAAGTCTATTAGCTGAAGTCACCTTTCTGTCACAAGATCCAGGTAGCAGCCAGGCAGGAGACACAAAGGACCTCAATTTAAACTTCTTTGCTGCTCTGCTCAACACAGCTGAGCAAGAATTTATGCTGGCACCGAAGTTCTCAGAGCTAGGCTGTGCTATTTAAAACGGAATCTCATCCTAATGAGCCTAAAATAAAACAATGTGCGGAAGGAGATTTCGAAGTATCCTCAGTTGGATCAGGGGTTCGGGAGAAGGAGGAAAGACACCAAAGCCAACCGAAGAGCACCCTCTCCTGGACACGGCCCGGGAGGAGCCCTCCGAGCGCTCACCCCGCGCGTCCCGGCTCTGCTGCTCCCGGCTGCCACGGTAAGCTGCCCTGGATAACGCTGCCATCCCCTTTCCCACGGAAAACACTGAAAATACTCATCGGTTTTATTTTTCTCTGTGTTTTCTATCAAATCATGAAAAATTAGCAGAAGCAGGGGCTCCATGTGCTGTAAAGGGAGGTGTTAGTTATGAAAGGTTCATTTTCAGCACGCTCCTGTCGTTACTGGGGGATATTTCAGGTGGGTCACTCAGCAAATGGGGGTTAATCATTTTCTGTGTCCAACAAATGCTTCATTCTCATCTATTTCCAAATGAATATCATAAAAAGGTATTTTTTCCACTACAGAAAAATAGCTTGTAGATTTACATTTTATTTTGTAGTGCTTTAAGAGAAAATCTCTTTAATGTATTTGATATTCTGCCTTCTTCAGGAAGATGCTCTTCTGTTTCTGCCTCTTGACCAAATAGATTTGATGGTGAAGTTTTCAATGCACATTTAAAATCTGCTCTCCATGAATACTCTGCCACATTCTCTGAAATTCACAGATGAATGAATTTTTACAGGATTCCTGGAAAGCAAACACATCTGACCACGGGGAATATTAGCCTGATAAAGATTTAATTGTAAAATGACAATGAGCAGCAGTTGAAGTTCAGACAGTATTTCCCTGGCTGTCATTTCTGTGTGCAGACATTATTCTAATAGCAAACCCTCTCATCTTTGTTACCTTTTCCATGATCTTTTCAGTGCCTGAAAAAAAGTCAAGTACCAATATCTTGTGACACGAACACAAAGCAGAAGCCTTTTTTTCAGAAGGATTGTATTTTCTTTTTTCTTTTTTTTTTTTTTAGTGGGTGACACAGAGTTCATTTACAGCAGTACTGATTTGTGATACCAAACCAAAATCTATTATTATTGTTGTTGTTGTTGTTACTATTATTATTTCATACCAGGATAGACTAAGCTAAATACCTGCTAACTAAGGACCAGTAAATCAGATTTTTTAGCTGGAATATCCCAGGATGCTCTGTACAACAGCAAAGCCCAAATCAATTTCTGATGAAGAACATGTGCAGTCACACTAGTTCTCTGTGCCATATCTGAGTAAATTAAAATCTGCACAAAGTGTCTCCTATACTTTGTTCATCATTCTACCAGTATCAAATGTCATCTAGAGTTGCAGAAATAGAGATTCAAGTCCTGCTCACCTGGATAATCCCACTAAACTCAGAGCAGGACTTTCCTCCCTGTAGCTCCAGTGGTGTGGGACGTGGTATTTAACAACTGATGGATAATTATGGAGTACAAAGGAATTATCTTTTATCTACCAGCAGCTCATTCAGCTGAGGGAATCCTGCCAGTCAGAAGCTGGAGAGGGTTGCTCTAAGAGCCAGGAAATGAGAAGTCCTCCTGTCTCTGGCCAGTGGAACAGCCTGTCTCTGAATCTCTGACCCCACAAAGGTGTTCCTGTGCTCACTGACAGGCACTGCTTCTCCTGGAGCCCTGCAGCCTTCTGGAGGCACACACCTCGTGAAGGAGGGTGAGATTTATAGTGCAAAACTGAAGGCAGAAGAATATTTTTTGTAAGCTTGGGAGTGCATGGATTAATAAATCCTGGTTGTCCCAGCTCTTAGGAATTCCATTCTGTCTAAATTTCAGTTTGGTTTTCTCCTTTCCCCCCCAGTAGAGCAGAACCTGGGAACAGCATCACTCAAAGGCTCGTTAGTTTGATGAAGTGGCAAAAGTGACTCCAGCTCCCGTGGGTACTCCCGGCTCCGAAACATTTACACACCCCGAGGGAATTCTGAAAAACACCACGAGTCTTTAGGTACTGAATCACAGGCAACTATTTTGAATCTTTAATTTTTTTTTCTATATTCTTTTCTATGAGGATGTCAGAACTAAAATATGGAATATGCTTTTCCCACTTGGTTCCTATTACTTGTAAAGCATTCAAAAGCTTCCAGAATAAAATTACCTCTACGCCCTGCCAGGGAGCAGGCAGAGCTCCACAGAGTACCAAGGGAGTCCCTCTGCTGGTGTTGCTTTCCATTTTTAACCCAAATATAATCATAAAAATGACTAAATGTGAGACTGGAGCTGTACAGCCTTAGATTCAGCATTTATTTGTTATCATGTTCATCCCAGCGGAGTCTTAGTGTGCTTTTATATTTATACAAAAAGCGCTGAAATATATTTCATAAATTAAGGAGTTCATTTTCAGGTGTGACATAGTCATCATCACCATCATCATCATCATCATCATGTGAGTTTGTTTTCCAACTTTGCTCATATGAGAGCAGCCAATTTGCATTTAGGAAAAAAAAAAAATTGAGAGAGAAACGCAAAGAGGTAAGAGGTGCAGGAAGCTGAATTCTGCCCTGAAATTACATGCCTTACTTTTCTATCCCAACTGCACATTTTCCATGGGGGGAAAGGCACTGAGGCACATTTAACCCCATAAATGCCTGACATGTCCCCTGGGTGGATTTGGGTCTGTGTCCTGACAGTGAAGAATTAAACAGCTCAACACAAATATACATTTCTATTTTGTTCCAGTATTCGTTTGAGGCTTAATCACAGTTGTCAATGTGCCATTGCAGTGAATAACATTTTCATATTGAGTTATTTTACAGTTCCCACAGCAGTAAGGAATATCTTAGGGTACTAACTGATTGTTTTAGCTTTATTTATTGTACAGGAAAGCAATGACATTGAAAATATTGTCTAAAGAGCAAATACACTGAACAGCAAAATCCCTACCCTGCATTATGAATTGAAATGACACTATTTTAAAACATTTGAAAAAAATCATCATAATTATATGTTCTCAACACAGAGACAAATTACCTATTATTTTAACATAATTAATTTGAGCTCAGAGCATTTATGTTGCTCTGTGTGTGTCATTATCCATCAAAATGCTAAAAATTGGGGGTTGACTCTTTAAGTTTTTTCTCCAAATCTGTCATTTGTTTGTCCCCACCTTCAATACCTGAAAGTTTAAATTACAATTGACATTTCAGTTTGTTGTCTGTCCCCTAGGTCACATTTCCAGCCTCACTTGTGATGATCTTGCACCAGGGCCTTCAAGAGAGAGCTCTCCCTCTTCAGAGACCTCAGGTTTGTAACCAAGTTTCTGTTCTTTCCCTCTGATATGGATGGGTTTTGAGGGGTTTTTTTGCATCTTATTGGTATATCCTGATTGTTTATTCATTTATACTGCTGATTAATGTATTTTTCTCTTTTTTAAACGCACCCACCTCCATCTGCTGTGAAAGGCAAAGGGAGCAATGAATGGTGTCGTGTTTCAAGGGTGAGGGTTTGTTCTCCTGGCTGGCTGAACAGGTACCTCTCTTCCCAGCACCTGCACAGCTTTGGGCTGGGTTTGCTCCGAGCTCAGGGTGGGATCCACTGCTCCTGTGTGGTCTGGGGTGACAGTAGATGGATGGCAGCTCTGCACGAAGGCAAAAGTCCACCCATTTCTCGTTGTCCTGTCTCCAGGAGAGCACTGAGGCCACAGCTGTCCAAACTGTGCCAGGGAATGCCTGTCTCCGAGGCTCTGACGGGCTCTGACTTTTTTACGCCTCTGGGTTTTTTCCCCCTTGTCTCTCATGACTGACATTTGTCTGTTCTGGGCCTTGTTTGCTTGCACTGCACTTGTGGGGAGCCCGGAGCAGTGCAGTATTTTCATGTCAGCCGGGTTAAGGGTGAGGAACATTACACATGCACACTGATTTATGCCTCAGAGGCTGCAAATCGTGTCAAGTGTGATCTCAGCACAGCTCTGCTCCGTGACTCAAGCGCTCGGTGCAGTGTTACACTCCCAGACATCAATCCTCAGCCAGGAAAGGGAGAACTCCTCCAGAGCATCCACAAAGTCCTGGGCTGGGAGACTTAGTAGTTATTCATGAGATAATAATGGTGTTTGCAATGTTCGTGCCAAAGCCACAATCCCATCATCACTGAGGTTGGAAAAGACCTCCAAGCTGTGCCCCATCCCCACCTTGTCCTGTCCAGCCCTTCCTGGGACACCTCCAGGGATGGGCACTCCAAACCTCCCTAGGCAGCCCCTGCCAAGGCCTGAGCTCCCTTTCCAGCAACAAATTCCTCCTGATGCCCACTCTGAGCCTTGCCTGGCACAACTTTTTATCCCAGTTTTCCATAATTCTATTTTGCAGGGCCATATGTCAGGAGCTCCCGTGGACAGCTGTGGGTCTGGAAGCTGCTGTTCTCCCAAAGGCACGCAGCAATTTCTTCAATATTTCTGTGTTGTGTTGAAGTCGGTGCCAGTGAGTGGTTTTTCTTCTTCTGACCATCCCTGTAAAACAAAGCTCAGAGAGAGGGATCTGACAGTCGGAATTCCCTTGGGACACCAAAGGCCCTGACCCTCAGGCGCCTGCCCAGCCACTGCTGCTGCTGCCGGTGCCTCTCTCTCTGCTTTTAACCACTGCCACGTGCAGCTGCCACGACCTGAAAATCCCTTCCCAGCACAGCCATTACCAAAATTCAGGAATCCCTATGAAAAGCAGTAATTTGGCCCCACCTCATCTTCTCCCTGAAGGAAAAGAGGCTGAGAATTCCCAGCTGAGCCGCATTTGGGAGATTGCAGATGTGGGAAGCCCAGCAGCGGGGCAGGCCAGGACGGAGCCCTTCCCTGCCCAAGCCTCCAGCCCTGGCCAGCACAGGGAACCGAGCAGGGCAGTTTGCTACTGAGCGAGCGCTTTCTGCAGGACAGCAGGGACGAGAGATGACAAGAGGGGTGCAGGGAATTCCGCTTTGCAATGCCACAGCGGCTCAGCTCATCTGAATCTTCTGTACGTTAATTTAGCACTTCCCGTTAGTAGTGTCCGATTAATAAGGCAGCAAATAACGCACCAGACACACCGGGGGTTCAGGCTGGGGGCCGGGCATGGCTCTGGGTTCAACGCCGCCGCCGCGCTGCCTCACGGCCCTGCCTGCCCGGGGCCGCTGACGGCCGGCACCGCCGCAGCCTCACGGCCGCCACTGAGCATGCTCGGCTCCCGCACATCCGCCGGCGCCCGGCGGCCGAGCGGGGGGAGCAGCGCCGGTGTCGGTGCCGGTGCCGGCGGGTTCGGCCCGTGCAGGAGGCGGCGGCGGAGCCGCCATGAACCGCGGCGGGGCGGGGGCGGCGCCCGCCTTCCCCGGCCCCGTGCAGTGTAAGTGCTGCGCCATGCGCGCTCCGGGGCCCGCGCCGCGCCGGCGCGGGGGAGCCGGGGCCTGCCCGGGCCCCGAAACCTGAGTAGCGCATGAAACGGGCGGGAGCGGAGCCCGGGAACCTGGCNNNNGGAACCCGGGAATCTGCGTGAGGGCCGCGGGCGGCGGGCGGGCGGGGCCGGAGGGGTCAGCGGGGCCGGGCGGGGGCAGCGGGGCCGGGCGCTGGTCTGTGGGTCTGGGGTGATGCATGCTCCATGGGCACTGGGCACGGGATCCTGGCGGATCGTCCGCGCTCCCTGGGCGCTGCGCGGTGTCCGTGTGTCCCCGGAGGGCTCCGTGCAGCGATGCCGCAGCCTCTGGGCGAGTGCCCCCGCGGGACCCCCAGCCCTCTGGGGTCGCATCGCCGCCGCCCGGGGGTCCCGCGGTGCCCCGCCGCTCGGGGCGCCTTGGCAGCAGGATGTCCCTGTGCCACCGCCCGGAGCGGTGTCACCCATCGCCGAGCTGACCGCGCCGTGTCCCCGCAGTCCCCGGCAGCACCACGGTGCTGGTGGAGCTGACGCCCGACATCCACATCTGCGGCATCTGCAAGCAGCAGTTCAACAACCTGGACGCCTTCGTGGGGCACAAGCAGAGCGGCTGCCAGCTCACCAGTGCCACGGCCGGCGCCACCAGCACCGTCCAGTTCGTGTCCGAGGAGACCGTGCCGAGCACGCAGGCTCAGAGCACGAGCAGGACCATCGCCTCCGAGACACAAACCATCACAGGTAACCCCAGAGCATCGCAGGTGCACAAACCTTCACAGGTGCACAAACCTTCACAGGTACCCAACCATCACAGGTACCCCCAGAGCATCACAGGTGCACAAACCATCACAGGTGCACAAACCATCACAGGTACCCAACCATCACAGGTAACCCCAGAGCATCACAGGTGCACAAACCATCACAGGTACCCAACCATCACAGGTAACCCCAGAGCATCACAGGTGCACAAACCTTCACAGGTGCACAAACCATCACAGGTAACCCCAGAGCATCACAGGTACCCCCAAACCATCACAGGTAACCCCAGAGCATCACAGGTACCCCCAAACCATCACAGGTAACCCCAGAGCATCACAGGTGCACAAACCTTCACAGGTACCCAACCATCACAGGTAACCCCAGAGCATTGCAGGTGCACAAACCTTCACAGGTACCCCCAAATTATCACAGGTACCCAAACCTGCACAGGTGCCCCTAAACCATCACAGGTACCCAAACCTGCACAGGTACCCAACCATCACAGGCACCTCCATGTCACCTGCCAGGTGCCAGCCCTCTGTCCCTGTGTCCCCATCACCCAGCTGAAATAAGAGTTTTCACAACAGTTGTCGTGTAACTAAGGAAATGAAATAGTGCTGTGCTGCTTTCTTGGGTTTGTTCTAACAATAGTTGCTTAATTTGCTAGTTGAGGTACAAGTTCTCTCAGAGAATTGCTCAAGTCTATTGTGTTGTGGAACCAGCTTGTGCAAATTAATTAAAATTGTCGATACTTACGAAAAATACTGAAATTACTATGCATTTTATTTTTTTTAAGAGTGCTCTAGATGGAAAACACATACACAATTGCTGTCAGGCACCCATCCAGACCTTTTTATGTGAGAGCACTGCATTCCCTAACATTGCTCCCACAACTAATCGGCAGGAAAAATATTACTCAAAATTTCTGCTTATGTGAAGACTCGAGTGAGGTCCTGATCCCGGAGACATTTAAATAAAATTAGGATCTTGTTCCGCGTGTGAAGGTTTGCCCTTCTATATATAGTTTAATTTTATTTTGGTGTGGGACCTTACTAAACCCCAAATTATTTGACTCTAATTTGGATAGACAGGCTCAGGCAGGGAATCTGGAAGAGCAGTGAAACAAGCTGAATTCAGGGCCCACTTCCAGGAATTTTTGTATTCTAATCCCTCAACTCAGTGTGGGTTTTGGGTGAGTCATTTTTCTGCTTCATATTTACTCATCTTTAAAATGAGGACAGTTCTATCCATTTGCCCTTTTGGGCTATAGTGTTGTTTAATTGATTTAAAAGCTGCTACTTTGGCTGAGATGTTTTCACCTGTTATTCTTGTGAGTAACAGCTAAAAACAGTAGAGTTGAAAGAAGCTGAACTTTTTTAACAATTACAAAAATAATTTGTGTGAAGCCTTTTGACAACATTTGCCATATAAATAATGATTTTTTTCTCGTTTGGGCTATAACACAGAGTTGAAAAACAAATATATCTTTATTTGGTATTTGGAAGAGAAGAACCTTTTTCCTTTCCTCCTCTCCAGGTAAATAGGAACCCAGGAACAGGAATGTTGCTGGAAAAAAAAAAAAAACAGAATAGAGAATTCATGAAACTAGACAATAATTATATTTTTTAAAATCTGATTAGAGAAGTTAATGCTCTCGCATGAAGTTTTTTGTGTGTTTAGTTTCTGCCCCAGAGTTTGTTTTTGAGCATGGCTACCAAACCTACCTGCCCAGCGAGAGCACAGAGCCTCCAGCTGCTGCTGTCGTCTCTACACCACCAAAGGCCAGGTCCAAGAAATCCTCCTCCTCACTGCCACTGAAGAAACTCAGCTGCCTGTACCCAGGTGAGATGGGGATTGTACCTTCTGCCTTTTCATTTCAACGTGGAGGGCTTTCCTGTAGTGACACAGGAGATTTGGTACCTGCAGCAGTTCTCTAAGGGGAAGCATTAGAAAACTCAAGTTCACAGGTGAGCTGGTCACTGTTTTAAGCAGGTGTGAATAAACAAGATGAGGAATTCACTTTCTGTTAACAGTGAATTTTAAAGAAAATGCTGTTGAAAATAAACATGTCCAGAATATGGTAATGTACTTTTATTATTTTGCTAGATTTTCCTTGAATTTAACGATCTTTATCTTCCTGTTTTCAGGGTGCCAGTTCAAGACCTCCTATGGTAAGAAGGATTTGGAACGTCATCGGCGAACGCACACAGGTTTATGTTCCTATATTTTCTTTGGGGATGGTTTCCTCCTTTCAGCTTTTTCACAAAAGCCATTTTCCTATGAAGTAATGTCTCTATAAACAGGATGTAGACGTGTCTGTGCTTTCTAGCATTGTCCTGGCCTGTGCCTGAGGAATTCCTGTTGGGGACATGCCCTGCTCTGGGCAGCAGCAGGCACAGCTGAGGCCCTGGAGCACTGGAGGTAGATTGGAGGCACAGTTTAACTTCGGAGTGCACACCATGTGTTTATCAGGGTGCAGTCTGGTGGGAGTGCACACACCTGCTGTGCTCTTCATATTCAAGCAATTCCATGATTTTAGCTCCCAGTTTCGGAGCTGCAAAGGGAGAAGGCTCCAAAGGCTGTGCTGTTAGTTGCAGCTACACCTGCAGCTCGTACAAACGAGTCCCTTTCCCGGCCAGCGTTCAGTCTGTGCTTTGTGCTTTAGCACCACGCCCTCCCCGTGCCCAGGGCTGAGCGTGAGTGCTGCTGTTGCAGGAGACAAGCCCCACAAGTGCGAGGTGTGCGGCAAGTGCTTCAGCCGCAAGGACAAGCTGAAGATGCACATGCGCTCGCACACGGGCGTCAAGCCCTACAAGTGCAAGCACTGTGAGTACGCGGCGGCCGACAGCAGCAGCCTCAACAAGCACCAGCGCATCCACTCCAACGAGCGCCCCTTCAAGTGCCAGATCTGCCCCTACGCCAGCCGCAACTCCAGCCAGCTCACCGTGCACCTGCGCTCGCACACAGGTGGGGTTCTGCTCACATCCATGGCTGGAAAGGTTGGAGGGTCACAGGATGATTTTAAGTCATGTATAGGTGTCCATATACCCAACAGGGACAATTTGAGTTCCCAACAAGTGCCCCTTCGAGGGCCAGCCACAACTCCAGCCAGCTCCCCGTGCGCCTGCGCCCACACACAGATGGGGGTTTTACTCACATCCACGNCAGGTGGGGTTCTGCTCACATCCACAGCTGGAAGGGTTGGGGAGGCACAGAGATGATTTTAAATCATGTGTAAGTGTCCAGATGCCCAAAATGTACGGTTTGAGTTCCCAACGAGCACCCCTTCAAGTGCCAGCTGCAGCTCCAGCCAGCTCACTGTGCACCTGCACTCACACACAGGTGGGGGTTTTACTCACATCCATGGCCTAAAAGTTGGAGAGATGATTTTAAGTCATGTATAGGTGTCCAGATCCCCAAAAGGGATGATTTGAGTTCCCAGTGAGCACCTCTCCAAGTGCCAGATCTGTCCCTATGCCAGCCACAGCTCCAGCCAGCTCCCCGTGTGTGCCTGAGCTCACACACAGCTGGGGTTGTGCCTCTGTAACCTGGGCAGGTGAGCCCTGAGCGAGCACCTGGGAGTGCTCATGGCTCTCTGGTATTTCCAGCAGAATTAGATTTCTGTGCCATTCAATATTCCAGCAGCTGGGAAGGGATTTTAGGCTAACTTTTCTTTTTGGCATTTCAGTCTGTTGCATCTTAAGCAATTGAATTATGCTAAAACTCAAGCTTTAGTTTTCTTGTTTCTTCTATTTCTCTAAAACCAATACTTTTTTTTTTTGTGAAAGGACTTTTTTATTTGCTGAAAGGAGGCACAAGGATTTTGAAAGTAATCATTTCATCCTTGTTAGGTTGCAAACCTGTCATACAACCAATTTTAGGAGAAAAGTAAGACTGGTATGTAGATTATATTGCTTACTGGAATTAAATTAATAATCCTGGACAAGGTGAGTGTAATCCCCATTGCTCAGAGTGAGATCATCTTCACTTGTTGAACTAGTCACTAAACATCAGCTTCCTGTTAGTTTGAGTGAAACAACTCTTAGAATTAATAATCCTGTGGTCAGACAGAAGTTTTTATCTAAATCCTGGCAGTGTCAGTTAGGGATGGGCAGAAATGTAAAGAAATACAGAGCAGACCACT
Organism: Irena cyanogastra; assembly: GCA_013397155.1. Taxonomy (NCBI): domain Eukaryota; kingdom Metazoa; phylum Chordata; class Aves; order Passeriformes; family Irenidae; genus Irena; species Irena cyanogastra. The sequence goes on along the minus strand of VWZV01011941.1, from coordinate 336,913 downwards.
CTTTAAACAAACAGAACCAGCATTTGCTATATTCTTTTTCATATATCGTGCTGCCCTGTATATGAAAATTAAGTCATTGAAATATGAGCTGTGCATTCATCAGCAAAGCAGATAAAAATTCAGTAGCTGAGTGTGCAGCTGAGGCTGTAAAATAAACTGGATGAACAAACAGTGCATCTTCATTAATAAAGTCTGTTTAATACAGATAGTACACCATGTATCTGAATTATTAAACAGATACATGGATTAGCACAGTAGGCCACAACTTGATTTTGAAAAATATGCAGCTAAACCTATGACATATGTAGCTGGATAAGCAAATTATGCAAAATTATACAGCTCTCACAAACTCTATAAAATATTAACTTCTAAAATAAATCAGCCATTTGCAGTTTGATTATTAAAGAGGATAAATGCTTGTTGAACTAAATACACTTTCTTTTTCCTCCTTTCACCAAGAGTGTCTTAGAACCTTAGAGCAATTCTTCCACTTGTTCAAAATAATGCCTAATTAAAGACTTCATGCTCAGGTATTTTAGAGAGCTATATTTTTAGATTAAAGAAAGAAAGGGGAGTACTTATTTAGTTAGGTTGCTAAGTTTGCAAGGATTTTTTTTTAATGGCTTGAGAACAGCCTCACTGGAATTGATTACAGATTAGCACAGCTCCACCTTGACGTGGTCGTGGGTATTGTGGCACCAGCCTGCAAACACAGAAAATGCAAAGTAATGGGTTTAGACCCGAGTGTGTCAGACCAGGTGATAATCCTGTGTCAGGAAATTTCTCTTGACTTTGAGAATGTGTTGGGAGCCCAGGTCAAGGCAGCTGTAGGGGCTTCATGCCAGCGGTGGGTCCCGGTGTCCCCTGTGTAACCGTGGCTTGTGTCGGCAGGAGATGCCCCTTTCCAGTGCCAGATGTGCCCCGCCAAGTTCAAGATCAACTCGGACCTGAAGCGGCACCTGCGGGTGCACTCGGGGGAGAAGCCCTACAAGTGCGAGTTCTGCGAGGTGCGCTGTGCCATGAAGGGCAACCTGAAATCCCACGTGCGCATCAAGCACAGCATGGAGAACACCTTCAAGTGCCCCGAGTGCGACTTCCAGTGCGGCAACAAGACCAGCCTGCGGCACCACATCCGCAGCCACCAGCCCGAGCAGCCCGTCAAGTGCTCCGAGTGCAGCTACTCGTGCTCCAGCAAGGCTGCCCTCAAGGTGCACGAGCGCATCCACGGCAAGGAGCGGCCCTTCAAGTGCGAGCTCTGCAGCTTCGACACCAAGCAGCGCAGCAACCTCACCACCCACGTCCGCAAGGCCCACGGCGACAAGGCCAAGGGCAAGAAGCCCTCGCTGGACAAGAAGGAAGGAGAGCGGCCAAAGCAGGGCGGCTCCAGGCAGGTGGCCAAGCTGGACGCCAAGAAGGCCTTTAAGTGTGACCTGTGCGACGCGTCCTTCGTGCGGGAGGACTCTCTGCGCAGCCACAAGAAGCAGCACAGTCTGTACAACGGCTCCAAGAGCAACGAGCTGGCCGTGCTGCAGCTCCAGATGGATCCCGGCCGCCAGCCCGGCACCCCCATCACCGTCAGTCACCTCCAGGTGCCGCTTCAGGCCGCTCAGGTGTCCCCGTACAACGAGGGGAGAGTCAAGATCATCGTGGGCCACCAGGTGCCTCAGGCCAACGGCATCGTGCAGGCCGCCTCTGTGAACGTGGTGCCGCCCGGCCTGCTGGGCGCGGGGCAGGAGGAGGTGCTGGGCGGCGGCCGCCTGCAGCTGCTGGGCCAGGTGAGCGTGCTGGCCCCGGCCCCGGCCGCGGGGGACGCGGGGCCGGTGGCGGAGCCGGCCGTGCTGCTGGCCACCCACGAGCAGGGCGAGGGCGGCGGCCTGCACCAGGCCCTGCTCCCTGGGGCCGGCCACGAGCCCCCCGCCAGCCAGGCCTTCATCGCCAGCTCCGGCATCAGCTGCTCCGACCTGGAGGGGCTCAACGCCCTCATCCAGGAGGGGGCCACGGAGGTGACCGTGGTCAGCGACGGGGGGCAGAGCATCACCGTGTCCACGGCTGCTCCTCCTCCTCCCATCTTCTCGTCCTCCTCCCACGCCGAGGGCCCCAAGCAGAGCTATTCCATCATCCAGAGCGGGGCTCACACGGCCCTGCTGTGTCCTGCAGACTCCATCCCCGACTAGGCACAGGGGCTGCTCTGGGCACTCTGCTCTCCTGGGGCAGTGCTGGGCTGGCAGAAATGCACAGCACACAACTGAACGCAGGACTTGTCCTCCAGAGCCAAATACCTTCCACGCTGTATTTGTCTGTACACTGAAGCATCTCGTGTGTGAGGAGGAGGAGGATGTGTTTGTGTCTCTGTGCCTCTGTTGCAATCAGGGGCCCTGCTCCCTGGGAGATCAAAGCAGCTGTTGCCAGTGTCCCCAGGCAGTGACACCCCCCGAGTATGGCTCTTGTACTGTGCTGCCTGAAGGAAGAAATCCTCACCCCGTGCTGAATTACCTCCACAGCAGCCTGGTTGTTTGATGCACACCCAAAAAGACAACACCCTGAGCCATTCTGGAGTTTGTTGAGCTGAGGTCTCTCGTTCCGTGCTCTGTGTGCACTCAGTGCTCCTGACTGAGCTCTAAGGAACCCCCACTGCTGGCTCTGCTCCAGCCCAGGTGAAGTTTGAGGGACTGCTCCTCAGCATCTGTAGAAATTGGTAGCACCTGGCACTTGAAATGCTCGTGCAGAGACCAGGTGATTGTTTGCAGAAAGTAAAAGAATGTTGTCCCTCTCTCAGCAGTAACTAACTGTTAGCAACAACACAAATCACCTCTGGCATGGTGATGGCTGTCACAGGTGCCTGTGAATTGAAGAGTGAAACAACTGGAAATATATTTTTTACAAGCACTACTTACCTTTTGTTTTTATTTTGATGCTGCCTGTTGGGAGTTGCATGGGTGGTAAAAGTGTATTACAGTTTGGGTCTTCATTTCATGTTAAAGGAAAAGATTGATTTTCATTTAAAATTTGAAAAAACTTCTTATCCAAGGCTTTTCACTCTAGCAGAAATTCAGGTTGGATCACAAGGAGGTGGTAATTTATTATTATATTTATAATAATATTATATGTATTTATAATAAATATTATTATAGTTATAATTTATTATGGACATTTCTCTGACGGAAGAACTCCAGGCTGTATTTTGAACTGTGCAATTGCCCGTGCAAAGGTACCACAAGTAAAAGCAGTGAATTTCCCCATCCTCGGTGGTGGAGGTGAGCTCTGCAGGCAGGGTTTCCTCAGCTCCCAGTGTTCCGTGTCATCCATAGGTGGTGCCAGAGGCCCGGGGAAGCTCTAGAGTGTGCTCTGACTCCTGGATGATATTTCCTGCTTAACACTTCCCGGTAAAAACATTTCAAAATTCAGCTTTTTAAGACGTTACCAAAAGCTCAGCTGTAAAAATCTCTCCCTCACGTAAGAGAAAAAGCTGCAGGTAAAAAGAAATGCCCAAGTTTTTCTGCAAGATCTGTGGCCAAAACTTAACCTCACAATTTATGCTAAACTGGTAATATTTTGCTCCCTGCTAATTAACTTTACCCTGTTCACAGTTCACAGCTGTACAGCTGTCGGGCACTACAGGAACGATAAAACCCGAGGGGATTTGGCAAAGCTGCTGGTTTGGAGTGCAGCTGATCTGGGCTTGCCCTTGGCCAGGAGTCTCACCTCCAGGCCAGTGTCACTCTGAAGATGCCACAGCTCTGATATCTGCACTGCAGCTGCTCACAACGCCTCGAGAAGCTTCTCGAGTAGGAAACCAGTAGATCTGTCGTATTGTAGAGACTCACCTTGGTGCTGGGCCTCAGAGATAAACAGGAAAGATAAGGAAATGGTGTGAGTGAATAGACAGAGCTTGGTGCTGCTGCTCCAGCCTTGTTTGGCTGATTGCATCATGTGAACAATCTAGAGACTTCTTCCTCCACCCTGAGAAAAAGCCAGCTGAGAACCAAGGCTGGCACAGGGGCAAGTTCTTTTCAATTTTCTCTTCCAATATTCTGGCTTGATTTCTGGGTATGACAGTAATGGTCTGTGTGTTGTGCAGCTGGCAGGAGCAGATTGTTTTAATCTCTGATGTTCACTTAATACATTCTTCATGTTATCAGCAGAAGCATCCCAGGAGGGAGCCTGGTAATTCAGAACAAGTGTCTCCTGTAGAGCTCTCCTCTACATGGTAAATAAATCCTCTCCCTCCCTCCCCAGAGTTCTGCCATGGCCTCAGAGCTCTGGAGCAAGCTGGCTCTTTCCAGGGCAAAATATTGGGATGGATTTTTGTTCCTGCTGCCTGGAGATCCTCAAGCTCCCCTGGTAAGTGCTGGGCCCAGGAGCAGAGCTCAGTGGTTCCAGTGCTGCTAACCCTGCACAGCCCTGGCTCCCAGAGGGAAGGGAAAAGCTGGATATCCCACCCTGCACAGCCCTGGCTCCCAGAGAGAAGGGAAAAGCTGGATATCCCACCCTGCACAGCCCTGGCTCCCAGAGGCAAGTGTAAATCTGGATATCCCACCCTGCACAGCCCTGGCTCTCAGAGAGAAGGGTAAATCTCTCTTATCCCACCCTGCACAGCCCTGGCAGGCTCTGCTCTCTGCACAGCCTTTTCCCCAGGTTGCCCATGGGCTCCCAGGTGTGTTTGTGGTGTGTCACACCTTCCCTCCTCTCAGGAGATGAACTTCTGCCTGCTCAGAGATCTGAGGTTAAACTGGGCAGGCAGAGATGTAAAACCTGTGTGCATTTCCAGTAAACCAACCCCAGCTCTTGGGCCTTCCCAGCCTTTGGGGTTTATTGCTGCTCCTGACGCTGCTTTTTAAAGCCAGACCCAGTTCCACATGAGCTGATCCTCCACCAAACCTGCTGAAATGTGCTTTTCTCCTGTGCTTTTGTGAGGCAGGAATACACAACAGGGAAAAAGCTGAAGAAAAATGTGTTTGGACACCTTTAATTGTGTTTTGGCGAGGCTGGTTCTGAGTGAGCCCCAGCTCAGTGTCCCCAGCGGGGTTTGAACAGCACTGGATTAAACCTTATCAGTGGTGCTGTATCTTTTAGGTGGTTTTGATAAAAACTGTAACTCTTATTTGCATCAAAACGGGAGATTCCTGCTCCAAACCAGCCTGGGGCTGTCCCAGCACAGGGGGATTCCTGGATATGCCCCAGGGAGCACTCCTGGCTGAGTGGATGGGACCAAGCCCTCACCTCAGATGAGGCCTAAAAGCAGCAGAACTTGGCCCAAAGCTGCCTCTGTTGGGAACTGGGGGAAACCCAAACTTATATTGAATACATGTGGGGCTTGCAATTGAAAAATTGTACTCAAAATATTTCCCAGTCGTTTTGGGAACGAGCTGTTTATTACTGCTGCCATCTGACTGCACTGGAAAGTACCTTCTGTTGTGGGGTCTAAAATGACAGAGACATGCCAAAACATTTTTCTCTACAATACAAAGAACAGGGGAAGGGCTTGGGTTTTTCAATTTAGATGCCTTTATTTTATTCTGTATTTCTGGTTCTTTATTTATTTGTGTTTGAAGTCAAAATATAGTCAGGCATGCTTTTAGCACTGATGACTGCAAAAATATTTTCTGTGTCCTTAATGGCAAGACCTCTATTCCATAATTTCAGGAATATTGACTGGTTACTCTAATGGGTTTTACATCTCCAGTTGGAAAATCTTTAGCCTTGTTATTTAAATTTTAAGGAGAGAAACCAATATTGTTACAAGAAACTGATGTCTCCTGTCACTTGCCCAGTGACCTTTCATGAGGTGACAAAGGTTTCTATAGTGACCCGAGGAAATGATGTCTCAGGTATCAGCGTGAATTAAAAGTCTGTGGCAGGAAAAGCTTTCTTTTCCCTGTCTCTCAGGTATCCAGTTCTGCCTTTGTCTTTATTCCAGTGGCTGGACATGCAGAAGGACTCATAAAACATCCAGGATTTGGTTACACGGCTGTCTTTAGAGGTTCACAGTGTTGTAGGGAAGGAAGAACGTCCATGGCAAAGCAGAGGGGGATTTTTTACAAGCTGTGTCCATGAGATCCCTTCAGGGTCTGCTGCTGGAGTGCCACTGAATCTGTAACCTGTGGGAGCAGCCAGTTTGTTCCACAAGCCTCAGGAGCTGTGTCTGCCTCTCTAAAGCAGGAATTATCATTTCCTGCAGATTCAGCTTTGACAGAGGTGTTGAAGTTCCTCGACTCAGACCTTGTGTAAACTTACCTTTAATTCTGAAAGTGAAAGCTCTTGGTTAGTGAGAGTGGCTGCAGTTTGTAGGTAAAAGTTGAACATGACCTGGGAAATAATTAACTGAGGGCCTGCAGAGTGTTTTGAGATGTTTTAATTTGGTTGTTGTGTTTTGGTTTGGTTTTATTTTAAAGGCACAGGGATGCATTTCTGCCTTCTTGTGCTGCTGGGTGAAACAACCTGTTATCAATGTCTTCCAGTTTATCAAACCTGATGGGAGACAGCTAAAAAAGGCTTGGAGAAACCTCCAACGTTTTCAGCTTGAGTTTCCCATTGATGTCCTCCAGAGCGAAGGGAAGCTGATAAATTTGGTGCTGTCTGTACTGGCAGTGTGTGAAATAAGGGCTGGCCCTGGTCCCTGGTGCTCTGGCTGTCAGACAATTTTCCATCATTGGCTCCCCAGGCCCTGGGCCAGCAGAGGCAGAGCAAAGCCAGCCCTGCACCCTCACCTCCCTCTGCCTGTGGTTGTATTTGCACTTCCTAAATGGCAGACTGAAAGAAGAAATCCAGCCCACACCTTTTCCTAGCACAGATCACAGCTTCCTCCTCCCATAGTGTGCCTGCACTCACTGCCCTAATTAATTATCGGCCATAATTGATTATTCTAGCACTGATATCAGCAGATTAGGTATCGCTGCATCAGTGTTTGCACTGGAGCCGTGCTGCTGGGTTCCCCACCTGCAGAAGGTGCACTCAGAAGGGTATTGGGAGGATGGGAATGACTTGGATACCTCAGTGATGAGCGAGATGCAAATTCCCAGATAGATCCTGGAGATAGTCACATCTCCTGATGGCCCAGAGGAAAATCTGAAAGAACAGGAATGCGTAAAGCTCAGCTGCATAATGCATAGCAGTCATAATTAATAGATTAAAGTTCTTTGTGAAACATGCCTTTTTATTCTAATAAAGGGAAGGGACTACAAATGTGACACAGTTTTAACAGAACAGCAATGTGAGATGCCATGTTCACTAAAGAGGTGATAGAAATGTACCTTGGGTTTAAATTTTTACAAGGCTGATGTAAGACTTATAACCTTAAATAGCAGCACTTTTCCTTGTCTCTGGGCACGTTGGATCATTCTGGTTCTCAAAGTACATAAAATTGCTGGGGGATTATTAAAAACTTCCTAATCCTTGCTGCTTAGTCTCTCCTAAAAAGTTCAGGATTCATCCCGTGAATCACTTTGCCTTAACAATGCTAAATTTTACTTTTGTTGTAAAATCATGGAGATCAGCCATTGATAGAACTTTAATTGGCTGGGGATGCTCATGATTTTTTTCCTTTAAAGAAAAAAAAAAAAGCCTGCCAGCAAAATTGCTTTTTGGTGATGACTCTGCTTGAAAAGTGCTCTGCAGGGGCCCATTCCCGATTGATTATCTTTCACAGCTAATAGCTTCAAAGGCTGTTTGGTGGACAGTCCAGTTTTACATTTAAATGTAAATCTCGATAGCCTTGACAGACTGATGATCAGAAAAAAGAAAGGTAAAACCAGTAAAATGGATGTACAGCTGCTATAACTTTCTCCAGCTCCTCCAGGGGCAACTGGAGTGGAATTAGAGTGGTTGCAGTGTGACAAAGCTCTGCCGGGGGACGGAGGCTGGGGACTCCCCAAGAGGCAGCGTTAATAAGTTGCCGAGTGTCCTGGCAGCCCTGAAAGTTCAGTGTGGTGTCAGTGGCTCCCGTTCGTGCTGCCTCTGGGGTCAGGAGGGAAGTTCAGAGCTCTGGAGGCCCCTGGGCAAAGCCGGGCTTTGGATGGAGCCGCAGCAGGGAAGCTCTGCCAGGGAGGGGAGGGCACGCCAGGGTGGCTCGGTCCCGGTGGCCTGGGCATGGCAGAGGTGCCACAGCTCCCAGGGGTGCTGCCTGGCAGGGCTGAGCTGGCCCTGCCTGAGTGGAATCTGAGCTCTGACAGCCCTTAAATCTCAGAACCACAGAATCCCAGGTTGGAAGAGACCTTCGAGATCATGGAGTCCAGCCCAACACCTCACCTAAACCCTGGCACCAGTGCCACATCCAGGCTGTTTAAACACATCAGGGATGGTGACCCCACCACCTCCCTGGGCAGCCATCCCAGAACTTTGTCACCCTTTCAGTAAAAGACTTTTTCCTAATATCCAACCTGTATTTCCCTTGGCACAGCTTGAGACTCACCAGAGCGACTGACACCATTCCATCCTCCCTGGGAGAGAAGGTGGACAAGGAACTGCTCAGCTCCCAGGCATCTCAGCAGCTCTGAGGAGGTGCCTTTTTCCTCATTTTTAATCTTTGTTACCGTGGAAACAGAGCACAGACACTCACTACTCCTTTTCACTGCCTGCTCCTCAGGGCCAAACAAGTCCAGAACTTCCCAGGCTTCCGAAGGAAGGGAAAATGAGGCACAGGAAGGAGAATGTTCAGTGTGGAACCCACTGAGAACCTGGAGATCAAGGAAGGAATGTCTAAGGAAAATAGGGAGGTGCTTTCAGGGGTACTGGGGATGAGAGTACACAAGGTGTTTGTCCCGAGGGACTGGCACCCTGGGAAAACACCCCTTGTACCCTACTGTCATTTTCTTATGGATTTCTGGAATCATCCACATAAGGTAAAGAGAAGAAGAGCATGCTTTTGTTTAATTAAGTTTAAATTCCACTCCAGTACAATTTTCCTGCGCAGTGAAGTAAAGGGCATCTAAGCATTTTTCTTTTTTCTTCTTCATATTTCCTTTTTTGTTGTTGTTGGTTTTTCAATTTGTTGTTGTTTTGGGGGTTTTGTTTGTTTTTCTTTGTTGTTGTTGTTGTTATTTGGCTTGGTTTGGTTTTTTTTGTTTTCAACTTCTACAGCTCCATAAATCCTCTGCACCAAATCCCAAACTCCCTTAGAAGTGCTCTCCAGCACATTGATCATGGCAAAATGGGGTCAAACCCGGGCAAAACCCACCTGCCTTTTATTTGTCCTTCAGGGCAGCACCGTAAATTAACAGTGATGCCCTCCAGCGAAATCATATCCTCCTTCCAACACCAAATTCACAAAAATGCATAGAACACGATTAGCAAAAACTGACACTTGTTCCTCCTTCCCCTGGTAAATTCACTCCCCCGGTTTTTTGTTTATTCAGGATGCACAAAGCCGAGGATTCAGCAGATGCAGAGACCACGTGGAGCAGGTTTGTGCCGTGGCAGAGCTCAGGCTCTGGGCTGGTTCTGAGCCTGATGGGCTGGGCTGGGCAGGGCTGGCAGCAGAGCAGGGGCACCCCTGGCACGGGCTGGGGGCAGGGTTTGGAGGGAAGCCCTCCAGGTGGGCACAGGGATGAAAGCCCAGCTGCTGCAGAGCATTCCAGCTGGGATTAATCCTCCTTTCCTCCTCCTGTAGGCAAGTCTTTAATGATAAATCCAGCTATCAGTCCAGGGGCTATGAAAAAGGAGGATCCATAAAATCCGTGGGCAGAAATACAAGTTTCTGTGAATATTAGGCTCTGAATAAATTATCCGTGTGGCCACTGAACTTTGCAGTGATCTTCCCATTGACTTCAGGTCAGATCCCTCCTTAAAATCTGCTTTGTGAAATGACTGGTACAGAAACCAGAAAGGAGCAGAAGAAAAAACTTCACTTGTTCTTTCACCTTTTGGCAGTTTCCTGCTCTGGGTTCAGCTTTCACAGATTTATTCCAGAGGCCTTTGGCCCATTCGTGTAGAACTGGTCAATTTGCATGTGCAAATTTCTATTCTTTGTCCTGTCTCCGTTCCATTGTGAGTTCAGTTTTTGCATTTGGTAAATAGAAATACTTTGTATTTGGAGAAAAAACTGGGCCACACACACAATTCTTCTATTTGCTACAACTTAACAGCAAGTAGTAAAAAAAATTTAAAAATAAACAAACATGTTCCCCATTAAACCAGTATTAATTCTCACAGAAAGTCCACTTCATCAAAGGTTTTCCATTTTGTGCCTCTCCATGTTATAAAGATGTTAATTTCTTTAAATTCCAAGGACTATCATTGTTTTAGCTCATATTTAGACACAGAGATTGTACCATAAAATTAAGAACATTCCTCCCTTTCCTTCTGCATTGTTATTAGAGGGGAAAAAATTTACAAAACAGAATTTCCTTGAAGGGGACTTCCCAAAAACTTCTACATTTGTAAACATGTAGGTGTCGTATATAATTTGAATATTGAGTATAATTTACTGTATTCATGCTGGGTAAAAATCTGGGTGCTGCTGATGACTTTCTGTGAGCTGTTTTTTCTGAAGGAGCACGGTATCACTGTGGCAATCAAAGCAGTTTGGGGCATGGGGCTGTTTAGCATCCTGCTGATGAGTTATGCCATCAATGCCAAACTGATTTCCAAGATAAACCCCACCGAGGCATAACAAAGCCCGAGTGATGGCCAACTGTGCTTATGTGATCATCTTACAGTGGTTACAGAGCTCAGAGGTGCTTTTATCACCGGCCTGGTGATGCATTTATTGTGGGCTTTGCAGAGAAAAGGATTCAATTAAAAAGGCATCGCGGCGTTATCAGCCAAATTCTTCAGCTCGGCTCCTGCTCGTTAAAGCAGTTACTCAGTTTACACTGAATGAATCGGAGAAAAATGGAAGCAGGCGTGATTTGTTAGAAAAGCAAATAAATGTGGGTACAGTTGCAGAGGAGGACGTGAGGCCCCGGGTGAGCACATCATCTCCTATGTACAAACAGCTGCTAATCTTATCAATGCAGAGATGCCTCCGTGCTGCATTTAAAAGCAAGCTGTCTTTATTCCAGCTCCCACTCCATTGAAATCTGCTATAAATACCGACTTTATAACGCTGACCCGATGTATAAATTGCTCAGTTCAAAAGAAAAGCTTTTTTTGGAGGAAGGGGGGAACAGAGTAAAGGCAGTGTGTTGTAAAAGCTAAGTGGTTTTATTGGCACTTTAAAATAGCCTTTTCTGCTGGACTCTGTCAGCTCTGATTATATATAACAACTCTGGTTATGTATTAAAAATGTGTGTCAATAGTTCTGGTAGCACTGTGATTTGTCATTTGTGTGCCAGAGGTCCCAGCAGGCTCGATTGACAAAATCTGGCCAGAGGGATCACACGGGGGGATGTGTTTGGCTGGTCAGTTGGTGAGAGCAGCCATCTCCGTGGTTTAAATAAGAAACTTCATGGAAATGCCAGTGCAGGCTGCCCTTGCACCCCTCTCCCAGCCATCTCCGTGGTTTAAATAAGAAACTTCATGGAAATGCCAGTGCAGGCTGCCCTTGCACCCCTCTCCCAGCCCTCTCCTGATGCCAGTGGAGGAGCTGAGGCTGCCACAGTGCAGGAGGCCCTTGCAGGAGTTTGTCAGTCAAATGAAGAATTAAACCTCAGGTAAAGAATAAGGACAAGTTAATTCCTATTTACACAGGACAGCTGCTCTGTGGTTTAATACGTGCCCTTGTAGGTAGAGCCTGTGAACTGCTGCTCCCAAAACACCTCTGCCGTGGGAGGTAAAGGTGTGTTTGTGTTAAACCTTGTGTTTTCCACTGGTGACCTTCTCAAAAGTACCAGACATTTTTTTGTGTGAGAGTACAGCCAGGATGGAGCCGCCCAGACATCTCATCTCGCCTAAACTCCCTAAATAAGCAGCACTGAAAGCAAGCTGTATCCAAATTGCTTCCACAGAGCAGTCAGGCTTTTCAAAGACTGCTTTCAAGCCAGGAGTGGATATAAAACAGGGAATAAAGCTTCCCTGCAATGGAGACAGGCAGCAGGTGTGGAGCCTGTTCTGTGCAGGAAGGGCAACCCCTGCTTTTCAGCAGCTTGTTCTGCCTGCCTGTGAGCTCACAGGCTGGAAAGGAAACATCCCCCAGGACAGCTCCCTCTTTGAATCCTCTCAGCTGTATCCTACATAAATTACGCTGTGTTGAGACTGGAGGAAGTAATTTAATGCTGGAATTCTCCAAAGGCTCTGACTGCTGGTTTTGCTGAGGTGTAGCTGTGTTATGCATTATAGACAAACAGGAACTTTTGAAGACCCCCCCCCCCCTTTCTTCTCGTAGCCTCCCACGGGAGAGTGGGATCAGTGAGTTTTTGTTGATAATTGCTGAGTGCTCAGTGCTTTGGTTTCTTTTCAGACCATCCTCAGCTGAAGGCCAAGCCCAGAGGTTCTCCCAGCTGCTCCTCGTCCTGGCTGAGCTGCTTTGGCCAGCAGGCCACAGGTGGAGAACACTCCATCCTCCTTTTCTCTGGGTATTCCAGCTCCACCACCCCCAAAACCTCCTCAGGTGCGTGCTGCAGCCCTGACCCTGCCAGGCACTGAGCAGTGCCTGGTGAGCAGCTGCTGCTGCTCCTGCTTGGGCCAGGGGCACAGCCTTTGGCTGCCCTGCTCTGACCCATCTTCCTAAAGAAAATGATGTTCTTGTGGGTGGTCAGGGCTCTTGTGCTGTGCTGCAAGCCAGGCTGGTGGGGCCAAGCTCTCAGAGGCTGCAGGAGGCAGCAGGAGCAGCAGTGCTTGGAACCACCTGGGGGAACCTCCCGGCTGTGGCACAGAACTCCTGCCAAACACCAGCCCTGGCCGATAGCACTGAGCCCTCCTGTGGCTGGGAAACTTGTGGGATTATCACTTTAGGGTGATAGAAGTGGCCTTGTTCTATTTATAAAGCACCTACTGCTCTTCCACTGGCGTGCAAATAGAAGGTAAATGAAATAATCTTTTGAAAACATTTTTGTTTTAAAACTCCTTGTATAACCTTGCAGTCCAGAGTGATGGGGACAGTCACAAGGGCTGGCCATCCCCCCGTGAGGTGAGGCTGCTCACATCCTGCCTGCTCTCTCTGGGCACAGGGAAGCAGTTTTCTGCGGGCTGACTCAGAGCAGTGTCAGCTTTGAGTCAGCCTTTGGAAGTTTCTCCCTCTGCACTGATCACCGGCGAAGTTAAACTCAGCAGCCTTGAGCCGGGCTTTGCAAACACTCCCTGTAAGGACAAGAGATGTCTCAGACACGCCTTCTGTCACTCACTGCTTGGTTTAGAGACCCTGCTCTTCAGTTTACAAGTGGAAAAACTGTTAACAGTAGGGGGAGGTTATATTTTTATTATTGTTATTTTAAAGCAGGTCGAACTTTCTTTGTAAGCTGCATATTCTGCCCCAGTCTCTGGGCAACCAGCCCGATCCCAAGCAGCGCCCAGGTGTTTCTGGCTGTGTAACACGAATCCCTGAAGACCCCGGCCAGTTCTGTGAGCAGCCTTAAGGTGTCACTGCCTGCCTTGGCCGCGGCTGTGGCCGCCGTGGGCAGCAGGAAACGGGCTGTTATTTTTAACACATCTCCCCCTCCTCCGGGCACTGACAGACAAGGTGCTGATGTCAATTGGCTGCTCTTACAGGCATTCATTAACTCGCCTAAAAGTCCCTTTCGTTTCCATTTCCTTCTGCTGAATCCAGTGCTGGGAGTGCCCGGGGAGCTGGGATGGAGCTGAGATGGAGCTGAGAGGGAGGTGGGAGGGAGCTGGCATGGAGCTGGGATAGAGCTGAGAGGGAGCTGAGATGGAGCTGAGTTGGAGCAGGGACGGAGCTGGGATGGAGCTGAGAGGGAGCTGGCATGGAGCTGGGCTAGAGCTGAGAGGGAGCTGGCATGGAGCTGGGATGGAGCTGGGATAGAGCTGGGAGGGATGTGGGATGGAGCTGGGATAGAGCTGAGAGGGAGCTGGGATGGAGCTGGGATAGAGCTGGGATGGAGCTGGGATAGAGCTGGGAGGGAACTGAGATGGAGCTGGGTGGTGACCTGTGCAAGGCCAGTCCTTTCACTCTCAGCTCTTTCAGGTCTCGTTGGTGCCACCCTGAACTTGGCCAAAATAAAAACAATCACTGACAACCTCCAGTGATCCTTAAATGGGGTGTGCAGTACCCACCATGCTGACACCCCCAGAGCTGGGGCTGCTGCCAGAACTCTCTTTGCAATGAGTTGAATTGAACATGAAATTTCTGCTCCAGTGCATTCAGAGATGCTGCCTGTCCCCTGAGCATTTGGCACTGAATCAAGGTTAAACTGGGAAAGATGTTCTGCTTTTCATCCCCTTTGCCCATATTTACAACTGTTGGATGTAGAAATGCAAATCTACATTTTAATATTTAAAATCTATAAAAATAGAAAATATTTCTAGAAAAAGAAAACCCTACTATTTTTAAAATATTTTGTCAGATGTTGTAGTTTGAGCTCTCCTTGCCCTGTTTCCTGCCCAGCCAGTATGACACAGTAGGAAGAAGTCTACATCTATTTCATAGGAATAAATCAATGTATAAATTCATATTAAAGCATATTTCTCTGAAGTACAAATCTGTGACAGAACCCATCACATCTGTTGCAGTGGGATATTTTTTTTTTTATTCTACCAGCACCTCCATGGTCTCTCACAGAAACTTTTTTTTCTTATAATTCTACCGCAGCTTAACTGGGCTCTGCTCTGCATTTTGCTTCCTTACCAGTAAAATAATTTTAGCTGGTGGCTGCTGCAAGAGCCCTCTGTTGTTCCTGAGGTGACACAAGTGCCACGGACAGAGCCATCGTCCCAGAGCTGTCACCTGCTGGGGATTCACAGCACATCTGTTTTGGCAGGGAAGGCTGCTGCCTGCCACATTCCTCCCAGTGCCCTGGGCTGGGAGAGGGACTGGGCAGTGAGGGGGAGCTGGACACCCTTTAGCAGTGCTCATTAATTAGGGAGAGAGGTGAGGATGAAAAGAATTGCTTTCGTGTTGTGGAGTGAAACGTTAAAGCGTTGGTGTTAAACGTTTAGATCTTCAAGAAAACAATGTCCCCACCTCTTATAAAATTTATGGCTTTAAAATAAAACAAGTAATGGATGGTAAACAGCAGAGTGTGGAAGGGCACAGTGAGGGAGGGTGTGCTGGCCCTGGGCTAGAGCAGGGCTCTCTGATTCAAGGTTTACTACTCGACCATGGTTTCATGGACCTTTTTGTGACCCCGAGCAAGTTACTCCCATCTCACTATTCTTCCATTTCCTCTTTCTGTAAAATGATATTAATAGCACTTCAGCTGCAGAGCAGGTTTATTGTACAAGGCTTAATGAATGTTTGTCTCCCTGTGATTGAGATTCTTTCCTGCTGGAGGCAAGAATTTTAAGCAGGTTGGTTAAGTAGAAAAGGTCTCTAACTGAAGCTATTATTAAAAGAAGAAGGAATTATTTCTTAGGGAATTTTTAATCTTAGGTGTATTACAATTATCAAAATACAGCAGCTTCAGTTCCTCTGTTATTTAGCAACTTTAGTTTTGTTTCTGCCAGACATTCTGCTGGGGAATGCTCTGAGTTTTGAAATGATCCAAGGCAGACCCTGCTAAACTTTTCTTGCTCTGAGGAGCAACAGTTACACGGTGAGAAAATGTGTCGCTGCATCAGCACCACACACAGAGTTCTAGAATTGTAGGAAAAAGGAATTTGGGGTGTTCAGACAGATCCAGTCCTCCTCCCTAAGGCTGCTCCTGTGATGCTCTGAGGTTTGAAGCTCTGAGACGTGCAGAGCCTGGTGTTCACAAGGAGCAAACTCAGCAGCCCACGACAGGATGGGTGAAAAAGGCTGTGCTGGGCTTGGAACACCAAATCCATCCAGGAGGAAGCACTGAAGACAACTCTAGGACAGCCTGAATGCCTCGTGGAGGCAGCAGCACCCACCTGTGCTGGAAATCCCAGCAGCATCCCAATGTCTTGGTCTGGGAAAGAGGATTCCCACTGTCCCAGACTGCCCAAAGCTGGGGCTGTGCCCTCCTGTGCCAGCTCCGTGCTGAGACTCACATTTGCCAGCCCTCCCTGCAGGCAGAGCTTTGTTAAAAACAAACCTCTGTGCCCACCCAGGAGGGTTCACAGGCACGAGGTGCCAGGGGCAGCTGTATGAATTTAATCTCTGCTCCGTGGAGAGGATGGGAAGCTCGGCAAGAATTTGGGCAGTGGCCACACACCAGAGTGTTCCAGAGCTCCACGGTGGGGCAGGGGCAGGGAGCTGCTGCTGGTGCCCAGAGACAAGGATGGGATGTTCTGAGAGCCAGGCCCAACAGCATCCACAGTGCTGCCATTATTGTACAAACAGGGCTTAAAGTCCTTTCTTTGTCCCCAATGTGTTAAAAGCAATTGCACTGGTTAATAAAAATCAGGGACAAGTTTTGGGTTTTCTCGGAAAATGGAGTGGCTGGAGCCCCCTCAGAAGCTGTGGGATGTAATTTTGTTAATAACTGCAACTTGTAGCTGAGAAAACGAGCTCCCTTGTTAGAACTGAAATGGCCAACAGAGGCTTGTAAAGCTTGCAGAGAGGGGCTGTATAAAGGAATATTTTACTGTGGGAGCAACGGGTTTAACACACAGCACTCACTTGGCCAGCAAATCTTCCTTTTTGTCCCTCTTGACTTTGATTCAGTGACCTGGTGCTCCCTCCCAAACCTGCTCTGGCTCCTGTTCCTGGTACCAGCTGTGGAATGAGCAGACCAGGCAGGAGGCAGCAGCGTGGTGTGGAGCAGTGCTGAAAGGGGTTCAGAGGGGCTCAGCAGGCACATCCACAACTCCCAAGAGAATTTAAAACCATCTGCACACCTGCAGAACGGAGGAAGGGCACTGTCTGCTCCCCTCCTGGGCTGCCCCGAGGCCCAGAAGCAGCAGGGAGGGCTGAAACCATCTGGTGCCAGCCCTGGGCCAGGGACCAGCCTGGTGCCACGTCCTGGTGCCCACTGCCAGGGGGCTGCTCCAAAACCCAACCAGCGCCACTTCTGCTGGGGCTGGGTCCAGATCACAAATCAGGTTCGGCTCAGAGAGAAAACTTCTGAGGGTGTAAATGAATTCATCATTTGCTTTTGTTTCTGTGTTAGGAGTAATGTGTTCTTTCTGTCTGGCAGAGCAGTTAAATGTTTAGTGTCAGCCTAATCCTTCTGATGTTTGGGAGGCTTTCATTTATGAAATCCTCGGGTTACTCAGATCCTGCTCGTGTAGAAGTGACTACAAAATTAGCATGAAATCTCCCAGCAGAAATCAGAGGTTTCATGGAGCTTTTGCAATGAAAGAACAATAACAACAATCATTTCTTGAAACCTCTTCACAATGTCATACTACATTTAGGACGTGTTTAAAACATCAAATAGATCTTTCCTGTCATTCAGTTCTTTCCAAATAAATTCTGAGAGTCTAATTCAGAGGGGTTTTTGCTTCCATTATGTTTTGGCATTCTGAGGCTATGAACCCAATAATCTTCCCCATGCAAAAATATGTTTAATAAGCTGTAAAACTGCATTCTGTCTTCTCTTCCCTGTTATGGGGATCCATCAGTAAAGAATTGCACATATAAATGTGTACTCAAATGGAACCTGCAGGGAAAATCAGATTTACCATCTTTTCTCAGGCTGTTTGTGGAGTTTTAGAACCCATTAAAAACAGAGCTTCTCTTTTACCATTCTTAGTCCTTAATTTCTCAGACATGGCTAGAGTGTTTGTGTTTTCCTAATAATAGTTGCAGGAGTGGTTTGGTGGGAAACTGCACATTTACAAAGACACTTTATTGCAGCTTTTAATTCCAAGTTTGTTAAAGACATTTTTGAAGGGACAGCTCTGAAAAAAGAATCCATGCTTGCAATTTTTCAGGTTAACTGTTTATTTACTGATTTATTTCAGCTGCTGATCTCTCCCTAACTATTGCATCTCCAATCACTTTTCTGCCATCAGAGGAAAATCAGAAAAAGCTGCCATTGCCCCTCCAGGTTTCTCCTTGGCTAATTGGAGTTTTGGGCTCTTTATCCTGTTGATTAAAAGAACAGCTGAGTGGAAGTCAGAATGCAATGCTTTACAGAGCTGCCCCACCCAGGCCTGCTCTTTGCTTTACTCTGATTAATTTAGCAAATGAAAAACCCCTGCAAACTCACATATTTTTGCTCATAGTTGCTCTATAGTTTGCAGTAAGCCTTGGGTAAACTGGCCTGGAGATAACTAAATCAGTACAACAAAGGCTCCCAAAAAGCTTTTTGTTGAAAAGTGGGGTTCTGTAAAGTAACATTTTTGCTGGGGCACATAGATGGCGTGGAATGGAACAGCCCTTTTGGAGAAGCTGCCTTTAATTCGGTGTATGAGAAAAACAACTGTCGCTGTTTACACTCCTCACTCAAGGTAAGCGTGTTTGTCTAAAGTATTACCCCAGCCTGCCTTGCAAACACTCGAGGCTTGCTGACCATTTTTCTATATATAGACTGCTCTGTGGAACTGTCTTTATCAAAACTTTGGGGGAAATCTTTAACAGGATCTGAGAGACTTGCCTAATTTATGCAGCCATCTATTCTCCTCCTATTGATTCCCTCCATGATGTATGTTTATCCTCCCTGCCTGTGAAAACCTGGAATTAAAACCGAAGCATTTCTGTTTTATGCCTGTAATTGCTGGTAGAGAAGGGATGGGGGTTATGCATAAAAACTGTAATCTCTTTAGTGAGCTTTAAACAAATCATCTTGTAAATCCCAGCACAAAAGTTTACCCCAAGTTTACAAGGCAGAAACTTCCCAACAGCAAGCCCTTACTTCGGCACGGTTTTTATAAACTATTTCAGAGGCCCATTCCCACACCTTTTGTGATGAAATAACCCAAAATGAACCAGCTCCCTGATTTGAGAGGGGAGAGAGAGACTCGGGGACGCGGTCCCCACATCAGAACTGTCCTGGCGAGATCAGCCATTGGTGATTTAAATCTTCGCTGCTTTATCTCTTTGTTTGCTGCTCGGAATGCTATTGATACCTTCTTTGTCTTTGTAATTGTTTTAATTAGCCCCCAGCACGGGCCCCTGGCCGCACAGGACAGAGCGGAGCGCCCGTGCGCCGCGGTGACACGCTCTGTCCTTCTGTCCTTCTGTCCTTCCCTCCCCGGCCCTTTGTTCGCCTGCCCCTGCGTTATTGCTGGCCAGGAGGGAAAAGCTTTGCCTTTTCCGAGGGGAGAGGAGCGTGGAGCAGCCTGCACAGCTATTTATGAATTTATTTCTCGGGATTTGCTGGTTCAAGCCGGGCTCGCCAGGCAGCGCTGCTGCGGTCGCGCAGGGCGAGGCGCTGCCCGCGCCGCTGGGGCTCTGCACGACTCGTGTCTTCGGCAATTAGCCGATATTTATGGCACTTACTGTGCTCTCCTCTCGGCAAATCTCTTCGAAATTATTAAATTTTTGGCTCTCTACTGTTATTTGTTCTTGTACACCACATCCTTCTTTTGTAAGTGGAAATCTGGATGTTCAATTATGATGCAGATCTGCGACTCATTAGCAGTAAGCGTTGGTGCTGTGGCCGTTTGAAGATAATTCTGTCATTTAACTTGTGGGAACTTTTGGCAATGTGTACGTTCAGGGTGGGGGAAGAAACGCCAGAACCCAAAAGTTTGGTTTTAAGGATAAACAATAACATCAAAACCTGAAATCCTTTCATGGTATAGTTTTTCCCCTACCAAAANAAAAAAAAAACACCACCCAAACAAAACAAAAACCCCTGTGCCTGGGACAGAGGAATGTGAATAGAGAGAGGTGCTCCATGAAAGCACAAGTTTCCTTTGGAGCTGGTTTGTTCAAATTAGCCCAAGGTCAGTCCTTGCCAATTATTGCCCCACTTGAGCTGCTCTCTGGACATTAATAAAAGCATGTGCTGTATGAAGCAGGAATCCAGTCTGGGACTCTCCCAGTGAGGAGTTGGGGTGTTCCCTCTCTGGGATGAGTTTTAGCTCGTTAGTCTGTGTGCTCCATCTCATTGCTCTACTTGAAATGTGTCCGTGAGACGGGATTAGTTTGGGATTGGATGGACTGGACTGAGATAATTTTGTACTCTGAGCTGAATGGAAATCCTAAATGCCTGGGAATGTCTGTGCTGTGTTACCCAAAGGCACTGCTGCTTTTCTGTGCTGCCAACCCTTGCACTTTTCCTCTGGCTAGAGGGATGTTACAAAGGTGTGCGGTGGGGGGAGGCCTGGAAGTTCTTTATTAGAACCAACAGACAAAAAAATGTCAGCTCATGAAGAGTGGAAGGGACACGGGCTCCTTCAGGAGGGGAGCAGCAACACATTCCCTGCCACATTTTACCCCTCTTCAAGATAAGAGTTCATTTCAGTTTCTCGGCTCCGTTTCCTTGGCTGTCAGATCTGAGGGGACAGAGAGGGCTCTGTAGTTTGCCTCAGCACTGCTCACTGGTGTTGGTGGGATGGGGGATGGCACAAATTAAGTTGTCTCAAGATTTACCGATTTTTACTTATATTTATAAGTCATGAAGCAAAAATCTTGGATGCAGACTCCTTGTTTGACCTTGGGCACCTTGTCCAGCCGTGGTGAGCCTCAGCCTCCTCCCCCAAGCAGGAGCTGTGGCTCCTTTTGCTTTTCTAGAGCGTGGCTAAAAGCCACCAAAGATTGCAAAGAGCTCAGAGGCTGCTTTAAGTAAAGCTTTTGGGGTTGAAAGGAAGAAATCTGAGAGTATCTCTGATGCCAGTGCTTAGCCAACCTTTACAGAAAAACAAGTAATCTTATTTATATCTGTTTATGTCTATCTGTTTCTCTTTTCCAAATAGAAACAAAACTCTTGAGTGGCACTCAGGCTCAGCTGTGCTATGCCATGGGTGCCAAACCGATACTTGTAGGTGATATTTGAGTATTTTAATTAAAATGGAATCAGTTAAACACTGCAAATGTCTTTGCACTGTGAAATCATGCACTTGCAAACTGTGAATTTGTATTTCTGGAGTCTCCATGCGGATTACTTTGAATTTGGATGTGCATTTACTGCAGGCAGCAGTGGTGGCACTGCTGACGGGGTAATTAGGTTCGGATGAATTTATTTGCTGATGTATTCATGGACAACGCCTGAACAAATGAAAGGCACAGTTTGGTGTCTGATGCTTTCTTGTGTGCCAGATGCTGTGGCCACTCTCTGTTGAACCTGAGTGTAAAGCAGAAGCTGCATTTCTGTGCTGCTGTTACAGGGCAGTTGCTGAGCAGTTTTTTCTCTCCAGCCTGGACCAGTGGAGATGTTCACAGTGTGGTTTAAAGGAAGGGAACTGGCTGAGCACTTGGATTCGATGCCTACCTTGTAAAGGCACAAAACCAGAACAAGCTGGACCCAGAAAGAATCCCTCGCCTGCAAAAAGCTTGTGGAAAAAGACAGAATTGCCCCAAAGGAAGCCTGACATGTTATTAAGAGATTAATGTACTCTTTGTGATTAGGATGGAGCCTCTGGTCTGGAGTCGATTTTCTTTTCAGATCCACAAACCTTGTTCACTGGTTATTTACTAGATGAAGGCTCCTATAAAGCACCAGTGCAGAGCTTTTTGTGTCCCTCTATCTGAGTCACAATTTATGAATAATAGCTGTGTTTACAGACGAGCCCTGAGCAGAACTCTCCCGGGTGAGGCAGTGTCTCAGCTGAGACACTTTAATTACTCTTACTCAAGAGATGCTGCTCAACAAAGGCCCCTCCCAGTGCCAGCAGAAGTTGGTGTTGTCCTCATGGCATGCTGGGTTAGAGATCTATTGACCACCTTGGACCCATGATGTGTTTTTATGTTGGAAACCTTGCTTGGGAACGCTCTGTAAGTTATCTGTGAGCTCTGGGCACTGGCAGGGAAGAACAGAGCCTGACTCTGGGCCTCTCCTCTCCCCAGGCAAACCCGTGTGTTGGAGAGTTTAAAGAACATCTCCCCTGGCAAAGCCCTCTAGGACATACCCAGTGTGGCATTTCTGGGTCTCTTGGTGCTCCTGCTGCCCCAGGTGCCAGGCTGGCAGTGCCCAGCCCCGGGCTGGGGAGGTGGAGATGCCCCTGGAGGGGGGGTCACCTGCTGGGGAACACACCCAGCTGGACAGACCCACACCCAAAGCCATCCTGCTGCAGGAGCTGGGGTGGGGAGGGGATTTCCTGTCCCTGGGCTGGGGAGGGTCACTGTAAACCTGCTGTGGGGCTGGGCTGGGGCTTGACTGCGAGAAATCCCTGCTCATTTCTTACACAAGAGCTCTTGTAGTAATGCATTGACCCAAAGGCAGCTTGAGTGTAAACAACTAATTGGAAGGGTCGAGTGATTATTTTCTAGTTTTCATTTTGAGCTAGATGGTGAAATGTTTACATCTCCTATAGATATGATTGATGTGGAGCGCAAACAAGAAAAAAATCCTTTGCTGGGTCAACAGGTTACTTAGAAATGTGTAGAAAGGTTAATCCCAAAGCTTCTGTCCTTCTTAAGTGACCATTGTTATTTATGTATTCATAACCCTGGAAAAATCATAAAGACCTTTCCCCTACTCCAGGAAGTTATACTCCTGCATTTACCTGTTACAAATGACTAACTAAAGTAATCCACGATTTTTATGACCTCTCACTGCACTTTCAAATGAGGTTCTTTTGCTTTGTGAGGGCTTGCTGAGGTATTACTTTCTGCTCAGGTGTAACTGAAATCCTGGGTCATCCATTCAAGAATGTTGTTGCCTGTGAGATATTAATTGCTTCTCAAACCTCAGAGCTGCTCCAGCTTCCAAAGGTTAATGGAGCAGATAGATTTAGGACATGTTCCTAACCACACAGGTTATCCTCCCTTCCAGAAATATGACACTGCCGAGATGGGTCATTCATTTTTATTGTTGAAAATGTAATGAAGCATGGCATTTATAATCCACTGGCTGGGAACATCTCACTTGGAGGGAAAGGCCACAACGTGAGTGCTTTGGTGGGTGTTGGCACATCCAGCTTTGTCCCTGCTCTCTGGAAACAAGCTCACCTGGCACGTCCCTGTGTCACCTGCCTGGGCAGGGGCTTGCCCTGGGCCATGTCCAGAGGTGCCCTCCAGCCCAGAGCTGAGTCTCTGCTGGAGTGCTCTGCTACCCTCAGCTGACACAGGTGACACAGGTGTGCTTTGCCATGGTGTAAGACTCACCCAGTGACATTTGCACTGAAACGTTGGTTTCTTTAAACATCACCAGGCCAGGGCCCTTGAACTCAGTGCCAGACAATGCTCCTGAACAGCACCAACACATGTGAGCTTCATTAGCCCCTCCTCGTTTTCAGGAGTTCCCTAAATTCTGTCATAAACCCTTGGCAACGCAGCTGCTAAGTTTTGATAAATATTCAGTAAGCCCCAGGATCTACTGGGAAGATTCATGAGGGTCCCCTCATCCCTCCCACATGCACTGTGGGCTCTGGAATTTTAAAATATTTGCACAGGTTGTGTGTGAGCAGGACGTATGGACACGTGGCTAGCCCTGGTGTGGATAACCTCCAGCTTCTCCTCTTTGTCTTACAAATGGAAGCAGCAGTTTGGCTTGCCAGGTTCTGCACCCCTCTATGTCCTGAAAACACAACCAAGGAGGTCTAAATCTGGTTTATATCAGTGAAAAGCAGTATCTTTTTTTAGCCAGTTAATGTTTGGACTGTTAAATATTATCAATGTTCTGTGCAAAAAGAACAGAAATTATTTTTCTGGCTTTCTGGAATCTGTCAGTGAAGTCAGGTACTTTAAAAGGTTGAAATTGTGATATAAAAGCGTCATCCCTGTTGCTGTTATAACAGGTCACATTAAAAATAATGATCAAAGACCTTTTCAGGATGATAAGGAAAACAGGAAAAGAACTTTCAGTATGGTGTCCCAGGAAGGGCTGGAGGTGGCACTCAGTGTCCTGGGATGGGGCACAGCTTGGACTGGATGGGGGAGATTTTTTCCAACTCAACGATTTCATGATTCTGTATAGACTGGAAGATACATACATACATATATATATATATACATACACATATACACACACACATATATATATATATATACACACACACACACTCTAGAAGAGCCTGTAGACTTTTACCTGGGGGATTTCTTCTTCCTTCCCTCACCCAAAGACACTGCCAGTGGAAAGACCACAGTAATTTCAGCTACCCACAGAGAGGGCTGGAAAATTGTGATGCTCCTCAGGGTCTTCTCTTGTGGAAGCTCAACTTCATAGACTCCAGAGCTGAGTGCCACGCTGTAGAGTAGGGAGGAGGGAACTTTACACCTCAACCACTGAGTGATACTGAGGATGAATGGATTTCATTACTTAGGGCATAGTAAATGGAAGATGAATAGATAGAGAGGTTAAGAGCACCCAAAAGAGGCAGATGTTGCTGAGGGGCCAGGGAGGAGGTTGGTGAAAGGGCTGGGCAGGGGCAGAGTGAGATGTTTGCTGCTCCTGATGCACTCTGGGCTCCTCTGCTGCTGCTCAGCACAGCTACTCAAGGGTTATACACACCACAAGGGGAGAACAGTTGTTTAACAGAATTTCTTCACTGCTGCCTTTGGATTAATTGAATCCTGTGCAGGCCTTATCAGGAAGAGCTGTCAGCAAAGAATTCCAATAATCCAATCAGGAGGTCAGGAGTGCGAGAATAAGTATCTCCAAATCGGATTGAGAGAGCCAAAGCTGAAGGCCAGCAATATTCCAGAGATGGCAGAAGAGATGATTTCACCACGTCGCTGATACCATTAATGGAGATTGATAAGTTCAGCACAACAGCCATGTTTTGTTTATTGTGCTGGAAAGGTGATAATATAAAATCCTGATTCAAAAGGCAACAGAACAAACCAAGTGTAAATTGGGTGGTAATAGCACCTAAACAGTCCCGATTCTCAGGTTACAGTCTGTGCAATTTTATGAATATCAAGGACTTTTAAGGAGGTGTCCAATGTTAACCACCAGGTGAACTACAAAGCCGTTGGTGACTGAGTAACAGATGAGTTAAGAGTTTGTTTAAAAAAAAAATCATTGGTGATGGGGCTGCTCGTGTCAAACAGTCAGCTAAAACTCACAGCTATCCCACAGTGCAGATATTCAGGAATATTGTTTGTATCAAACCGTTCTTAGGAGGAAATATTTCAAGTGGGTGACTCAAACCTTACTCACTTCTTGTTGTGTGTTTCGTGTTGTATTTATCAGAGAAGTTTCTTAACCTGAGCTGTCATGTAAAAATGAGGCTGCCCAGAGGTGGCTGAAATACAGCAAGTCCACCTTGCAGCCTGCTTTCACCTGTCAGGCTCTTGATTTAAGTTTTGGGATTTTTTTTTTTTTTTTTGGTTTTTCCTGTAGGAAATGATAGCCTCGAGAAGAGAACTGCAGTGTGTGCTCAGGGCAGGCTATGGCTTTGCCCCAGGTGGAGCTCAGCCAACACAGACCTGGGGACTTGTGGCTCTCCAAGGGAAGGAGTCTGAGCTCTGCCAGTCAGGGCAGCTTTGGGTCTGGGAGGTGGCGATGTGAAACCCGATTCCCCGGTGCGTCCTGGGACCAGAGGTCTTCTCTCCCTCTTGTAGCACAATTTCAATTTCCTGGCTGCAGACGCAGAGTGTTTGTCTGCGAATCCACGCGGTGCTTGTTTTATTCCTGTGTCTGTGTTACAGAGTGGTAGCAAATGCTGCAATCTGCATATGTCAATTAAACAGAATGAACTGAAGGTGGGAACAAGTGAAAAGTGCTCAGGTCAACTTCTCTCACCCAGGAATGACTGGCAGTAACTTTGTGATTTAAGCCAGTGTGACTGAGGGTTGATTTGGTCTCTTGCTGACTGCAGAGAGGCTTTCCTGAGCCAAGAGGTGCCTCTCTATTGTAAACCCTTGTATTTCTAACCTTTAACATCCTACCAGGAGTACTGTCCATTGCTTTCACATCATTATCTGAGTTTAAATGCCTCTCCTCTGAGCTTAATCTTTAAACCTTGCTTAGTGCTACCTTCATACTTAATCATTCTCTCGCTTTGCAAAGCACTTGGGCATCATTCCGATGATAAATTTCAGCTTCATCAGCTACTGACCCACATATGCTCTGCAAGTGCTTGTCCCCACAGGTCCTGGGGTAATGTTATAATTAAAGAGCAGCTGCTGGCACATACAGGCTCCACGGACTCTGTCATCAAAGGGCAACTGATGTCCCACATTAACTGAATGGGTCTCTAAGGAATTTCAGTGATAGAAACCAACTTTTGTCCCCGGGAGAAATCACAGCACATCTGCCTTGTCCTGGTGCTCGTGCCTCAGCCAGTTGTGCCTGGAGGTTTGGCCATGAGCTCTTGGAGAACACAGGGACCACCACCCATCCCCACGAGTCTGATGATTAAAGCCAAATAGCAGAGGAATCGAAAAAGTCCAATTATGAATCAGCAAAAATGAATACAGGCAAATAATCTTGTGTTTGGTGTATGATTAACCCTTGGAATTTACTGCAGCGGGATATTACTGAGGCAAGTAGTTTAGTAGGATTTAGGGATTAGAGAGATGAATAAGAAGAGCATTTACTGGTTACCTTCTCTAGGTTTAGGAAAGGTAATTTCTTCCCGGCACAACTCAATACATGAGTTCAGCAAACAGCCACCAGCATGGGGACAGGCAATGGCTCCCAGCCTGTGGCTCCCAGCAGGTCCCCAGGGCCAGGCTTTCCTCCCCCAGGGCCAGGCTTTCCTCCCCAGGACAAGGCTTTCCCCTCCTGGAGCAGGGTGAGGCATCAGCGCGCTTGTCAATCAAACGCTGTCCCGAGAGCCCAACTTCTCCCTGCTGTGGGAGGATTATTTTGGCCCTGTGCTTCAGGCCAGGACTATTCCACACCCTCAGCTCTGCCCTCCCACCTTTTTTTTATCCCTTTCTTAATTTCTAAAGACCAGTGCCCTCCACGGTGATCATTATGAGTAATGGACAAGCTTATTTATTATAAATCTGTTCAGGGGAATTTAACGGGGCCACGTTTCAGTTTAACTGTCCCACTGTAACCTGCTTGGGAGCAGAGCTGCACTCTAAACATAATGACCTCTTAATGCTTCTTATTTATTTATTTAGAGGCAGTATAAACACCCTGGCCAGAACCTCTAGCCTGCCCCAGCAGCCAGGATCTGCTGAAATCAATGGGGCTTTACTGATTTACATCCCCTGAGAATCTCCATGTAAAATAAATTCCAGCCAGGAGGTAGAAGATATATGGATATGCAGAAGTCAGATAAATTGGTGTGTTTGTATGACACAGAGACGTTTCAGGGTCAGCAGTAGGTACAGAAATCAGAGTTCTTTTAAAAGAAAACTTAACGACTAATCCGACTTATTAAAGCTGATTTATGTTTGTTAAAAAACAGTCAGGTGACAACTGACTGATGCATATCTTTATTTGCCTTGGTGTAATCCTGCATTTCTGTTTTGCACTGGCAGCTCTGCTGTCTCGCTGTTTTCAGGTCAGAGTCTGATTTCAGCTGTCCCAAGGAGGGAGCAGCACAGCCCTGCTTTGTGTGCGTGCACAGAAAAAACAGCTTTTGCAACAGTGCACCCCCCTGCGCTCCCAGGAGCTGTAAACTGCCCCGTCCACCTCAAAAACAACAAAATACCTTTCAATCAAGAACTTGCAAAATGCTTTTCGAGCTGCCAGCCCAGCCAGCCGAGTTTTTATAAGTTGCAATATTCCTACTTTTCCCCCCGCCCCGAGTGAGGTTACTCCTCACTAAATGCCGTGCAGGTTTTGCTCCAAGTGAAATGAATATGCATCCAATTTTCTGAGGCCACAGTCCATGGTGTGCACAACTGGAAGTTGGATTAAGCTGAAATTGGTGGAATTCTACTAAGGAATGTTAGTATTGCATATTTTAAGTACATAGTCCTAACTGACTCATTTCTCTGCTGCTTTCCCCCCTCCCTCGGGATGAAAGAACAATCCAAAACTTCCAAACCAGTGATTTCTGTGGGTTTTAGTGATGCAGCCTTGTCCCTTAAGCCATGACTACTGTACTATGACTTATTATAATGCTGTGCCATGAAACACCTCATAAAAATGTTATTTCCTCTGCTTTCTTCTGAACCTTTACAAGAAAATTGCTTTCAGTCTGCTCAAATCCTGTTACCTTTCATAACAACCTCTTCTAAATAGAAGCAGTGTAATTAACTTAGATTGATAAGAACAAACCAGAAAAATAAGCGAGATGTTTAACTTTCTTTCCCTCCATTTTGTTTATTGCTTTGTCACTTACCAAAGGTTGGAAGGAAAAAAAAAAAGTAATTGGATGGTTTATAATTTGTGACCATTTAAAAGAATAAATGACCTGAATCAAAGGTCAAAGCCTTTGTGCTTTCTGCAGTAGAGAGGTTTTTGTTTTGTTTTCCCCTGAATCTTTTTATACTGGAAAAAAGAAAAGAAAAAAAATTAAAGCAGAGTGAAATAAAAATCCCCTCCCTGTGCGTGTTCACGCACGCCGCGGTTCCGAAAGGCCCTTTACACAGCTTCTGATTTAAATGCCTTTTTTCCTTAAAGCTTGCAAATATCAACAACATTCCTGCACACTGTAATCAAATACTTTCCCAAAAAGCCATGGAATGTGCCATAATTTGTCAAAGATCCTCACTGACAAGTTTTTAGTAAAGTCCACTACAGCAAACCCTCCTCGGCCCCCTTGACCCACGTAGCAAGAGACCTTTGACCCTATTTGGGCCTCTTTTATGAGCTTCTTTCACTCTGACCAGATGGCTAAACTATCAAAGGTTTTTATGAGTAAAAACTGCTTTTCAAACTCACAAGTTGTATATTTCTCTCCATGTTAATGTGAACTATCAACCCAAAGGCTTTAAATTGGAAACACAAAAGGTGCAGCGCAGCTGCCGCATTGTGCCGGCTGGGTGGGGATGTTTGCAGAGTAAACAGCTGATGGCCACATGAAGACAGTTTAAGGCCAAATAGTTTAAAAAAACACCCATCCAATACCCAATAAATTATTTTTCCCCCCGGATATTGTTTGGAGCCTCTGAACGGGGTGTTTGCATATTCATTCACAGCTCCCCCCAGCCCAGCCTCCCTCCCTGCCTGGAGAGCACTGCCCCAGTGGCAAATTAGGACTAATTAGACCAAATTGTGTCAGAAACAAAAATAGAGAGATTACAGACTTCTAAATCAGTTTGAATTTCAATGCAAACATCTCTGAGCACCTGGACATCACTTTCTTAGAGCCGTGTTGTCCCTTGCTGCCTGTTGCTCTCAGAGTTGCACTGGGGAGGATTTTTAATCTGAGATTTGTTGTTACTGTATAGTTCAGATACTTTTTTGTTCTTTTTAATGTAATATACTCCTATATATCTTTCATATAAATTATCACTACGCTGTATGTGTTTCACAGTGCTTGCTCTCCCTGTTTTTAACAGGTATTTACCAACTTTCAAATCAAGGTCCTATAAATCACAGAGAGATTAATAAAGCAAAGTCATACCCTCCTGGGCTTTCCCAAGAGAGCTAGGGAGTATAATCTGCTCTTCCCCTTTCTCACAGGTCTCCAAGAGCTCTTTTTTAACCCTTCCCATTCTGGCATGCCATCCTTTCTGTGGAGTATTTGTTTCATTAATGGAAGGTCATGTGTTGCCCAAGTGGGAGAATTGCACATTTGGGAACAGGTCCATTTAACATTCTTAGTGAAATTACTTTTATGTAAGATGTTCTTTTCATTCACTTGGAAATGAGGGACTTAACTGGCTATGTATCTTTTTGAGTCAGATATTCTCTCCTCTCACTGAAAATCACAAAAGGGTTTTCTTTGAAGGAAAACAGTGGTGTGCAGTAGGATAAAAGATAAATATTGGGAAGAATCCCTGCTGTAGTGAAACCAAGGTGTCTGGTAACAGCAGCCTGGTAGATCATGTGCTCATCATGCATCCTGAAATCCCAAATCCCACAGGCCAGGGCTGTGCCTTCTCATCAGCAGCTGCTCAGCCCTACTGTACTTGGAGCTGTCACTCATGTCAGCACATGTTGCAGGAGATCATAATGTACAGAGAAAGAGATGTAAAAATGTGTCAATTTTTCTCATACCTGAGAGAAAAAAGAAATCAGCTTATCCTTCCCTCCTGTCTAAAGCTTTTCACTTTCTCAGATTTCTTTACATGTGACTTGTTAATCCATCAGTCTTGTTTATCCAACCAGGTTTATTAATGACAAATGTTGCTGGCCTTGCTGAGTTATGACTGTAAACTGAAAGAATATGAGGGCCAAGGTGAAAAGGTGATTTCTTTATAACAGCTGTAATTTATCCTGGGCTTTGGCCAGGCCTTTGATTTTGGACTGGCCCTGGATATAGTATTCCTACTGATTGCATTAGAATAGCCCTCAGGGGTCATGCTGAATTCCAGGGCCCTGGAACCAGTTAGAAGAATGGAAGATGACCATATGTGCAGGGTTAGGGAATGATAATAAGGTGCAGCACAATACCAGCCCGGGTGTTGTGGAAATCCTCTGCTCTGCCTTCTGCAGGCTGTCATTCATATCAGCATTGCATAAGAAATGCACCCCAGCCTGGGCAGGGGGAGGAGAAAAGAAAGCAGGAAAAAAGAAATTAAGTCTCCTAGTTAGTCCTTGGGTTCATTAAATGCCTCCTGCACTGAGAGAGTTTGAGTGTCTCGTGTCTCCTCTGGAGGTTTTTGAAAGGACGGGAGAGGCCGGTGCCGTCTAAAGCAGCTTCAGCAATTGTTGTCCCCAAGTATCAGTTCCGGTGCAAAAGCCACCCTGTCCTTGTCCCACAGAGAAGGAGGAGATGAGAATATGAGGGTCTCATCCCTGGCTGTCTCTCAGCTGAGTGCCCCTGAACCCAGACTCAGGCCACGTCCCACAGGATGGGCAGCACTGCTGCCAGGGGCAGGGCTGGGCTGCCGGGGTGACCTCCCCTCCTGGGGCTCTGAGCTCTCCCCCAGCTCTAGGGGAGCTCTCACCTCTTCCAGCCTGCCCAAAGCCATATCTTAACCAGCAGCACATCCTCAGCCTTTCCTCTCGAACCCGTTCCACTTTCCATGGAATAATGAGAGTTTAAAACGGATTTGTAAGGACAGCACAAGCATGTGTGTAGTTTTCCTAACTTGGAGTTAGGGCACTGTACTGGAGAGGCAAATGGGGCTCTGCTCTAGCAAATATCTGCATTATTTTTGTTAAGCAGAGAACTTAGCGTGGCAACCAACTTTACTATTTGATGTCCTCTTCTGAGCTGCACATCATAAGAAACCCCAGGAAACAGGAGGTCTGGGCTCACCTGCCCTCGAGGCAGCTGGATTTCCACTTCCTAGGTGCAAACAGCTGATCCCACTGCAGTGCCACTTGTACAACTCGGTGACACACACTGCTAGGGACAAGTTTTCACAGGTGCAGGATTGCCTTTGAAAAGAGATCAATCCGCCTCTTAAAGCAGTTTTATTAACTGTTGACAATTCCCATTATTTCTCAGGCATGGCTGGTTGCACTGTCACTTCTGGCCAACCCTGGTGGCTCGTGCTCTCTGCTGGCCTCAGAGGCTTTGGGCAGGGCGATGCTGTACCTGAGCTCCACAGAGCACAGCTGCTGTCTCAGCCAGGGCAAACCTTCCACTGTGAGGACCCGGGCCTGGCTCTGGGGCTGGACATGCTGCTGCTAATCCTGCTGCCTGCCAGGCTGTCACTGCGGGCTGCAGCTGTGATTTGCAGCCAGGCTCTGCCTCAAGTTGCTGTTTGCACAGCAGCCAGTCTCTATTAACACACAGCCTGGCCTCAGCTCTTCCTCCTGTGTGCATCTCTTGGCCTCTGCAGTGTTTCATCCTTACCATGCATTAACTTATTAATGCTCCAGCTGTACTTCATAAATTCAAATGGTCCAGGTTTCACCTAAGGTCAGGATGAGCCTGAGATGTCAGGACACATTTGAGCATCTTCCTGAAGTGCAATAAATGCTGTTCCTAATCAATGAAATGCATGTTCCTCCTCCCTCAAAGGATGAGCTCAGGCAGTGGAACAGCTTGGGTCAGGAGGAGACATTGGGGTTTGCTCAGAGGTGGGAAGGAGAGGGTGAACATTCGTAAGGCACTTGCTGCAAGAATTTAACATACAAAGCCGCTCAGGCCCCAGTTTTGTGTTCTTCACAGACAATATTACAGAAAATGCAGCTTTAAATTCCTTTATTTACAACAGGGCATCAGTCTGCATTAGCAGAATGCAAGTTTTCTGAAGTTTCATTACTAAGTATGGAGAGGCTGAGGGGTTCTACCTCAAAATCCACTTTCTGTTTCTAATGAAGGAAAACAATAACGTTTATTTACATGTCCTTGTTTCTGAGCTGTGTTTCATATCTTTATCTGTAGTACCCAGAGCCTAAAGGCACAGGGATAAGGTGTACCTGAGTATTTGGGGAGGGGGCAATCAGTGGTCCTGCTAGAAATGCTCCACATTTCACGTGAAGCTTATCCATAGCTCATTACTTCATTAAGAAGCACTAAAATAGTCCCTTTTGCAGCAATTCTTAGCCCATCTGGAGTCAGTTGTGCTGTGCTGGGGTGCTGCTGTATTCCCAAACCACTGCCCCACTGTGGCATAACTACAAATTCCCTGAGCAAGAGCAGGGCAGTTAGTCAGGACAGGGAGTGTTGACTGACAGATGCTTGCAGGTCTGGCTGGTGCAGTTCCCTGCCTGCCCATGTGTCATCCTGACTCTGCTGTGGTGATAGCTGGCTGAGAGGTGGGAGCAAACAAACAAGGGACTTCTTCAATTGTTCCAGGTAGATCCATTTGTCAGCCTGCTGTGTGTGCTCAGTCTGACACCGCTGCTTGTTCGCCCAAAAATTTGGCACTGCTCATTGAAACAGGCACACTAAAAAGAGCAATATTGAAATTGTGTCCCTCCGTTTGGTGCTAGAGGGCTGGGCAGAGCCCTGGAATGAAGAGGAGGAAGGGAAATGAAAGCCTTTCCCAGGTAACTGCACCTTGGGCTCACATAAAGCAGAGCCCTGCTTTTATCTGCACATCTGACGTGCCACTGGCCTCACTTGCAGAAAGCTGACCTTGTGTCAAACAAGATGATCTGACTGACATTTTCTATTTCTGGAAATGATTAATCTGTTTAGAAAAAGTTCTCTTAAGAAAAGCCTTGAAGTTTCCTTCTACGTTTTCATTGATTTCTTAAAGATTGAGTTACATTTCCCATTCGTTAGAGACTGAGAAGTTGCTATGCAGAGAAATTCTGATCCCAGTGCTCTGGCTCGTGCTTTTGAAGTGTTGGCAGGGGCTGCCCAGGGGGCTTTGGAGTGCCAATCCCTGGAGGTGTCCCAGGAAGGGCTGGACATGGCACTCAGTGCAAAGCAATGAGCAACTGCAGTTTCCTTTTACCTTCACCTCCACTCTGGACAACAGCTGCATCTCAAAAGCCACACAATGCCTTCTTTACCCCACAGAGTGGCAGTCTGGGTTCTCTTCAAATTTTTTTTTTTTTGCATTTCATTTTTTTCCAGCCTGTTCTGAGCTATAAATATTCTCAGGAGCCATCAGGCTCCTATCAGATACATTCATATTTGCCCTTCTTTTGGCATTCCAGTCCCCAGCTGAATCTGATAAGCAGATCAGCCACTGCCATGTCAGCTGAGAAGAGTAATGTTGTACCTTAATATTTGTCATCATTACCCAACACACCCATGCAGAGCAAGCTGTGAGGAATGCAGGTTTTCATGCTTTATCAGCTGTAACTAAACATCTGGTTACAAAAAAAAAATGAATCACTCAAAGTTAATGAAGGTTATGATTTCATATAATCCTTTTCAAGCAAAACAAATTCCACTGGAAGAATATAACAGATTAACTGTGGAACTGAATCAATTGAGGTTTTGCCATCAGTTATTTATAACCCATCCGGTTTCCATTCTCAGCTCAAACTTTGTTTTGTCATTGCCAGCAGGACTTTTGCATTTCTTTTTAAATGTGCTCTCAAATGCATTCATTTGGTAGTTTCCTAGAAACATAACCACTGGTTTAGTTAGGAGTTCAAGCAGATTAGTTTAGTTTGTATTACTGAAACGCTGCTTTTAACAAGTGAAAATAAAATGCCGCTATTCCTTAAATTCAGGTCCTGTGTGCAATGCCAGGGTCCAGCTGCAGAGGTGGAGGGACGTGGCTGTCTCTCCATCAGCAGATCTGAACTATTTCACACCCAGCAGGAAGATCTTGGCAGTGCCCTGCAGGATGAGGAAGGAAATCTCAATTTCCCTTCTGAGATGGGAGGGGCTGAGGCACTCGGCTGTTCAGAGCTGCTGCCCCGGGTGGGAAGAGCTGGACTGGGCTGGGCTGTGCTGTGCTGGGCAGGAGGATAAAGAGCTCCAAGGAAGCCGAAGGAGGGAGATATTTCATGCTGGTGCTCTTGGAGAGAAGTTGGAATTGGCTGGGAAGAACAGGCAGGCAGTCTGACAGCTCTGGGCAGGGCAAACCAGCAAACCAAAACAGGGCAAAATGACAGACCAGAAGTCTCCCAAATTGAAAAGGGATGCATGAGTGCTTTAAAATCACTAAACAATTTCCTGGCACATGGGTGATGGAATCTTAGGATGTATGACAGAGGAAAAGTACTTTAATGAAGCCTCTGAATATTATTCCCTATCAGATTATTATTTATCTTAATATAATTTAGACTATTCATTTAATTTGATGTTAAAAGCAAAACTAAATAAAGCTGCTTGCTTATGAAGGCTGCTCCCTGCACCCCTGCATCTGGGATTTAGCAGACTAATGGGATCAGTCATCCCCTACTTAAATACATCCTGGGCAGCCCTCAAAGGAATGTTGTTGTTTGTGTCCAAACTGGGCTGTCCTCCTCTTTCTAGCATCTCTGAAAGTAAGTGAAGGTGCTGGCAGTGCTGCTGGTGCTGGGCCAGGGCAGGCTGTGCCTGCAGGAGCATCTCTCCCATCCCACTGCCCATGGTCTGCTCTCCTGGACCTCCCCTCTGGCTCCTTCTGGGTCTGGGCTGCAGGGATCCAGGTGCAGTGTGCCCATGGCTGGTGACAGCCTGTGGCACCAGCCCCGCTCTGGGCTGCTCCCAGCACTGTCACAAGCAGGGCAGTGCCAGCCCCAGTGCCACTCTTGTGTTGAGGGGGGTGAGGGACAATCGTGGCCAGCTGGGCTGGGCAATGGGCAACGGGAAAAGCCAGGCAGGAGTGGGAGCAGTGCATTGGCATCCAGCCTGTTGCTGTCTGAGCCCCTCGAAACTCGGGTAAAAAGAGAGATAATTCACATTTAATAAAAGTCATTAGTGTTGGGTACATAGCAATTCAGGTCTGACCCCAGAGCTAACTAAACCTTCCTGTGGGAGAAATCCCTGTGGGCTCAGCTCTGTCCCCTCATTCTGCCATGTAAATCCAGAACAGTTCGCTGTGATAAATCTGAGAATGGGACAAAGCGACTGCAATTAATCATTTAGTGATGAAGTACAAAAGCAAATGGATTCAGGATCTTTCTGGAAGGCAAATATGAGCACAAAAATAGAGTTGCTTTTCCAGCCCCCTTTCTGCTGGATAAAGTTTCACATCCTTCCAAATGACACCCAGTTGTCTCCTTTGTGTAGCAAAAACTCCCACTTCTTTCACAAAGCTCCCGAGACTTATCTATTTTTGTTTTTCACAGCTGTTGTTGTAAAATCTGTTATCTTTAATGTATTACCCTGAAAAACAACACACCTTTGAGAAGGCCAGTGGACTGTGACATAATTAGATGCAAAATGCACATCTAAAAGCTGTTTACTTCCTGTAGCACCAGGATAACTACTAATGAATCACCGACTCTGGGGATTCTCAATTTGTAACTGGATACTCCACAAACTTCTTATCAGATCAACAATGATTTCTGTCAAAAAAAGGGGGGAAAAAAGAAAAGTGGGGGTGGGCAGGTTTTTTTTCCCCTGAAACCAGAGTTTAGCCTATATGCACTAATTCTAAAGCATTTTTAGCACGTCAGGCAGAGTAGTCATGGTGAGTTTGAAGGGATAAGGGAAGATAAAGTGTATCAAAGCAGGATCTGACACTCGTGATGCTATGCAGACCTTTCTTTCTGAGAGCATCTCGCAGGCTGGACTGACAGCAGGGATTAATCCATGCAATGGCAATAAACAATAGTTGAAGTGGGGTTGAGGCCTAACACCTGGATGTTGTGTTAGCAGCAGCAGAGGAGCCTGCTTCATGCTGGGCGTGAACAGATATGATTCTGACACCGCTGCTTTGCCAGCGACAGGTAAAACTGCTCAGACCTCATTTGAGAAAGGACTTTTTTCCGTTTTTTCCATCTCTTTGTCCATGGCTGTGTGACCCAGATGCAGTGCTTCGGCGCGTTTCCACAGGGCCCTGGTTGCCGGGTACGAGCGGCTGAATGCGCAGGTTGTCGTTGTTTGGTGATCTCCAGATCTAGATTTAGCCAGATTTATCCAGATTTACCCAGGATCAGGCTTTCCCTGGCTGGGCCCTGAGGTGGTGAGGGGGTCCCAGGGGTGCAGCTGGGTTTCCCAGGCGGGACAGGGGTCCCCTCCCCACAGGCCGCGGGGCCGTGCCGGGCATTGTCCTCAGCAGAGCCCAGTCTGTCACGTCTGCTCGAGCGTGTCAGCCCTGCCAAGGGTGCAGGAGGGAGAGCATGGGGAAATCTCCCCTTATCTTCCCTGGGGTGACCCTTTCTGGCTATAAAACTTGCCAAAAAGTTTGCCTAAAGAAGCTGAAAGGCCACGGAGAGGCTGGAGCTTCACCAGGGATTTGCGGGAAGCCTCGGTGGGAAGTTCACCGTGTGGGGGCTTTTCTCCATTTTTGACCTCATTTACTCTCGTGTATTATCTCTGACTCCTCAGGGTCAGCCTATGTAGGTCAGGGATTCATTGACATAGATGTTCATCTCCCTTCTTTACAAGGAAAAAAAAGGCAGGGGGGAGAAAAGGGAAAGCGGGTTGGACACACTGACAGAAGGCCCCAACAGCCACGTCCAGAAAGTGATCCAGTGAGAGGATGTGAGGGCAGGCGTGGGAGAGGGATGGAGCAGGAGGAAAAGAGGTGCAAGTGATGCTTTGGGCCAACAATTTGGAAAATACACGTGGGAGCCATCACCCTGATCTTCCTAGGACGTACCAGCCTGCGAGCAGAGCACTGCAGCCATGGCACACACAGCCTGAGCACACCTAGGCTGGAGTTCTGCCAGCTAGATGGCTTCAGTAAAATTACTTGGAGGATTTAATTATCCTAGTTGTGTACTAGGAGATCCCCTGAGAAAATGAAGGGAAATGGGATGTATTTGCTGTTTCATGCTCTGTTACAAGCATGTTTTGCGTTCAGCATCACCAAATGATATGAATTGAAAATCCGATGGCTAAGATACTTGGCCAAGATCAAGAGAGCTTTTCCTTAGGGAATCGAGGAATTAAATCCAGACTTCCCAAATCCATATGCAAATTCCATCCTGCCAGTCTGGGCTCACCCACAGTGAATTAAATCAACCTTTGACAAGGGGCAAGATCACTTTTGGCTGTAGTTATCTGGACGTAGAATTGGCTATTCCACTTTCACCTGTCTCATCTGGCTCTTTATAACCACCCAGTCTTTCCTCAAAAACAGCACAGGGAAGTATCAAATATATTTTTGTGAACCGACCGTTCTGTGTCAGCTCCTGCAGAGACATTAATTTGAATAAGTAGCTGTGATATTCTTTTCTTCAATCCCTTTCTCTATCTGGACAAATAGCACAATTTCATCCCCTTCCTCTTCTCCTTGGCCAGTGTATTTAGATGTTACAGAAGAGATTTTGAGCTCACTGAATGCTTGCCAGGCCCAGGATCTGAGGCTGGTGGGCAGTGAGGTGTCCGGAACACAGAGGTCTGGGGAATTCAGCCCCACTCATGTGTTACTGGAAGCATTTCTGCTAAACTCAGGCTTACCATCAGCCTGTTAATGTTTACAATGTGGCTCTTTTGGAATAGATGGGAAGGATTTGCAAAGTGAATATGCCTATAAAATCTCCTATTTACATGCATCATTTGAGTGATTGTGTGTGCAGAAGGACAATGGCTGAGTTGTTGCCTATGCCCTGTATTCAGCAGTCTTTTTCATGCAGCAGCGTGGGCACAGTGGGTTTTTAGGGGCATTCATCAGTGCCCTCCTCTGTAACCTGCCTCACAGAGTTTACAGCAACTTCATTTCAGGGAGTGTAGCATTTCCAGAAGGAAGGAAAAAAAAAAAAAAGAAGGAAAAAAAAAGGCATCAAGCAAGGTTTGGAAATCTGGGGAGGCAGGGGAATATTGCACATCTGGGCAGCTGCTCAGCCTGGCAGAGGCCTTGGAGCCCAGCCATTTCCACTGCCTGAGGACTGCACTTCTTTGGGCCTTGTGGTACTTTTTTGCCCAGTGTCTTTAGGCATTTTAAAACCTCCATTTTCTAGCCATGGAGGCCGTGCTTGGGAAGGGAATGTTCTTGCTGTGGTTATGAATAGGGGAATGTCTGATGGATGAGTCACAACCAGCTGCAATTAAGTAGGAGCCACTTCGTGAAGCATCTGATGGTGGAGCAGGAGGAGCCTGTGGGGTTTAGACTTGGTTTTACCAAGACTCATCACAGCTTAGGCACCAACTTGTGCCTTCCTGTCTCTCAGCTCTCCCTGTCTTGCCCTTCCATGAGGACATGAGCGTCGTGGCTTTTTCCTCAGGGCCTAGCACACAGAGGCTGCTCTGAAAATTCTGGAAGCGACAAAAACACAGATAATACATCCACAATATTGGCTGGGTGCATCAGATAATTAAGCCTTTAGGCTAAGGAGCACCTTGCAGCAGAAACAAATGTTACTTACAGAATTTCACCTGTGATTTATTTCTTGATCCACCAAAATTGCTTCACAGGTCTACAGCATCTTTTGATGTGAGTGTTCCAAACTGCTTTCAAAACAGGAACTCCCGAGGTCTGGCAGCTGCACTGGGTGGTGGATACCCACCTTGTTCATTTACATTCATTGAACTACTACATTAATAAACAAGAGCAAATGGAGTCTGTACCCAGCTCTGTTTGGTGATGAAACCTCCCTGTCACTGCAATAGAAATTAACCTTTTGTCAACAGCTCTTAACAGGAGGGTTGCAAAGACCCGACTTCCTAAAGTGAGGAAATGGCCAAGAAGCAGCAGAATTCTGAATTTTAATACACCAACCCCTTAGGAAGCTGATTGGGGGGGGGAAGTATTTGTGCAAAATGCTTTTATTTGACTGTTTTCTCTCCATTCAGGAAGAGTAGTTGCCCTAACAATGGCACGAATGTAGTGTATCAGTGAGTTGTATCCCTTGAACTCCAACTTAAAGAACAAAAGACTTCTAAGAAGCATCCATGCAGCAGATGTTTGGTTATCTGAAGTGTCAGAATGCCAATTAGATATTGAACATGGCAGGAGGAGGGTGGAGTTTCCAAAACAAATGAATGATGAATAGGAACAGTTCCCGAGTTTGGTCTAAAGTCCTGCTGTTCTTTTGTAAAATGATTTGTGGCAAATTTGTTTTGTCACTGAGGCATAGTTCCCCTTCAGGGTTTAAGTGATTTTTATAATCACTCCAAGGAAACTTAAAAAAAAAAATAAAAAGAAAAGAAAAGGGGGAAAAAAAAGGAGAAAGAATATGAGGATAAAATGCCTTATTTGTTATGAAGAACAGGGTCTAGAAATGAACATGTTTTAAAGTGTAACCAAATAATCCTGTCTTCCGTGTGGTTCATACATAGGGGCTACTCCCCCACAGTGAAATCCTAGCCTTGCATTGCAATAGAAAGGGGATTCTTTCTCAGGAGGGAGTGGAGAGGGGGGGCAAAACATGAATGAATTCAATGAAAATCGTTTGTTTCAGAGATTAAATTTTAAATTTTATTGCTAGTCAGTGCCAGGGTAATCTTGTACATGGTGGCAAGAAGGGGGTTAAAATAAAATCAACGAGGTTACAAAACGCCTCTGTAGCTGACTTGCATTTTTATTGTCATTGACCTCAGTAAATCATTGCTAGAAATTAATATAACGTGGACATTTTCAGCTCAGTGCTTTGCGTGGCGTTGTGTTTAAAATACTCATCTTTGCCTCACAAAATGCTCTGGATTATTCTTCTAAACAGCCACACACAACTTGTAAATGTGCTCAAGACAACTGATCCTGTGTGTCCCTGGCAAATTAGAATAATACTGGACAGTATAAAATACCAGGCAAGGCAGCAGAGAGGAAATTGGACTTGCATTGACTTAAATAAGCAAGTGCTGTGACAAAATTGTTTAGTTCTCTTTTGACCTTTGGAGGTCACGTTTGACTATTTATGCTATCTCCTAATGCTCTACTTCTCCCTGCCTGGTAACAATTATGTGTTTATGCTGTGCTTTGCCTTCCCAGTTGGTATATTAAACAATCACTAATTACTGCATAAAAATATACATTCCTGTTTTGGAGCTTCCTGTAAGCACCCGCTGCTTCCAAACACTCTATTTTAAACAGCCAAATGAAAACCTCTGTGTTTGAGTCCTCTTGGCTGATTTGTTTAAAACAAAGGCATAGAAACCAAAATATTAAAAAAGTGACTCTTTTTTTTTCCCATCCAGATATGGGAACAGATAGCAAGATTGATTTTGAGGAGGAGGGAGTTGAATCATGTGGGTAGTTTCAGAATTTGTTGGCAGCAGTGTTACCAAAGGAAAAGCTCAGCTGAACACAATTTTAATGGACATTTTGGGATCATCTTTACTGTAGTATTTGGCCCTTTTGTCTTTGCTGGAGTATTGCTAAGCAAGCTGAAAAAAAGGCCTTTTTTACTGTCCTGCATTTGACAATTGCTGTCAAATTCAGCAGGAAAGACAATAAGAATTCAGGGTCTGATAGTGATTGCTGAGTTCTGCTGCTTTGAGAGTTCTCCCTGTTCCCACTGAGCTCCACAGACGTTGCTTATTTCCAAAGGCTGCCAAGCCAAAGTGAAGCTAATTTAAGGTTGGATCTTGATGCTCATATTAAAGCACTTGAGTGAAAGAAATTTGATGTTTAAGGTACTCAGAGATTCCATTTTCTACTAAGCAGCAGTCACCAAACACTTTCAGAAAATATTAATAATAAGTTTTCATGGAAAGTATCCAGCTACTGTAAAACCTCTTTGTTTTCTTTTTTATCACTATTTTTTTCTGCCTTTTTTTAAAAATTGTATCTCCTTTAGTTCAATGCTGCAACTTGAAAATAATTCAGGCAATTTATCGTTGCTACCATGGAGAGACAGATTGAGCAATTCCCCCCACCAGGGTATTTCAATGCATTTCAATAAGGCTGTTAAGCACCACATAGGTCATGCACTTTGCCCACCTGGTTCCTTGGTGTGTAGTGCTTAAAAACATAGAACTCTGATAAAAAATTGCTTACAAAATACAATTTTCTTATTGCGCTTTTAGTTTACAAACTTTACTTCCACACTCAACGTTCCTCAGGGAAATCAGTTCGTGACAGTGACAGTGCTGGGTGACTTCTCTGCTTCCTGGCCAGGCTTGGTCTTTCTGCTTTTCCTTTTAGAAGTGCTGGGCAGCCGCTTCACAGGGAGTGTTGGTTGTGTCTCCGTGGCTCAAACAGGGCCAGTTCTCCAGTGAGCCACGGACAGAAGCCACCACTGAAATCTGAGTGTTCTCTTGCTGCCTTGTACTGGAATAAAATCAGCACCACGGCCTTTAATGGGTGCCTGTGCTGCTCCAGGAGAGGGGACAGGGTGCTGTGCCAGCCCAGAGCCAGGAGCCAGCACAGAGTGACAGAATCTTGCTGTCGATGACGTTACAGTACGTAAAGCAGTGAAACGGGGCAGGAAAGCCATTTCCCAGGCTATTTCCTGATTTCCTGCTCTCTGCATTCCTGCACATAAACCTTTAATTCATTTCAGAATGCAGAGGTCATGACAAAAAGTCAGAGGATAAATATACCCTTTTGACAAACAGAAGGCTGACAGCAGTTTTTAGCAGCGGTTTCGGGGCCAGGTGTTTCCCATACACTGTATGGAAATGTTGCCATGTTGTGTCAGTGTTTCAAACTGTAAACACTCTGCAGCATTATGCTCCAAAAAATTCCTTGAAGGCAAGGCAGAAATGTTCACAGGTCTGTCTGTCCACAGAGACTTGAGGTTGCAGTGACCTGGGGACTGCATGGTGTGAAACAAGCCACAGAATCAGCATTTGTTTGTCAAATGTCCTGCAGTGAATTGCTGCTGATGCAGGAATTACACATTTCATATTCTCTTCTGATGGAGCAATGCAAATATTTGCTTTTTAGTAACAAAGCAGCCAAAGACTTAGCTGGTGAGGAGGCCATTCTGTGATCCCTGAGTATTACATTGCAATTTTTTTGTTGTGGTTTATTATGAGAACAGGCTGTGAGTGAAGAGAGTTTTGTCACTATTACACAAGAGGGAATAGGATGGACATCAGGAGGAATTTCTCCTTCATGGAAAGGGTGGCCAGACCTTGGCAGGGGCTGCCAGGGAGGTTTGGAGTGCCCATCCCTGGAGGTGTCCCAGGAAGGGCTGGAGGTGGCACTCAGTGCCCTGGGCTGGAGACAAGGTGGGGATGGGGCACAGCTGGGATTTGATGGCCTTGGAGGGTTTTCCAACCCTAATGGTTCCATGATTCTGTGAAACAGAGGGATAAGATACAAAGTTATGACTGGTGGCAGTTCTTTCCCAGGCCAAACACTGCATTGTTCCTTGGAGATAAATATTTGGGCTGTTGGAATGATGAAACAGAAG
Source organism: Irena cyanogastra (assembly GCA_013397155.1). Lineage (NCBI taxonomy): Eukaryota > Metazoa > Chordata > Aves > Passeriformes > Irenidae > Irena > Irena cyanogastra. The sequence continues at coordinate 294,194 of VWZV01011941.1, read as the reverse complement.
CAAGGCCTGCAGTGTGCTGAGCTCAGAGTCATGCAGAGAATCTCCCAGCAGAGAGAGGCAGTGAAAATTGTGCAGTGAGATATAGAATCCATAGGATTTGGTACCTGCCAGCAGGGCTGCACCCCAGGGAGTGAATGCTGCACCCCCAAGGGCACGGTGGCTGCCCACGAGTCCCAGCTCAGCCTCTGGGGACGTGCCACAGTCCAAGTCAACAAAGTGCAGGAGTTTTGTTTAGCTAAAAAGTCTTTTGGATTAGATGGCTCAACTTGAAATGATCCTCTGATAAGCGGAGAGAAAATACACACCCTCAGTTTGCTGTTATTTGGAAAAGAAGAGCCTGAAGAGGAAAGGGATGACTGTGAGTGCCTGGGAGCAGCGAGTTCAGGGGGATTGCAGATGGTCCTTAAACCATAAGAGCCTCTGGGGCTTCCCTGCTGAGACACTGTCTCAAAAGATAGCTCAGTGCCTTCACCTCTTGTGGCTTTTGCTTGTTTGTTTCGTTTGGTTTTTCCCTGAGCCAGAGAAAGATTTGATCATTCAAATTAAACTAGAATACGACCTGCCCTGAAAGAATTTAGGCAAATATGAGGACAGGGGGTTGATCTCCCTACTGCAAGCGCAAGATTTAGTGTTGTGCTTCCACTTGCACGAGGTGTGGGACTTGGCAATGATCTGTTGGACCAAAAATATTCTGGGCTGCTAAGTGAGGATAAGGAATAGCAAAAAAGATTGGAGAGAAAATGGATGAGAAAAGAAAACTCAGTTTATCTGCTCTCTTTAGCTCTCTTCTCAGCCCCAAAGCTCAGGGTTTGTGCAGCTCTCCCTGTGCCAAGGATTTCCAGTCACACACAGGAGAACAGGACCCCACAGAAAGGGAGGAGTGGATGGCACCGAGGAGCTCTTATCACCCAGATCAATGTTTCCTGCAATCCAAACCACTGTAGTTTGCTTGAAACGAATTGATTGCAGCTGTCCAGATGTCACTGGCTCCCAGCAGCTTCCAAAGTGACTTGTCCCCTTGGAAAACTGAAGGCTCTCATGTACCTGCCCCCATACATTAGGTGTCCCAAGGGACATCCCTGTGTTATCCCTTATTTTGCCACGGGTGCTGGCAGTGGGTGATGGACACAAACCCCCTCTGCAGCTGTCCCAAAAGCTGATGGATAAAACCTGGAAATGCTACTGAGAAATAAAACAATCTCCTCTGCACATCACTATTATTATTTGCCTTAGAAGTCAACTTGGTTTAATTAGATACCAAAGCTGGAAGGCAACCTTCAAACAACCCTCCTTGCCCCCATCCTCCAAATAAAATGTGGAGGAGATAAATAGATTAGGGTCCTGTTTGCATATTGATAAGAAAAAGTACATTACATCAATGTAACCAAATATCTTATCACAGCCATTGCAGACTCCAAGGTCCCTATTAATACGAGAGCAGGGGAAAACCTGAGTGTTGAAATCAGCTTTGGTTCCCCTCAGTTTTTATGGAGTGATGGGAATTACTGTTCATCAGGGATTGAAGGCAGTGTGGCATCCTCTGAGGTGGTTCAGCTGACCTAAGGCTCCCTCAGTTCCTCACGTGCCTCAAAGTGACTCATGTACAGCCAAGTTCCCCCCAGACTGTGGCAGCAATTCCACCTGGCCAGCACAGCAGCAGCTCCCTCATTCTCCAGCTACTGGAGACTAAGGGAGCACAGTTACCCTTTCAGAATTTCTCTCTTTTTTGGAAGTTGAAGGGAATGAAGTGATTTTGGGAAAGGAATTTCTAAACCCGGGATGTCAGTGTTGCAAGGATGGATGTGGGTTTTGTTCACCTCTTCACCTGACCCTGTTTTCCTGCTCGGCCACCTCAAAGGCCTCTGGTTTTGCTCTTTTCCCTGGACAGCAGCAGATTTTGGTGTCGTTTTGGTGTCTTATCTTAGCTCCAGAGCTGCTATTTTGTAATGCCAGGGATGATTTCCTTTAGTGTTGGTTGTTCTGGCTGGCCCAGCCCCTGGGATGGGAACAAGGAAGAGGGTCTGTGCTGGGACATTCAGCACAGCCTGTGAGGAAGCTGCTGGCTGAGAACTGCCCAGACACAAAGTCTGTGACCTTTTTTCTTCCTCTTCACAAATGGGGTGACACGATGGGATTCAACTTGGGCCTTGCACTTTATCCACTTGTGACGGCTTTTCCATTTTCAAATTTCCCCTGAGAAATAACAGAGAGAGAGGAGGAGTGTTATGGGATCTGACACAACGAAAGTCTGCAAACCTGCACTCAGACAAAGGACAGGAAAATAGAGAAAAGCAAAACCTGTCTATACTTCACAAGGTGAAAGCACGAAGAACTAAAAAACCAAACCCCATGTATCAACTGTGAGGCACTGCCAGCACTTCCTTCCCAAAATCCCTGAGTGAGGAGCTGTCCTGGGGAACAGTAAGGCAACATTTTCAAAGTTTCTTTTTTTCTTTCTCCTCTCAGAAAATCCAGGACTCCAACCTGAATGATTGTTGCATGCTAAATAATATTAGCATTTAAATAGCCCAGCATTGTAGTTAACAACTGGGTGAGAGTAATGGGAGGGTGGCGGTGCTGGGTTCACACCTCTGCCCCGGCCCTTTCCTCCCCTCAGCTGTGCGGGGAGGAGGCAGCGCCTCTCCCCCTTTGTTTGAGATCTTGGCAGGGATAATGAAGATCCAGCAGCAGCTATAAAAAGCTAAAACCCTAGGCCTGTCTTTTAGCTTTCACTCCAACTGTAAACCCGTGTCTTGCTCGAAATATGACCCTGATCAAGAAACTCTCCACAAGCTGCTCGAAACACATTTAAAAATTCTCTTTTTATGTCGTTTAATAAGCTTGGCAGGCTCTTGCCCGTAAGGAGGCTGCACAGAATATGTGTATACTTAGGTGTCCTCATTGTCACAGCTGAGATGTTGATATGTTGCCATGGAGGAAGGCTATTAATGAGAGGAAATTAAATTAGATCACCTCTGTGCATTTATCTGCACACAGCACAGCTTCAGTCTCGAGGAGAGGGAGTTCTTGTGGGAAAGCAATTAATAGATGCAGGTGCACAGGAAAAAAATGCATTTCTTACAGATCTCTGAAGTATGCAGATGATATTTAGGCTCTTTGACATGCTAATCACCAAATTTCACAGATACAGGCTGATTTATTTCACACAGATTTCATAATTAGCAAAATGTCTTGTTTTTCCAGAGTTCCTTTCCAAAGGTAGCAGATGCAGTTGTCTGAGGTAGGGGATGTAAATCATTTGCAGCTGCTGTAGAAAGCTGTTAGAGACACCCCAGCCTTGTGTCACACAGCAGAATGTGGGATCAAAAGTGCCCCAAAATCCTGGAGTCCTGCTGCAGCCGAGAGTGGTGAGACACGAGGGGTGTGTCTGGTTAGCTGGCACAGGGAAGGCTGCAGGTAAAAGAAAATGATCTCTGAAAACAGGACAGGAAGCCTGGGAAAAAGGACCTTTGTGTCAGCAGGAACTCTGTGCCCCAGATCCATGGAGATGAAGGTGATGAGACCTGAGCAGAGCCTAAACCAGACCCTCAGTGCTGGCAGACTTGTTCAGTTGTTTGGTTGGGTTTTTTTGTTCTGTTTCACGTTTAGAGGAGTCTCTTGTGCCAGCCTGAAGGAGCTAAATTTGCCCCTGGAGGGCTCCAGAGCCTGGGAAGGTGGGCAGGACCCTCCAGCCCAGCACCACAGCCCATGGATCTCCCTCCAAAGGAGGAAGGGACAGTAATTATCAGCCACAGGGATCTCTGACCAATCAATTCCGACTCCGTGACAATTCTTCACTTACTTTGCGTGATGGAGTGACAAATGAAACATTTTATAACTGGAGGTAATTGTCCTCAGTTTAAAAACAAGAAAATTGAGCCCCAAGGTCACCATAATTACAGTCAGGTACAACAGAAGGTATTATCCATCGGGGGTAAAAATCCGCCTTCTGAGCAACGAGCTCAGCAGGAAATGGCACAAACTCTTTATTCTAGAAGGAAACTCAAGTAGGTTATGGAAAAATTGTAATTAATATAAAATATGTATATTATACATTAACAGTGTCTTAGCAGTAAATAAATATACCAGATTTAAATAATTATGTCACTCGAGATTTTTAAATATATCTTGGCCTTCTAAGTTTCTTGAGAGATGGATTTAAACAAACTTGGTTTAAGAAAACATACAGTATATTTGCTGAGGTTTTGTCCCCAGGGAGAATGAATTAAGGACAACTTTTCTTTTTCTCCTCTGCTCAGCCACAAGCCAGCCGAAATCTGAACAATAAATTCTGCCCCTGGGCTGAAATCCTGTATGACAAGTCCCAGCCCAGAGGGAAATTTCAGAGATGAGCCACGTAAGCCCGCAAACAGGAGCTGATAGTGATAACAATCACTGCCAAACCTTTAGCCGTGCCTGGGCTAGTGTGTGGCACTATAATACAATTTCGTATGTTAAACAACAGATGTCAAACAGAAGAAAGGAAAGAGGCCTTTGCTTTTCTTCTGTTGTGGACCTTGTTCTTCCAAAGCAGCCATTTTTTCAGTTGCCATGACAGTGTTAATAGGAGTTTATCATTTTCCCATGCCTGCTGCATACTGATGAGGGATCAATTCACGGCTGCTATCTGTAGGGCTGGGAAGGGTCCAGCGCCGGTCCCTGAGCCTTCAGCACCTCGGTGCCCAGTTCTGCCCCAGCACTCTGTGGTGCTCACCTTTCATCCTGCCCAGTTCTGCCCCGGCAGTCTGTGCTGCTCACCTTTCATCCTGCCCAGTTCTGCCCCAGCACTCTGTGCTGCTCACCTTTCATCCTGCCCAGTTCTGCCCCAGCACTCTGTGCTGCTCACCTTTCATCCTGCCCAGTTCTGCCCCAGCACTCTGTGCTGCTCACCTTTCATCCACCAGGCTGAGGAAATGCAGCAGCCAGGGCTAACGACCCCGGGCAGCCACCAAAAAGTTTGATTTGCTATTTCCTGATCTGGGCCGGGGGGGAAAGCAGCTGTGAAATATTCACAGAGATAAGGAATCCCTTCAGCTGCATGGGGGAAACTGAGATTTCTGCGAATTTGGCTGAACTTGGGGCTTGGAAACTTTTTCTTTGGACACTTTGTTTTAGGCTGGGAGGGAAGAGGCAGCTCTCACCTTCTGCAGGAAGCACCGGGCTCTCAGAGGGGTTTGGGCAGGGCATTGTGGGGGTGGGGGATCCTGCCCCCCACCAAGCATTTGCCTCAAATCCAGCGGTGAAAATAGATGAAGAAACTGAGATTAGGGACTGACTGCAGAACTGCTGGTGGGGGTGTGATTAAAGTGATGCTGAACAGTTTTGTCCTAAAAGTTTAGGAAAGCCATGACACAAAATCCAGCCCAGCACCACAAGCTGGAAGAACTGAGCCCCAGATGCAGAGGCTGTTCCTGCTCATGAGTCCATCAGCTGCACTGGGCAATATGGGGTTGAAATAGGATTATTCACATTTCTGCTGTGATTTATTTGAGGTAGCACAGTGAGTTCAAAACAAGGCCTGTTTGAGCTGTATAAGACTTTCAAATGCATTATATATCATCACACTGATAATACCATGGATTTCTAGATGTCAATTTTTCACCCATTTTCCTTTTGGCTTCCTGTGTTTGTTTTGCTGCTATAAAAGCCCAAAGAAATGAGGGCAGACTGTTTTCCCTTTTTCTCCAAGCAGATTTTTTTTATTTTGAAAGAAATCCGAAAGCATTTTGGTCTTTTTTTTTTTCATTCTTTTTCCTTTTTTCTTTTTGTGTGTGTGTTATTTGCAGTTGTTCTTTTATCACTATCTTCAGGAAGCAGCATTACCATGCTGCAGATAAGAGGCACATCCAGATGTGCATATCAAAGGATGAACAACTACTTATTAAGAAAAACTTCTTTTGCGCCGAGCAGGGTTCAAAGGAAGAGTAAAGTCTGAGGCATAAGCGACAAAACTGTCTGGCAATTCTGTGCATTGTCAACCTAATGCACAGAATGGGGGAGAAAACGGTTTCATCCCAAAGAAATGGTTGCAAAATGCATGTGGAAAGACAAAAGGACTCAAAGGGCCAACACCCGTCTATGCAGTGACAGTATCACCCATTCCTTTAATTTTTGTGCATTAAAAAAAAATTAAGTTGTTGAAATATGCTTTTTTTTTTTTTTCTGTCTGTAATGTAAAACAAAAAGTTCCCAGGGAAAGGCAGATGAAGCCTGTGATCCCTTTTGGATATTGCTGGGAACTGCTTGAGCTTGCAATGACTGTGTGGCAAAATATTCATGTGTTACCCACCATCTTCATGAAACATTCTGCTTTCTATTGCAAACGAAAGGAAAAGCGTGCTTAGCTGGCTCTGGCGCTGTAACTGTGGCGAAACTCAGAGCTGGATCTGGACCAGGAGCGATCCGAGGCAGGGATTCCTTCCTCCTGAGGAGGGTGAGCAGTGCCTGGGGCATGCCCAGCTCTGTCTGCTGAACCAGCACAGCAGGGACAGGCTGCTGCCAAGGGCTTGGGAAAATGACTGAAAACACAATTTCCCCTTTTTTGCCACACAGTGCCACCTCCTTTCTTTGTATCCCAAACTATCAGGGAGCCAGGGGAGAGCTGGGTGCAGTAAATGCTGTTCTTTCTGGCCAGTTCCAGCGTTTGATCCCTGCCCTGGTGCTTTAACACACCCCGAGATGACCTGGAGCAAAAATCCCAACTTCCTCCCTATTGCACGTTCAGGGACAGCCCTGGGTCAGATCTGCTGAATGCATGAAAATCAGCTTTGTCCCCCTCTGTTTCCCTGTCCTCTCCCACCAAAGGCTGGGGGACATCTCCAAGGAGGCTTTATATTCTTTTGGGTGGAATCACTGCTTTCTGAGAGCTGCCCAGTGCCCTTGGAACACTGGACTCTGAATATCTGAAATTACAGCTCATTTCAGGAGTTGGAATGTAAAAATGCTGCTGAGGTTCAGGACTGTAAGACTGGGAATCTGATGGAAATGCTGGGGTGAGCAGGATGTACTCGGGACTCATCCTGCAAATGATCAGGGAAATTCAGTTGCAAGCAGCAAGATTTTTCCTTTCTTTGAAAGGCCTTTTGACAGATTGATTATTTCTAATCAATCTTGCACTGTGAGTAAATGCAAATAAAATAATATTCAGGTTCCCATCCTGGCAACAACACCGCATAGGATAGCTTAGCAGCTGGTTTAATCACTGCAAGTTTCTGAGCTCTTTTCATCTTTAGCTCTGTTGAAAATATGAGATTGCATAATGCACTCTCATGTTTTATATAACAGCCTCACATGGCTTCACATTATAATTTCACATCACTTTTACCTCAGAGTTTCTAACAGGTCAAGTAACCTTCTGATTTCATTTAAAGTTTCCATTATTCTCTCCTGAAAAGGAAAATCTAGCTCTTGTTTGGACAGCTTTGGTAACTCCAAAGGAAAAATTGGGCATTATAGTGAATACAAAAGATTCACTTTCCATGCATTAGGCTTTTGAATTGCTTTCTTAATGCAAAGTTGGACAGGAGAGTATAGGCAGGGAAAAAAGATCATTTTGTGTCCATGGTCAGATGTCAATATTGACAAAAATAAATGGAATGTAACAATAGATCCTTGCAAAGATGAAGGTCATATGACTAAAATGTCTAAGCAGACCTTGCACTGTGGCTGTATCTTATTGCTGTTTGTGATAAATCACTGGGTTCCCCCCCACCCTGTTTAAAACATGCAAGAAGAGTAAATCTGGAATTTTAGCCTATTTTAGGAAGTAATAATGAAGGTGAATCTGAACTGCAGCACTTAAACAATGAAAACAAAAATAAAATTACAACAGATAAAGCAAGAAATAAGCCTAGGGAGTGTTGGTGTCACTGAGGTCTGTGCACATCACTCCCCACTGCATGGTTTGAAATTTATTTGTTCCAGACTTAGATGATGCAAACTGCTCTCCCTGCCCAGGGCACTGGCTGAGCTCCAGTTTGTAAATTGGGTTAATTAGTGATAGTCTGTAAATGCATTGTGGCTTCGGCTGAGAGTTTTCCTCGTGTCAGACTTTCCTGCCCAAGTCAATCCCTGTATGAAATCAGTCTCTGAGATTCTCCCAGGTGTTCCTTTTGCCCAGTTAATAGCATTGTTTGAAATGCAAGAGCCTGTTCAGCATTCAAGCCTTTTCCCAAAGTGAGGAGCAGAGCTGAGCCCTGCCCAGCCCCTGGGTGTCTGTCTGTGCCCCCCCAGAGTGGCACTAAAACCCTGAGCAAAACCCAAACCTGCTTGGGTTCAGGGCATCACAGAAACTCCACTTGTGTTTGCGACCTTCAGCTCAGCGGCTCTTGAGAATTTGGAAGTGTTATAATTTGTGCTCTCCACATGCAGTTTCTCATGGTTTTGGTGTTCCCACCTCTTCCTTTTTTATTCCCTAACCCAGGCATTACTGATTGTCTGAATGTCTGGTACCTTTTGTGAGACTGAAAGATAAACCCTTGGATGCCCAGTGCTCCCTGTTCAGAAATATGGACAGACACTGTAAACCAATTTAAAAAAATCAAAAACCACTTCAAGTACTTCAATTTCCAGCTGATTTATAGACCTGAAGAAAGCTATTTTCTTGACATGAAATAATTTTTTTTTAAATGCCTTTTTTTATTATTACCACTGCTGTCTGAGAAGTTCCTCATGTCTTGTCTTGCATGACAAAAATCCACCGTTGAGTTCAGGCCAGAAGACAAAGCAGTGGACAAAGGTTTCCCAACCATGGCATTGTCCTCCTGGAGCACTGAACAGCCCCACCAAGTCTGTTTCAATTACACTGCCATTTCCTAACTCAATCCAAAATATTTCTTCAAAAGGCTCATCTGCTTTGGGGTCATGATCACAGGTGGAAGGTCAGTTAGTCATTGCAGAGACATTGGCTTCTCACTCAAATCATCTTTCATAAATCTTAAAGGAATGCAGTAGTTTATGGCAGGAGGAGCAGGGGAGGGTAAGAGATATTTACACAAAATTTCTTCAAATTCAATGTAAGTAGGAGCTTTTCCTTTCTGGGAAATGAGGCTGTTTCCCCACCTCTGAAGGAAAAGGAGCTGCAGTGCTCCTCAACACAAGAGGTTTCTGTCCAGCACGGAATCTGCCAGGGAATTTGTGTCAAGGTGTCTGTAATCACTTGTTCTTATGTGATATGCATATAATAATGTTGGGCTTAGCCACTGTCACCTCTGTGTGCCAGCACAGCTCTTGTGGGGACAGGGAGGACAAAGGCTGGGGAAGAAAACCTTAAATTTCAACAAAAACCACGTCCTGATGGCTTTATTTGCTGATTTGTTCAGTTCAGGACATGGAGGCTGTGCCTGGCCCGAGCCCTGTGAAGGAGATAAAAGCTGAGCTCTCCAAGTGGCCCTGGCAGAACCAGGTCCCCAGGGATGCCCTGAAGTGCCACCTCCTCCTCCTCAACCCCTGGATGCCTAAAGGCACCCAGGCAGTGCTGCCAGTGACAGTCCTGGGCTCATCCCTGACAGATTTAGTGCCATGCCAAGAGGCTTTTGGAGAGGTTTAGGCAGATTCATTTCTCTGATTGTGAGTCTGAGTGGTGCCACTGTGGGAAATTCTTACTCTGAACTGGCCAGTCTGGCTTCTGGAGTGCCCTGAGTGAGCCTGGGGCTTATCTGAGCTGCTCTCAGCACAATGAGCCTGTCCCAGAAAACCAACTGAATGGCAAAAGGAAAGTTCCTTAAACAGCTGGTGAAATAAACTATTCATCAGATGCAAAGAGGACAGGGAGGATTCCCAGTGTACCCTTAGTTGTGCTGGAGCATGTACAGAAATTGTCTGGCTGCTTCCATTTTCTTGTGTAAAAAGAAAAAAAAGGTTCAGTTATACTCATTTCACAAGAGTGTTTTCCCTCATTTGGAGTAGTTTGTGAAGTTTGGTAGGTAAAAACTGTTAAAAAGATGTCAAATGTGAGCAGCAATTAATCCGTATTGGTTTTGCTTCTTAGAAAGGTTACATATTTCAGAAATCCATACTAGAGATTTATCCAGTGCCAGCAGAACTTTTAGTGCCTCTCATAAAAAATATATGGGCTGATTCTCCCCTCTTGATTATTGGGAGAGCACAACAAAAGAGTTCTGAACATGGGTTTGATGATGAGGTGTGAAATGTTTCAGTGATTTGTTTTGTGTTTGTTCCTTTCATTTCTAGATCACTCATGACAAACAGCAATGTATCAGCAGGACGAGACAATTTACCACTGCATGAGCTAAAAGGGGAAAAAAGTTCCATACATTTTATATCCCTTTTGTAGTCACTATACTGCACTAAAGATGCCCGTGGGTCACAGAGCTTGTGCTCGGCACAGTTTGTGTGTTTTAGAGCTTCTTTGGATGATCTGACCCTATTTATTTTAGGGTCCTTAGATAAGGATGGTGTTGTCTGGGCTTTCTTTCATAAAACCCCCTTTCCTGACATGATTCAAAAAATTACTTTCTCGTTAAAATAAAAAGCCCCAAAGCCCTCAGCTGAAGCTTTTCCCCCTTCTCAACTGAATGGATTTTTCCTTTGTTTGTACATGACAATTTGGGGGGGGAGAGTTTTGTGCTTTAACTGCTCATGTGACTGTGTCACATGCATATCAGTTACAAAAGGAGCTTTGGCATGTTATGTATAAATCTCCATTAAGAGAGAAAATAGGCAAGTTTTACGTGACTGCTATCTCATTCACAATAATTAACTCATTAACCATCTCCAGCCACTGTAGGAGCAAGGGCAAAACAAGCAGCAAAAGAAGCATTTTGGTCACCCTGTGGCACCAACAGGAACAGCCAGTATTGTTATCACAGCCTCTAGTTCTCATGGTGTAAAGCAAACCTTTATAAATTGCAAGTTGTTCATTGCAAGCCTGTTGTCCCGATTTATGCAGGAGAGGAGACCCGTGTGATAACCTGCTGGCTGTCTCTTTTTGTAGACATTTCACCCCCAGCCACTCAGATTTGTTGCCTGGTCTGACCTGAGTTTGAGGGGGAGGCAGAAGTCTCAAAGACTGTGATTCATTTCATGAGAAGTGCTGGATATCAAAGAAGGGCATTTTTATTTCCAGACTGCAGAAAGGGCTCTGATGTGTTCAGCCTTTATTGGACTGTGAAGTATCCAACTGCAAAATACACAGGAAACCCTCACTTATTTCACTGCTTGTGCAACAGCTGCTCTTTCCCCCAGCAAGTAAATCCCTTACAGAGGACAAAACCAAAGGACATGAGCACAACCAAGAAAAATTACTATAAGGCAGGTTTTTTAATTTGAAACAAAACCTGTAGTTTGTTCCCTGTGCCAGAGACACACAATCCCTTTCATCTCCACCATATAAGACTAAAACCAAGCAAGTTGCTGGAACAGCCGGGCTATCTTTATCTCTTTCATCAGCATTTTATGATAATTTTGACTTAAAACTGTGCTGAAGGCAAGTTCATCTCTCTGAGGGTGTCACCACATCCCTGGCAGGGCACAGGTAGCTGCTTTTCCAGAAACCCTGCTCTGGGGTGGTGGTTACTCGGGCACCATTCCTGCATTCATATTCTGGGAACCTCTGGAGTGTCCTGTGCTCATCCAGGGCTGAGGAAGAGCTCTGGTGGTTTGGGCAGATCAGGTTTATTCCCTGGGTCAGCCAAGTGTGTACTCCCAGGGCAGGGAGGGTGGGAGAGCTCTGAGGGGAGCTCCTGTGAGACGAGGAGGGGGAAGGACAGTCCCCAAGGCCAGTCCCAGCCAGGTGCCCTGGGCTGTTCTGTCCTTTGCAGGCTGCAGCTGAGGGGCTGCTGTCATTAAGCTGTAAAAGCAAGAGTCTGCAGCAGAAGGAAATGGGCACATAAAGCCATCCCCTACAAAAGGTGACATCCCTGAGATTATTCTGCTTTTAAGAGGCTTTTTAATTTGTCCGTGGGTGAAAGGAAACGTGGCTTTTGTGCAGAGGTTCTGATAAATCTCCTTGTGACAAGAGGCAGTGGACAAGTCACGGGACAGATTCCCTGCAGGTGTGGAAGGGCTCTGTGCCCACCCAGAGCTGCCAGCTGAGGGCAGGATCTCTGTAAAGTGTAGCTTAGCCTCCAAAAGGCTTTGATCAAACACTTGTGGGTTTTTTCTCCAATATCACAGCCTGCCTGAGAGATGTGCTTCTCTTTTTGTGACACATTTTCATTAGTAATGTTGGAGCAAGGTGGAATCAGGGGGTGAAGGTGACAAATAATGAGTAGGTGTCATCCCAAGCAGTCTGTTCAGTGTCTGCACAATTTCCACTTGTGACAAGTTTGCTCCAGCACTCCAGGCTGTAATTCATGGCCAGAGAATGGCAATGTAATTCACTGCCAGAGGTGCAACAGGGGCTGCTGGTGCTTCATTCCCAGCAGGACAGCACATCCTTTGGGAACTGTGATGCTCCCTAAAAACCTGGGGGACCCTCCTAGCGTCAGAAAGTGGAGATAAAGCTGTTCCTTTGGAGGGGGACATGCACCAGGCCAGTCCAGGATGGGCACAGCCACCCCAGCACTCCCAGGCATTGCCAGGCACCAGCAAGCCCTGAATTTGCAAGGTCAGTCTGAGTTGCAAATTGATCTAGACCTCTTTGTGCATCCTCTGAATTTCCTGGCTTCACTGTTTGGTCATTTGGGTTCATTGAATGGAACCCTTTCTTTTGGGGACAGTGTGAAAGTCCTGCTTGCATTTAGCCCCTCAGCAGCGGCAGCTGGCCGTGGTGCTCTGGGCAGTCTGTGAAGGAGGTCTCGCTGAAATTGCTGGGTACCATCATAACTGAGAGGCACTTCCTTTCATGCCTCCCTTTAAATGCAGCTCTGATGCTCACTGGTCACAAATGCAGCCTGGTCCCCGCACTTGAAAAAGCTGGGAAAGCACATAAGTGATTCTGGTGTTTTCCTGTTCCCATTAAAAATGCTCGACCTCCTGTATTTGCGCGGTTGCCAATGTGATTTCGCTCTGGCCTGCTAAGCTCTTTTCTCGCTACTGTAGGTCTAATTGTACAATTTTTCCAAAGAGAACCCCAGGTTTACCCTTTCCACGGCCCAGAAGTGCTCCTGCTGTGACTCTGCAGCCCGGCACGGTGTCCCAGCAGGGCACGGGGGGCACTTCCAGCCCCACTTCCTTCTCCAGGCGGGGAGCAAGGTCCCCAGGACTGCCCCCTGCCCCCGGGCACTGCCTCCCTGGCTGCTGTTTGCCAGCTTGCAGCCACACCTGCTCCAGGCCACTAACCCCTTTTATGAGGAAAACCTTAATACCTTCCAGTAAAAATCATTGCCGAGGCTGCCACCCCCTGAGCTCCCTTCCCGCTCCCTCTGCAGCTCCAGCTCCTCACTGCTGGCAGCAAACCCATCCCCGGTTTGATCCATTTGGTATAAACATTTCCTGGAGCTCATAAACACCTTGGTCATTTATCAGTGCAGGGAGATGTTTATTGGCCAGATAGAAAACTCTGATGGGATCAGTGCTCCCGGAGCCCCCGATGCCGTGTGCTGACGCTCCCCAAGGAGGGGCTGAACGTGGGGCCAGGTCTTCATTCCAAATTCGGGGAGCCCCCAGTTTTTAATTGCTCCTGGTGATGATTGAACTTCCAGCACGAGCTGGTGAGCACTGTCTGAGCAAAGCTCATTTTACAGCAGTCCTGCTACGGACCAAATTGAGGGAGGTAAAAGGAAGGGCTGGGGCGGTGGGGGAGGAAGAGGAGATCTATAACTGGCATGTTAATAAAACTCCAGTTTGTCACTTCAGCAGCACACCCCGAGTGTAATAACTAAGCTTCCTTTCTATACCCCCTATGAGTTCCTTTGTATTGACAGATGCCATTTGTTCATTTACGACGTGATAATAAAAACCTTCAGCTTTACTGAACGTTGTTCTTTTCCTCCCCTGACACTGGGGCACCAAATGGTTTGTACTGCACTCAGCAGGCACTTTTCATTAGAGATCGTGCCATGAAAATGAACTGTATTTGAAAACCATTTAGGAGCAGAAGTTCTGCTGTTGAATAGGCTGCACAGAAACCTTCCCTGGCTGCTTCCCAGGAGCCTCCCAGGCTCCCACATGGATGCTGGGATGAGGGGGGGTTTATGTCCAGCAGCAGTTGGGAGTCCAGCTGCTCAGATTCCTGCAGCAGTGATTCTCCATTGCTATCAGCTTCCTGTGATTATTTCTTTTTTTCTTTTCAATCTCTATCTGATTTTAAATGCCTCAAAAAAATCTTTCTTAGTGCTTATCTGTGCTTCTTGAAACTGGTGATTTCAAAGTTTTCAAACTCACACAAGCGAAGCCTAAACTGTAAATTTGGATGGTTGAAAACAAACATTTGAATTGATGATTAAGCCTTTATTCAGGAATGCTTTAAACATGACTCAAACCATATTTTTAAATACTGGTCAAAATTCAGGCTGTGACAGCACCTGCAACTGAGATTTGATTTGTGAAGCTACAGAATGCTTTGAATTCCCACTGAACTGAGCAAAACATGAATGCACAGCTTTGGGCTGGACTCGCCTGGGAAAATCAGGCCCACAGGTCTGCAGTGCTCTGTCCAAAATGTAGCACTGTAAAAGAAGTCAAAAGCAAAGCAATGAATACTATTTCAACACATTAATTAATTTTTACCCTGGGCAATAAGTAATATTTCTTTCCCTCTGTATAATCAGTTATTTAGTAGGTGGCTGTAGGTTTTGCTGTGAGTACAAAAAAAAAAAATCTGCATTAATTATTTCTAATTAAGCCAAAAGAAATTATTATTGAAGCAAAAATAATTCACCAAACTGGGACACAGACACATACTGTACTTTTTAAATACCAGCAGAGTGTTCTCAGCATTTTCCCTAGGCAGAACTCTAGAAACTCATCACCAGCTTCTGCAAAGCTGCAGTAGGACAATGTGGGTATCTTTATTATTATTATTATTATTATTTAAATTAATTATATTTCATTGTACTTTACAAAATACCTGTAAAAGAAGTGATTACCAACCACAAAAAAAGGTACTAATAACTGTTCTCATCCTTCCCTGCTCATCCAGGAGGGACTTTTATCACCAACATTATCACTTGTTGCCAAACAAGTACAGAGATGTTAGCCCGGAGGATGAAATAGTTTAATCATGGGGAAACAATTTGCAGTGCACAGATCTCAGCTGGTTCCCTTTCATCTGCTCACAGTTACTCAGCGACTCCCGAAAATCTGTTTTGTAGCTGTAATAAAATTCATTCGCCACTCTGGCACGCACACACCAAATGGTTTGGCTGATTCTGAAGTGTCACAATCACCTGGAACAAAGACAGGATTCATAAGTTTTCAGGGGGAGTATTCTGGGGTTTTTAAATAACATAAACATGATATTTGTCTTTCAAAAAAATAAATAAAGGGGAGATTATAGAAGTAAGGCCAGGGTTTATCTCCAGATTTACAACATCCATGTGATGAACAATCCATATTACATGTGTGTTCTCACTCTCTGTGTAGATGCACTTTGACTATTAAAAAGCAGCAGTTAATTTATTCAATAGCCCCTTTTGTTTAGTATGACCAAGCCCAAGCAATTATTTCTTGGCAACTTTTTGTTAGAATCTAAATAATTTTAACTCCATCAGAACTATCTATCAACTTCTAATTTTCTGCCTGAGCAAGCCTGTTTCTCAAACTTTGATTAGACTGGCAATATCTTCTGTAATATCTGTTGAGAAAGTGCCCTCTAACACCTTAAAGCCCTGTACATCTGAACGTGAGCAGTGGAAATACACGTCTAATGTTTTTCATATCCTCTTATCTCTTCCTCTCGCACAAAAATGACTTTTGCTGAGCGCAGATAAGATCTCTCTGTGAGCACAAAGCTGCGGGGTTAATTCAAAGTGTTTCTGCTCTTCTCAGGCTCAACTGCTCCTCGGCCGTTATTGTGGTCGTGCAGGAGCAGAGAGACAGGCCTTGGCTCACCTGCGAGGGAGCCCTGGGCACCTCTGCCCTGAGCCAAGGGACAGCAGGACAGCCAGGGCCAGGACCCCCTGACTCTGCTGCTGATGCCTCAGCTTTTGGCTTTTCTATTTTTCACATTCTGTGCTGCTTTAGTGTGTGGGTCTGGGCTTCATACCAGGGCATGGTGAGCTCTCTGCGCACAGCAGGGAGACAAAACAATTCCTGCTCCAGCTGGGGACCAAGGACAAATGATCCAAATCTCAGCCCAAGAGCACAACCAACGTGGGCTGGAGAGAGAAAAACAAGCAGGGTGGGAGTGCAGAAGCTAAAGCTGTAACTGGACAATGAACTCCAAGGTGCAAATGGAGCAGAACTGATCCCAGTGACAGAGCCCGTGCCCGGGCTGCATTTTGGGACCATTTTGGTTCATCTTGGGTGCAGCCCTGGCTGGGCTCTTGTGCAGCCCAAGGTACAAGAGGATATCCTCTGAGGACATCCTTCTAGTAAATCCCTACTTCATTCTTTAGCTCTGTCTACTCTCTGTTCCAGGTCAGTCTGCACAAGGCATCAGTGCAAGAGCAGAGCAGTGGGGTCGGGCCAGGATGTCCCTCCAGAGCTCCCTGGGAGTTCCATCAGTCCCTCGCAGAGGTTTGGTGTTCAGCTCTTCTGGTGTCCAGCCCCTTGCAGAGGGGACACAAAGAGCCCAGTGCTCAGGCTCCAGTGGAGGAACTCGTCCCTGTGTGGGGTGAGGGAAGGGGCAGCTGAGACCTGGGGCTGCTGGTGTCTGAGAGCACTGTTTTCTGTCGGGACAGCTACCTCTGCCCCAGCCCTCTGGTGTCTTCACTGATCCTTGGGGTCCCAAACTTCCCGGGGAGAGGAGCCGGGCAGTTCTCAGCTGCAGGCCAGCCTCTCTCTGCCCTGAGCAAACAGAGCAGGAGCAATCCAGCCCATGGGCTGCTGCAGTCCAAGGTCAGCTCTCTGTGGCACAGGAAGCAGCACAGGCTCTCCCCAGGGCATGAGGGACACGTGTGGCCCCTTGCAGGGCTCTGACACCCCCTGTCCATCATCTGTGACATCCCCTGGGCTCTGCACAGCTCCCAGGCACCAGCACTGATGGAAACCCCACCGTGCTCATTTCAGAGGAGAGGAGCAGAGGGAAAGGACACCGTGCTGGCTGAGGACACTCACACTGGTCACGTCCTCCCTCAGCTGGAAACTTCCTGGGCAACCTGGAGCAACCTCGCTGCTCCCTTTGCCTCAGTTTCCCCCTGTGTGAAGGAAAATGTGCAGATTTCAATGTTTCCCAAGGCCAGCATGCTGTTGTGACACATCATATTCAGCTACTCCCTAATGGGACCATATAAATTCCATAGCTGCTTTATCTGATCCAGCAGTCATGAGTCTGCCTGTCTGAAAGTTGCTGCTGCTCTCGATAAGAAAACATTCCTGTTCCAGAAATTCCTTTTTGAGGGAAGTGAGGAAGGTCTCAGTCATGTTCTGCTGAGCAGGTGCCTGGGCAGCAGCAGATTCATGGTCACATCCCTGTCCTGGCACTCTGTGGGTGCCAGTCTCTGTAAATGTGCATCAGGGTCCCTGGAGAAGGGACAGTCCTTGGGCAGGCACCTCCTGCCATTTCTGCAATGCCAAGGTAGCCCTGCAGCCCAAATTGCTGGTCATCCCTCTCAAACAAACTGGGCAGAAACTACTGCTTTCATGGGTTTGGTTTGAGGTGTTTCTTTAAAGCAAAATAATGGAAATCAGTTATTCTAATCTGGTTTGAAGTTAGATTTTAATGTGTTCAAATATGCACAAAAGTTCTTGGCTTTGGCCACTGCAGCACCCCCTGGGTGTGTCTGTCCATTCTGGGTGGCAGCTGAGGGCACAGGGATTCAGAGATGCCTTATTCCCCTTCTGTGGCAAACCACCCAAGGGAACTCCAGGGCACACATCTCTCCCTCCACGTGCAGACAGAGAAGAGGTTTCTGGGTTACCAATGCCAATGGCAGCACTGGCAGCACCCCAGCTGGGCACAGAGGGTGCCAGTGCCCACGGAAATCCTTGGAGAAATGCCCTTAGTGCTGCTCCTGAGAGCTCTGGCACTGTGCATGAGAGCTCCTGAGCCACGCCAAGGCACAGGGCCTGGAGTTCTGTGTGTTTGGTACTGAGTTCTCCCCTTCCCTCCCCACTTTTCATTTCATTTTCCCTACAGTCAGTCTGCAGGGGCAATGCAAATAACCTGTTTATTACTGCAGCAGCTCACGAGAACATGACTTGTCTAGCTCTGTTTATAGAGCATGTAATCATTAGAATAAAATAACAACAAAGATCAAATCACCATCTGAGTTTAAAAGTGACCTGGAGTCTTTCCTGGGACAGAAACACTGCTGTGAACACCTCTTTGGTGAAGCTGTGGGGACCTCAGCTGAAATCTTTCCTGTTTTTAACAATGCACATCATTAGCTTTTTCGTTATTAGTTGCCCATAACCATTAGCTCTGGTGGGCTTTGCTGTGCAGTTATTTTTGTTGCTATGGTAGTTGCTCCTAGTTTTAAAAGCTGGGAATGTTTTGTCAGTCAATTGGAATCAGATTAACTGAGCTCCTTCTGATATAAAAGTCTCAAATCAATACAGTGTTCACCTTGTAAAATGCACTTTTTTTTTGTTTGTTTAATGCCTCCTGAGATCAGATGCATTAAAATCCACGTGGAACTAACTTTTCTTTCTCTTCTCACCCCCACACTTCCCCATATGTGGTTTTGATTTTCCCCTCAGGGTACCTATGGGAGGTCTGGAAAACTCTTGGGAGCTTTCAAAGAATGTTAATATGTATAACACTGCATTTTCAGTTTTAAATACAACATGTAAAGACCTTTCTTTTTGAGGATAAACAAGTAAAGCTGCTAGCTAAAAACTATTTGGAAGAAAAAGTTCCCACTTACCATAAAAAAGCTTAATAACATTTAATTGTATTTCATAGCATTTTGCACCCATGGTATTAAGCTTTTACAGTTCCTTGTAAAATATCTGGGCAACACCGACTTTCAATTCTTCTGAGCTGGTTTTTAACTCTTCTTGATAAGAAATTTCTACCTAATGGTCCAGTAGAGCATTTTCTATTCAAACCTTGAGTGTTTTTTTGGTTTTTTGCCCCAGAGCAGAACCTGGTGCTGGTATCTGCACTGATCTAACACAGCCCATTGTGAGATTGCAATCACAAGTGGGAGCAGAGCTTTGTGCCATAAGTAATTCTGCAGACAACAAGAAGGAACATTTATAAGATCAAACTCTGCAGCTGAAGCACACAGAGCCAGCACCTTTGGGAAGATGGTGATTTTGTGATCAGCAGGCATTAAGTTATTGGTTATAGCTGCACTCCCTGGTTTTATCCTCACGTGAAGAGTTAGCTGGGCAGTGCTTCAGATAAAGACTGTGAAATTTGATCACTGGAACTAAAATGGATGGCTTAGCTGCCTAATCTCCTCCATCCCGTTATCATCAGCTCCCAATCCCCTCCCCACACCATCTCCAAAATTGGGAAATAGCCCCGGACTTATGGGAATATGCTGCTGAGTTAAAGTAAACAGCTCTCACAGACTGTGGCCCCAACACAGGCACAGGTGGGCCTGCTGGGAGCCCCAAAGGGGGAACACTAACTTTTGGGGAGATTATGGCACCTTCGTCTGTGGGATCAGCTTGTTAGGGTCGATAGCTGATTGTCTGGATAGCAGCAATGTCTGAAAGCATCTGATAATATATTGCTAACTGGTACAGTCTGCCTTCAGCCCAGCAAATTGCCTCTGGAGGCCAAATCCTGGCCCACAAGGTAGAAGTTAGGGGAGCCAGCAGAGGGAGAGCTCTCTGCTCACCCACCAGGGCAGCACAAATGGGAGAGCAGAGCCCTGGGTGCTGCCCTGCCATGGCATCAGGCTGGCCTTGGGGCTTGCTTTGCTTGCCCCAAAAGAGACTGTTTCTGCACTAAGGCAAAGGAAGTTAATTCTTTTTGCAGGATTGGTTATTGATCCCTTCCCTGTGGATGCACTCGAGGGGAGGGAGCAAGGCCAGCTGTGCTCCCTTTGTGCTGGGTTTCCCTTCACCCACAGCCAAGGCAAAGGAAGCTGCTTCCAGAGCCAACTGCCCAGCCTGGAAATGCACCAGGATTGCTGCCAGGGTGTCACTCACAGAACTTCCCTTGCCACAATCACTTCATGTGAAGAAAAAAATAAGTTTACTACTGACACCACATGTTCCTCTTTCATGCACAGATCTTACTGAGCTTCACAAGGGGGGAAACCCACATTTTTGTGATAACAATAGTGAAGTACAACTAAAATCCTAGTTTAATATGAGGTGTTTATTCCATGCTGCAGGAGTATATAAACACATCATATCCCAGATTCTGAATGTATTAAGCACTGAAAATATTTTTGAGGGAAAAAAAAAGTGCTTTCTTTTCCAAATTGCTTCAATTTGGAGATTTTTTT
>VWZV01011941.1:220539-273758 GCA_013397155.1 Irena cyanogastra | reverse complement strand
TTTTTTTTTTTTTTTTTTTTTTGTGAGAAAAGATAATAAAGCGGGACAGAAAGCAAATGGATTGGGTTAGGAATCTGACTCTCTGGAATATAATCTGAATCCAGCAATATAAGTTTATTATTGGATTTTAACTGGACAACTCATTGGGCACATTGATAAAGCATCCCCATCTACTAATGCACTAATGCACTCCCAACAGAAATGAGCTGGTGCTAATTAAGCCAGCTGGGATTATCTGTGGTGTTATTTGTGGGGTTTGGCCAGTTGGGCACTGGCCTGTCAGCTCTGGGCTCCTGCTTCTGGCTGGGACAATGTCTGTGCTCTGGGCAGGGGGGAAATCTCCCAGTACAGCTGGGACTGGGGCCTTGGCTTTGGTCTCCACGTTGTGACATCAGGATTGCTGTATGTAAGGAAATGATGGCCTAATTTGATATATTATTGTTATGGCTTTTGTATTCCTTCAATTTATTTCAGACCCAATGTCCTCTATCCGAAAAGAAAAACCTCTCAGAGCCTGCACTCCCCATCCCCCTTACCCAGCCAAGGACATATTTAAAACTTAAGGGCAAATGTTCCATAAAACACTGCCCAACCCTTTGCAAATTCCCTGCATAACTCTCACATGCATCCTCTAACTTTAGTCCATCCCTGCTCCAAAGTTGTAATTTGCCCTGCAGTCCTTTTCTCTCCCTCTCTCTCTTTTTTACAATCTCTGAGCTGGCAATTAGCTCAAGAGATGCGCTTAGAGCTTCGCCTCAATTACAGATCCCTCCTCTCCAGGCTCTGCTGCTCCATGCTAATTTAAACATCCTTTTGCATGAAGCATCAGTCTCAATTCTTTAATTGTTCCCTCCTTATCGCAGATTTGGCTCATGCTTTCCACCCATGGGTGTGGTAATCATAGTCCCAAAGGCAAACTGGGACCAGGTTTTGTTAAAGAAAATCCCCTGCGGCAGTATCACTAAAGCTAAACAAAAAAATAGCAATACCAGAGCCGAGCATTAATGCAGAGTTTTTCTCTCCATAGAGCTGAGAGTGCTTCACAAGAGGAGTAAATGTTGTCATCTGCATTTTAGAGGTGCATGAGCTGAGACAGAGCAGGAAGTTCCATCTGACAGATCGGGCCAAGGCCAGCCCTGCTGTGGAGCACAGAGGTTTGGAGCATTTGCTGCCTGAGCAGTTATTCCCGGTTTTTTCCTGGATGAGGATATAAAGCAAGGGTCAGCACGACCTTCCCTTCTCCTGAAGGTGCTGCGGGTTTGTGGATTTGGTCTGAAATACATGCAGGGCTATCTTGAGTGAGATGTTTCTCCTGCTGTGAGCCTGAACCCTTCTGCCTTTGGTTTAACTCTGTCAGTGCCTCCCAGCCTCCCAAGGTGTCCCCTTTGCCTCCACACAGAACAGATGCCAACACCGTGGCAGAAATACGAGCTTGAGGCAGCAGATGTTGGGGTACCAGACTCTCTGGGGCAGCCGCTGGCAGAAGCAGTACAAGAAGCCCTTGAGAATCTGAAGGGAGCTGTGCCTGCGTCCATGCCAGCAGTCCTGCCTGCAAAATGGGGCTGGGCCTGATGGCTGCAAAGCCAAAAATTGAATATGACACTTTGCTGCTCCTCAGACCCCAGATCCCTGCTGCTGGATATTAAGCATTCCCCTCAAGAAGTGAAAGCAGCTCATAAAGTGTGAAGCAAAAAGTCCAAACCTATATGGGGACAGTTCCATTTTCTCTGTGTGGCCATAATGGGGTTATTTATGGTACATGTAGGAAAGATTAAAGGTTTTCATAATAAAGGAAAGCGAGAGCTCAAGAACTGGGTGCCTCCTAACAGCGCTGACTCTCAAGACAGGATAAATCACCCAAGCAACCATTAAAACTTCAAGAAGATTGCTTGTAAACCTCCAAGCCATGCCAATAAAGCATAGTCCTTGGCACGGAGCAGCCCAGATGGTGGAGCTCAGCAGTTTTCAGAGCTCAGGGCTCCTCACAGCTGAACCCTCCTGTCTGTCTCCTCCGAGGGCACAGTGCCAAGGAACCACTATGGAATCGATGGGATCTGTAAATGTGGGATCACAGGGACAGCAGGGACAGGGGGGAGCCTCCCAGCCCCAGCTCAGAGCTGGGCTCCATTCCTGCCCTCAACAGCTCCTCCCATTCCTCATTGTGCTGCTCTTGGGGGTCTCCCATCATAACCCAGTCTCAGACACATTTTATGGGCTTCAGGAAGTTAGGAAAATATTCAAAGGCCCTTCAAGGTTCTGGTTCATTTGCATTTTAAAAAGTCAAGTCTGCCCGTTCCTTCCACTCTGAAAGACCAAGTGGAAAGTGCAATAAATCACAGTTTGAGCTGGTGTGTGGCACAGCATCAGCCAGGGATCCTTCCCTGAGTCCTACACCAGAGAAAAGCCCCAAACCAAAGCCTGTATATTGTTCCTCCTCATCTTTTCATTGTTGGGTTGTCTGGTTGGGATTTGTTTGGTCAGTTTTGTTTTGTGTTGGTTTTTTCTTCCCCATTTGTTTCAGGAAAACCCAGCCCAGGTTTAGAGGTGTGGCCCTCCTTGCTGAGGCTGGACAGAGGTAAGTGCTGAGGAAGGTGATGAAGGAGTTAATCTGGGCCAGCACTGGCCCAGGAATAATTCCCAGAGATGGATCATGCCTGGTCCAAATTCTACAAGAGGACTTTCCTCACGTTTCATTTATTTTTTAAGCCTTGCTCATGAGAAGTAACCAGATCCAATTTTCATGTTAATTCTTATGCTTGATTTAAAAGAGAGGAGTAAATTCATGAAGAGTCTGAATTCTGCAGACTGCAGGCTCCCCATGGGGGTGTTCAGTGATTTTCTGGGGAATTCTGGTAACAAACTCAATTCCCACAACAACAGCTTGGCTCTTACTGGGGGATTTCTGCTGTTGTTATAAAATAAATCCCAATTCTTGTAATAAAAATAAGGACAATCTACCAATATTCAAATCACTGATAGTTAAGCAATTGTTCAGATTTTGGGAAGCACTTTTTCCAGACAATATAAGAAAGCCTTTCTGGGACAGAGATGAAGTAAATATCCCATAAATACATTACCATTGGTCACCTCTGTCAATCAATGGCAGTGTGAGAACGACAATCAGTGCCTTGCCATCCTGGCTTGTTCATGGAGTCATTCCAAAGCTGTGCTGCAGGAATTGCCTTGTTCAGTTGAAATCCATGCATCTGTTTGGTGCAAACTGGGATTTAACTACAGGAGGAGATGAGTCCAAAGCTCCTGGCCATACAAACCAGTGTCCAAAACAACCTTCAGATATCTCACTTACCACAGGCTGCCTGCAGGCCTGGCTTTAAATTAATAAATATTCCAGTCCCCTGAATGAAGGGAAATTTAGAGGAGCTAGAAAAACATCTATAAAAATCAGGTGATAATGTCATCAAGCCAAAATCCTGCAGCTTTCTCGGGGGGGAAATTAAGAAATGCCAGTGCCAATACTCTCACAGGTGACTTGGGTACCAGCTCCAGGAGCACTGGGATGGGCCCGGCGGTGCTGGGGCCACAGAGGTCACTGGGAATTTGTCTCCCAAGCAGGTGGAGCCAAGTGGGAGCCCAGAGGTGGTGGGGAAGGGGGGAGATGTGCCTGGAAACCCCACAAACTCCACCCTGGTGCTCCTCCTCGGCTTGCCCTGCTCCAGGAAACTCCAGAACTTGGCACCTGAGTGGGGAGAGGATTTCCTGTCTGGAGACACTAAATTGTGTTTTATGTATGGCCAAAGTGCATTTTCTTTGTCTGTGGGAAGGTCAAAAGCACTGAAGCACCAGACCTGCAGTCAGGCCAAAGCAGGAGGAGCGAATTGGGAGTGTAAAAAACTGGCAAATGTGAGGCAAATCCGTGAACATCTCCTTCCTGTTTGCTTCTGCTCCCTTACTCCCCAGATGTTTCTGTGTTGCCAGCACAGCATCAGTAGCTGATTTTTTTTTTAATTTTCCTCTTGAATTAACCATCCAGAATCCTCCCAGAAATGCCCATGAGATTTGAAGTTGGCCTGGAAATCTTTCAAAGGACCCCAAAGATAACTGCACTGGGTCTTCTATTGCATTTCCATTTTATGGCATCTTTTTATATTCCGCAGTAGCCTTTTCTGAATAAAAATGAGGCAGCCTCTTAAGAGGCCTTTTTATTATTTGCATTTGGCAAAAACAGCCTTAATGAGCTGTTAAGAGTCATTCCCCAGCCCTATTGTTGGCGATGCATGGGAGCCTGTAAAGTGCTGAAAAGCCAAAAGACAATTTATGATGCCGATGCTCTCCCTTCCTGAGACAATCGCACAGAAAGGAAGATATCTGGGGAGTAGGAAGTCCCATGATTTAAAAGCCTGAGTGAGTTTTACTGGAGTCATAACTGTGGAATTTGCTATTTTCATTTCAGAGCTCCCCCGCCCTGCGTTCCCCGGGAGAGGAGCGGTGTCACCGCCCGAGCTCCGAGCTCCTTCCGACCTGCGGGGAGCAGGGAGGTGACTCAGGGAAAGCTCCCGATCCTTCCTGGATGGACAAACAGCCCCAGATCCCGAGCAGCTTGTGAAACCGAGCGAGAGCGGCTCACAGTGACACTGACACAGAGAGGTTCGGTGAATTTGGGGGCAGCCCCGCCCCAGCCTGGCACAGAGGGACCCAGCCCTTCCCTTCCTTGGTCCTTCACGGGTGCTGGCAATCTCCAGCGGGGATGGGGAGAGCCCCCCTGGCTTTGGGCACCCCCCTGGTACAGACAGAGCTGGGCACTGAGAGTTCGGGCATTGCCACGCCTGGCTTTTCAGCTGCTTCCAAAGGGCACTCCGTGAGCTTTATTGGGATTGAAATGTGTCATTTACAACCTGTGTTTTACTGAATAATCAAACGTGTCACTTGGTTATCTTTCTATCATTGTCACGTGTAGTAGTCGCTTATGTTCTGCAGTAACAGAACAGTGGTCAGAAATAAAGAGCTCAGTCTCACTTCCAACACCAGCGCAGGTTCTCCTTTCCAGCTCTGCCACCCAGCAAGTTTGATGAAGGATCTTAACCTGCAGCGATTTTTTCCACGGATCTGTAATTTTTTCAGGCACAATCGAGTTCTGATTTTTGAATTCCCCTGAGACATCAGGCTCTGACTGTGACCTCGCATCCCAGACGAGCTGAGTGACTCCAGACTGTCCGTGCTGCATGTGCAGCACTGGGGCTGCTGTAGGGCTTTTCCTTGCAGAGGGAGCTCTGCAATCGCCACGTGTGGAATGCAATCACCAGCAATTCCCCGCGTGCCCGCCACTGTCACAGCTCCTTGCGCTGGGAACGGTGACAATAAAGTGATGCCAGCCCACAGCAGCTGGATTCCTGGCACCTCTCTTGGCTTCTGACTCTCTAAAATGTTCTTTCTTTGGGGAATTTTATTTGCATGAAAACACAGCACAGGAATTTGGCGACTGCTCACCCTCATGATGTGCAGAGAAACAAAGCAGCTCAACAGTGAGCTAAGCAATCAGTCATATTTCATTTTTTTTTTCTGAAATCACACCTCTTTCACTTTCTTTCCTCTGCTGTGACTTACAAAAGTGACTTACAACGCAGCTGGGTTATGCAGTAAAACGAGGCACTCAGAGCTGCTAGAAGAAATGAGCCCCCGCTCATTTGTCCACTTGCATAGTTATACTCACATTTATATTTGCATTCACATTTATATTTATATTTAAATTTACATTTATATTTACAACTATATTTATATTTACATTTATATTTTAAAATTATATTTACATTTTAAAATTATATTTATGTTTACATTTATATTTAAAATTACGTTTATATTTACAATTATATTTTAAAATTACATTTATATTTACATTTTCAAATATATTTATATTTTAAATTGCATTTATATTTACATTTAAATTACATTGAAGTTTGCAATTATTTATATATATACAGTTATATTTCTATTTATTTTTGTGTTGACGAGTATTTGTGTGGATATGTGAATTCCCCGCGGAGGAAAAACCCCAGCGCCTGGGTTTGAAGCGGGGTGGGAGATGGACCAGCAGCTTGATGTGCATGTGATAAACCGGAGCACAAAAGCCGCTTAGACCAGCCCGCGGAGATTAGCTAACAAGAACCGAGCCATTCTTTTCAGGAGGCGTTATTAGCATATTTTTCATCAATACTATACTTAACAGCTCCCGCATCGCAGGAAGTGGTATTTAACCTCTTGTTCCAACGTAACGAGATTACTTTGGGTGGTTATGTTACATTCCATTCATGAAGACCCTCCTGTGCCCAATTAATTAGATTCACTGGGAGCCCCTGCACCAAAATGTACTCGGAATATTGAAATTTTAACCTGGGTTTGTCTCTAGGGCTGCGCTCAGGGCGCTGTAAAACTCGATGCTGGCAGATAAGGGTGTCATTAGAAAATTCTGCCAGCTTCTGGTAGTTAACTTTCTGAAAGTTAAAGTTCATTGGAACAGATGAACAACACCTGACTTTCGAGGCACAGCCAGGTGAAACTAGTTTCTCCTTTATTTGGATATAAAACGCTGAGCCAGAGGGGACCCTGCTGCCATAAAACTTTTGTGTTTCAGTGAATTTAGTGAGATGGAAAATGACAGAAATAGAGTTTGGAATAAAACGATAAAGCAGGTGAGCCTTATGGGGTATGGTATTTCTGTTTTCAACAATTCCATGCTCCTAATAATTTCCTTTTTAATTTTTTTTTCCCTACAGAGTTTGTGGGTTGCAAGATGGGTACCAGGAATATTTTTGTTATTTGAAGGCTGCAGCATTAATTAATAAAAAATTAACCTGATAGAAAAAAAAAACAAACCTTGCAACAGCTGAATTTAGTTTAGCAGAGAGTTACAGCAGCATCTCCCTCTACTAGAAACTGGTTTGTTCTTCTACAAAAAAATTCTTCCAAAATAATTAAAGGAGCCTCCTTTTCCATCTTCTGGAAAAACAGGGGTTTACCTCTGTGTGAAAGAAAGGCATAAATACAGAAGCTAATTAAATTCAGCCATTTAGCCTAACAATGCAGCTGTTTGGCTGCTTGGCTGTAGTGTTGCATGCAGCAGATTTCATGCAGCAGCACAAAAGAGACACTTTGGATTTTTATCCCCCCTTCCCAAGACTCATCAGCACAGCCTGACCCTCTGCATTGTCTTTAAGCCAAGGAAAAATCTCCAAGTGAACAGTGACAATGAGTCTTCATGCCCAGATTAAAATTAACAAATTAGGAAAAATTCAAGATGGGGTTTTTTTTTTCCTTCTCTATGCTGCTGCTTCAGGGAAAGTCTTTAACCCTTTTGTTTGTGCATCTTCAGGCTGCAAAGTTAATTTAAAGGGGCACTGCCAAGGTTAGCAAGCTCAGAATTTGATTTGGCTGGCCGTGCATGTTCCCTAATAACTGCTTGGGAAGTCTGCATAGTTCTACATCTTTTTACCTTGAGGGAGGAAAAAAAAACAATCCACCAGGGAAATACATCAAAGCTGCAGGTCTGACTCCATGGGCAACCCTGCAAAATCTGCCCAGCTTTTGTACAGAATAGAGGAAAACCATTTTTGAATGAAAACCAACTTCCTTTTTAAGGTTCCCAAAGGAATGAGTTCAATTGGAACAGAAGAAGGTGATGGAGGAGGAGGAGGGCTCTGTGAGTGGTGAGCACAGCTGAAATGTCAAACCAAGCCAACACCGCGGGTCAGGGGTTTGTCAGTGGGCTATGGGACACTTTTTATTATTCAAATAACTTCTGAACAGCAGCCTCAAAGTTATTTTCTTCATTTTGTTCTGAAGACATCGCATATTTACTCATGGTTTAGAGTTATAGTCAAATCCCACGGAATTATTCCTGCAAAACAGAACGTGGAGCACCTGAGCTGGATTTTCCGTGTTCCTTGCAGCTCCCGGTGGGTTTTCCTGGGGAATGCCGGAGCTCTGGGCTGGCTCTGGCAGAGTCCATCTCCCTTTCTGCTGGAGGGTGCTCAGGTGAGCTCAGCTGGTGGGAGCTGTCCAGCAAGGCTGCAGCTCCTGCAGCACTCCAGGGATGCCCTGAGAACCCCAGATCCTGCTCTGCTGCTTTGCACTTGGAAAAATCCAAGAAAAATCGGGGACTGGGCGTTTTCATCTTCTGGGAGTTGTGCAGAGCTGCTGCAGGGAAGGGAGGGACGGCTCTGGAGGAGCACAGACCCAGCAGGGCCACAGCCCTGGCTGCGCAGGGATCCTGTCCCACCCACAGGGATTTACAGGCACGCCTTCTCCTGGGATCACTGCGAGGTTTACAGTCGGGTACAAGCATAAGCAGCTTGTTGACTCAGGACCTGAAGTGGCACCTCCTGCTCATATAAATTACACTTTAAAGCTCATTTTGGAGCATCACGGTAAAATAAATCCTTATCTTAGTACTAATAAAAACCGCTATTATTGGTACCTTTCCTGTAGCAATTCGTGGAAAGAGAAATGCTGTACAATTGCAGCTGACCTTGCTTCTTGATCAACCTGATAATTAATAGGAATAGAGGAAAAGCCCTGTATTTCTGAGTGCTGATCAGGCAGCAAAGGCACTCCAAACATCTGAAGAAAAAACAGTTTGTTAATTGCTGTCTAGACAGTTTATTGCAGCAATAAGATCAAAACACAGAATACTGAGGTTTGTGGTATGAATCATGCAGACTAAACAATTGTTTTATTGCATTTACAGAGCACTTGATTTATAATGCAGTCAGCTCGGCAATAAAATTCCTCCATTGTATATCCTGAATAATTTCACCTCGTTTCACATCTCCCTGCCTGAATCCTATATGGAGATGCTTTTAAAATGTCTGGATGGAGCGGGGATTAGTGGCATGTGTATATAAAGTTACTTATCTGGGGTCTCTGCTGGATCCTCAGAGGCATCCAGTGCCACCCAGCCTTGCCTGATCAGCTATGGCACTGGGGACACCCCGAGGAGCAGATTTATGGGGCTGCAGCCCCAGAGAGGGCACTGCAGGGACAGCCAGGCTGGCCCATGGCAGGAGGGCTCATCCCACTCCACCTTCAGCCAAAAGGGATCAAGCAGGCAAGTGGCTTTCCCCCTTTTTTTAAACTTTATTACTCTACTTCACTAAGAAGGTTTATCTGTCTGCTCCTGTGGGCATCCTTGGGGGTGAAAGGGAGCTGTTTTGGAAACCAAGCAATTTTAGGATGATGGAAATTCCTCTTTATTAGGCACTGAGCTGGGCTAAGGGAATAATTGCATGAATCAGTCTGTGCAGAGAGCCAACTTTCCCTGGGAGCATCAAATGATGTTGCCTGTGCTTTGGGTAAGACATCTTTGTATTAGTTTCATTTCCTAGTTTTGGCAAATTATAATCATCCCAGTGTCCCTGAAGACCAAAGAAATAACAGATGAGGTTGTAGTTCTGGAGTAAAATCGAAGCAGAGACCCCAGTCTGGAGAATCCCAATTCCCCACGTGCTGGGCTGCTGCTCTGAGGGGAAATGCAGCCCTGGATCCCATGGTGCCTCCAAGGTCTGGGAGCTGCTGCCTGAGCAATCCCACTGTGCATGTTATTTCTCCCTTTACCAGAGCCTGTTCAAGATTTTGAAGAAGCTGTTTGGGTAAGTTCAGATAAATATCTTCAATTCAATATCGGGGCTAAAGAAGCCTTTGCAGAGTAAGCCCTGGTGAGGATCTGTGCTGGCTCGTTGTTAGACTTGGCTGCTGTCACTGGGCTTGGTAAACCCTGAAAGGGCATTTCTGCCAGCCCCACTGGTAAAACTCATCTCAGGTGGAGGGACCTTTGCATTTGGGCACACTTGGCTTTACCTGTAAAAGCTGATGGTTGGAAATTGAAAATAAAACAGTCTAGGGCTGTGTCAAGAGTGTTCCACCCAAAAAGCTGCTCTGGGGCTATTCATCACCTCCTGGTCCCAGCTGCAGAGAAATGAAGGAACTGCTCTGGTATGGACTTGGACTTTTACCCCTCCATGGTGTGTGGGGATCAGTCCTGGCTCTCCAAAATCCCAGCATTGCTTTGCTTCTCTGCCTTTAATTCCTCCTTGCTGCAGTGGCTCCATCCCAGGGCAGGGCTGAGCCTGCAGAGCCCCCAGGCACAGCCAGAGCCAAATCTGGGGAGAAGTGGCCCCGAGGAGGGCAGGCAGAGCCCCGAGGGCAGGAGGCAGCAGGAGTAAGGCTGGGCTTTATTCCTGGGAGCTCTGGGCACAGTGTCTGGCTGATCCTGCAGGTTTAGCAGCCTCAGAGGAGGAAGCTGATGCACTTCTGAAAATGCCCCAGATGTTCTTGGAGACCCAAACTCCGAGTCCCAAGCCAGTGAAGAAGAGAAAGACACTCAGGTAAATGCAATATTCCCCAGATGCCCCTGCCCAGACTCTCCTCTGTCTTCTCTAATGACAGAGATACAAACACGAGCAGAGAAGGATAAAAATGCCTTTTGAAACAGCTTCATTTTCAAAAGTAGCAGCAAGCCTAGACAAAATCAGGTATCAAACCCAGCATGGCAGGCAGGGCTCCACAGGCTCCCAGCACCACAGATCGATGCCTTGTGGCCAGAGATGCTGAAAGAGAACCTGAGATGTAAACAGAACTCAGCAACCTTGCCAGCAATCCAGGAACTGGCTGGTCGTTCAGACCTAGAGATTTCCATTAATAGAATTGTAAAGTAAATCCATAACATCCATGTCAATAATGCAGAGCTGTAGTTTTGTAGTTTTGAATGTGCAGATAATTTATTTGGTTACTTTCTAACAAAAGTGACAATCTGTTGCTGCCTGTGAGGATTTGACACTAAATTTGCTGGTAAAAATAGCAAATATTCTATTTAGAGCCCAACTCCTCTGCTGGTGGAGTAACTGTCTCTAGAAGGGATGGTGTGGTTTGGTGTGGCAGGACACTGGCCCACGTTGCTCCAGCTGCCAGAGCTTTTTGGTACAAATTCAGGTAATTTCCTGCTCGGGATGTGCAGCAGGGTGCCAGCCAGCAGCACCATCCCTGCACTGTGGGTTCCCAGGAGGCTCCAGAGCCCCCAGAGGGCCTGGATCAGCTCCTGCCCACCCCACTCTGAAGGGCCAGAAGGCTCTGACAAGAGTCAGGGCATTCTTGTGAAGAATTCTAGGAGAAAAATATGAGAATTTGGTTTGCCCCCTTTTTAGCCTGATTTTGACGTTCTGCTCCCTGATGGCCTTGAGTAGTTTTAGTAGTAGTAGTTATTATTATTATTATTATTATTATCATTATTATTATTATTGCAGAGTGCAACTGCCTGAGCCCAGGCGGGAGGGTGGCACAGCCGATGTGTCCCCTGCTCCAAAGCTGTCCTGGGGACAAGAGGGCAGAGGAATTTACGGTGGGGAAGAAGGGTGAGGGAAGGATTCTGTCTGGGGAAAGGCACCAGGACGTTGGGAAGGCTGTGAGCAGCAGATGCAGGTGCTGGAGGGTGTCCCAGGCAGCCCAGGTGTGACAGGCAGGGTGTGACAGTCCCTGTCCCCCCCAGGCAGGGCACCCTGTCCCCCAGGCCAGCAGGAGCTGTTCCAAGCAGGGGGACAGGGGGCACTCAGCCCTCACTGCTTTCCTCTCCCTTTACGTGGCTCCAAACCTCCTGAGCAGCGTTTCTGTCCTTTATTGCTGCTCAATAAAGTTTTATCTCGTGGAACTCGGGATTTATTTACTCCATCTTGCAGGACAGACACGTGCTCTGTCCCACGTCAGCTCCCCCGTGCCGGATTCATAAAATGTGTTAACAGTTCATTTAAATCCATCCAGCAGGCAGGCCCAGCTGCCTGGCAGGGCAGGGCACAGCAGCACGTGCCCCGAGTGTGGCACAGGCTGCCAGGGCTGCTCTGGGCTCCCTGAGCACTCCAGTGCTCTCTGTGGCACTCAAACAGCATCTCCACACTGCCCAGTAATCACTGGGCTTTTGCTGATTTTCCTCCTCAGCTACCAGCACACACAGCTGGTGGGAGTGGTGGGTTTGGAGAGTGGCTGGCCAAGGGTTTATCTGCAGCCTTTCAGTTTCTGCACTCCCTGCTCAACAGGGCTTTCACCTGCCCTGACAAGAGGCAGCTTTTGCAGCTCAGGCTGGGGGCTAGGAGCAGGAAGGTGAGGTGAGAATTGAGTTTGAGAAATGAGGTTTCTTTTTTTTATCCCTCTGTGTCCCTGTGAGAAAATCCTCTTTGCCAGCAGCTCTTCCAGCAGTCCTCAGGAAGGTGTGGGCAGGGGTTACTGCCTTGCCCTGTGCTCTGGGGTTCCTGCCCTGTGCCTGCTCACAGCACTGCTGCTTTCATCTGCCAGCACCAAGGGACCCAAAATCCCAGCCAGGCTCCTCTCAGCCCCACCCTGAACCTTGGCCAGGCAAGGAAGGCTTCTGGGAACATCACCTCAGGCTTCCTTATCCTCTGCTATCTCCTATTTGCATAATTCCCAGCCTAAGGAGAGGAGACTATCTCTGCTTGCTCCCTTCTATCGCAGTCCTAACTGGGAAAAGCACTCTGATGTTTGTGGATTCCAGGGGGCGAATCATTGGCAGTTCTGTGCTGCCCGAATAGGAACACCAACATTTTGGGGTGTGGGCAGGTCCCAGGCTGTGCTCCAGGCAGCAGTGTCCTTCAGAAGAGCCCCCAGCTGGGTGTGCATTCCTCACCACCCTGCTGCACACAGTTGTGCAATATTTGGCTTATTTGTGCAACATAATTAATGAAACATGTCTCATTGGCACCAGCATCCCCAGGGACCCCAAAGCAAACGGGGGCCTTTGAAGCCTGAGAGGGTCTTAAAAGCAGAAAATACTTACTCCAAGTTTACTAAACCAAGCTTTACTGGTAATAAATTAGCAGCCTGTGGACAAGCCCTTATCTCGAAAAGCTGGCACGGATCCATTAGAAAAATACAGCAACAACTGCCAGTGTCCACAGCAGCTTTCAACCTCTGACTCAGCAGCTGCTGATGCCCTTGGCTACCAAGAGCCCCAGGTTTGTGGCTGAGCTGTCCCTCCCTGAGGCAGCCTCGAGCCAGAGGCTCCTGTCCACGTGCAATTCCCAGAACCCAGGGAAGATGCCAAGCCTTACAACCCCCCATGTCACTCCTGCCCCCAGAGCCACTGAGCCACGACTGGGGCATTTTAGAGACAGTGACTCAGTGTCAGTAACTGAGCTGGGGGCTGCCAGGGCCCCCCCTGCCCCTCCTCTGCAGCTCAGGTTGTGTGATCTCACCGTGCTGTTCCAACCCAGCCAGCACCGGGGGTGTTTGGGGATTTGCACAGCCCTCAGCTGCCCCATTGTGTGTAAATCACACCCAGCCTCTCCTGAGCTGCTGGGCAAACCCCCATTGTCTGGGGGTGTCACATCCCCCTGTGCTCTGCCCAGGCCCACGCTTGGAGCATCAAAGTGCACTGAGTTCACGTGAGAATGTTTGCTGCTCTTTCTCCTTGGGGTTTTAATGGCATTTGTGCAGGTGCACAGCTTAAAAAAGGGGTTTTTTCTCAGTCTACAGAGTTGGTCCAAATTTCAGCTGGAGCACGAGCCCTTCACAGCAATCTGAAGTTTGATTTTTAACTGTGATCCCCCAAATTTTGTGTTGCACCACTGAGACTTGCTCAGTTTAATTTAATAATGATGTGTTTGAGTGTCTTTCTTTCAAATATGTCTTACAGGTGGGGGCAGTTTGTGCAGCCCAGCCTGTGCTAAATCAAGTCCAAGGCAGCTGAGGATGTGTGCAGCTACTCACAAGTTCACTTTGGTGCAAACGCTGCCTTAGCTAATAACCAACTGTGTTTAATTGCAGAATCAAGCCTTATGTGCAGGCAGCATAATCCCCATCCTGAAAGCCACTGGAGAGGCCCAAGCCCCTGGAGTGAGGCTGTGGCTCCATGGCAGCAGAGCCCATCCCAGTAAGTGCTACCAGTAAAGCTCAGCACAGACTGGGCTTTGCCCTCTCCATCCCTCGATTGCTGTGTGTGTTTTTAAGCTGGACCAGCTCCCTGGGCTGGGTGACAGCTCTCAGACCAAGGAGGGCCAGCACAGGAAGGATTTTGGTGCGTGGAAAGGCAACGTGGAAGGAATCCTGGATTAGGGGAAGGCACAACTGTGTCCAGCCAAGGCTGGCCGTGGTTCCCACCTGCAGCTGATGCCTGTTCCCACGGGAGAATCCCTTCCCAGCAGGGCTGTGCAGGGCTTGGTGCTCTGTCTTCTGAATTCCTGGAGGGCTGAAGCTTATTTGTACATCAAACAAGGCCCAGTTGGAGCCAGCCCTGCAGAATTGTCCCCCTAATATAATTCAGCTGTGTGTGTATTCCATTGCAAGGAAAATACAGCCATGGCTTGCACCAGGTTCCCTCATCAGAGGCCAGGACAGCAGTGCTAAATGCTCATCTGACTTCTGGGTGCTAAAAGGGGTGCAGGAGACTGAATAAATGCAAATTTATTCAGAATCATCTGAAATACTTGGAGTTACAGGCACAGGGGTCTGAGTCAAGCCACTTGTCCTAGTTTCTGTCACCCAAGCACTAACCCTCTATAAATCATTAATTTCCAGCCTGTTTATTATCCAGGGGAAGTAACAAACCAGGAGTATCACATAACACATCCTAAGAATGCCTTGTTCATTTTAAGAGCAAATAAAACTAAATAGCACCAAGTTGTTACTGATGCAGCCTCCGAGGCCGAGCAGAGCACAAAAAGGGGCCTTAATCAGACAGGGGCCACCAAATAAACAGGGGAAGAAAGGCTTTGGACAAGAGTGGCCACACGTAGACATCTTCACACAGATATTCTTTGTTTGCTGTCCCAGGGAAATTGCCTCTGCTCGCTCCGTGCTGGGGCTTCTGCAGCAGCAATGGTTTCCACAGCTGCCCTCAGCCTCCTTTCTCACAGGAATGATTTAACTCCTGTCCCCAGGCAGAGAACTGAGCACAGCCTCTGCTTCAAAACATAATCATCACAAGTAATTACTGCGTGGGGAAAGCAAACTCGTGGCTGTTTGGTCAGCAGGGCCCGTCCCTGATGGGTTTGTCAGGTGGCACCAGGAGCTGCTGGGACAGCAGGGACATGGATTCCCAGCTGAGGATGAGGAGGAGCACAGGGAGGTTTCTCTGAGCTCTGACCCCTCTGCAGTTCACCCTCCTGAGCAGCCCCAGGGGTGCAGGGCAGAGCCTGCCAGGGCAGAGGATGCTCCAGCAGCCAGACCCTGCCAGGCACAGATCCCCCTGGTCCCCAGGTGTCACCACAGAGGTGCAGGCAGGAGCAAGGGAGTGAGATGAACGAGGTGGGAATTGTGATTTATTTTGTGGCCTTTCAATGGATAGTGCTGACAGCTGGGAAATGCAGATATCCTGGCAGCTCTGCTAATACAGCACAGCCAGGCTGAGCTGCTCAGTGCTGCTGAACTCCCAGCCTGGCTTTCTGTCAATTTAGCTGAAATGCCTTCCAACTTTCCCCAGTAAAAAGTCCTTTTCTGGGCAATATTTCAGAGTTTATATTGAGCTGGGTGTTCTGCTGGTCACGTTTGTCAGGAAGGTATTGTGCTTCTAGAAGTGATGTTAGCAAAACTGTAATCCAGGCCTCACACGTTATTTTGCTCCATATGTTATTTATTTTCATCTTTTAAGGTCCCAAAATACTATATATTTACAGCTGCCCTTTAAAGTTATTGTTAGTTACAAAATATTAGAAACATAGTTTCATCTGTAAAATGTATAATTAAATTAATCTTTGCCATACTTTTTTTACCTCACACAGGAAGCATTTCAGTCTGATGAATACCATGGGCATATAATTAGTACTTTATACCATAAACTAGATTATAACTTACACTGTCCACCCTGGCTCCAAAAATCCTTGCAGGTTTTAATTCAATTGCTGCCCTTTATCTGGATGAAAGCGTTTGAATTCAATTATTGGTTTGATTATTCAGGGGGGATTTGTGCCTTTGTACGGGTCAGACGTGGTGGTAGTTTGAAACAGGGCTTTAGTGGAAGTCTCCAATTAGGCACTTGCATCTATATTTAGGCAACTACCCGAGTTTAAATGCTGAACATCTGATTTTTCCAGCTGAGGTTTGCCTAAGTTGGGGTTTAATGGGAATCAAGGCTGCAGATGAAAGTAGAGGGAAACCAGTTCTGAGGTGTGTCTGAATTGCAGTGGGAGCTGGGCACCTGAAATGCTCAGACTCTTTTGAAAGCTCCCTTCCATGGCTAACTGTTCCCTTCAGTGCCTAAATCCCCTTCAAAACCTGGCAGGAAACATTGAGGAAATGTTTGCCAGCAAGCCCAATCAAATCTCCTCATTCTCTCAGATTTGTCCTCTCCACACCTGAGAAATCTCAGATATTTTCAGCACCGGGACACCCCTGGAGGTAGGTCTGCCCTTTTTTTGTATTTTAGCTGAAGATGAGTTAGATGTGGCTGAGTTTAAAGACATTCTAGCCAGGGGCTGTGAACGAGCCAGGATCTCCTGGTTTGGGGCTGGTTGGGGTGGATCCTGCAGGTCCCAGGCTCTGTGGGACAGAGCAGAGCCAGGCCATTCATCCTCCTCCTCCTCCTGCAGAGCCAGGCTGTGTTTATAGCAGCTTGTTTAGCTTACTCCTAACGCACGTCCTAGCACCCACCTCCCAGACACATCCCAAGACGTGTTTATGAAAATCCTTCTTAAGCAAAATATTTTACTTGCGTGGAGGAGTTCAGATACAGAACAGCCTCAGCACCACGGGCTGGTCCAACACTCTCCCTGTGCATCTTTTATTTCAGAGCTGAGCCCTCAGCCCACCCACATCAGCACAGAGAGCAGCAGCTGGAGCACGTGGCCAGCCTGTGCTGCCCTTGCTGCAGTTATTGCTCAGGAGGCTGAGCAGCACTCGCAGGAGCAAAGGTGAGCTGTCAGCTGGAGAGGAGCAGCTGTTGGACCCAGGTTTGGATTTAATTCTTTAAATGTGTCTTTAGAGCAGGCAGTACATCCCTTGACAAAGTGTACTGCTGAGCTGTGAGCCTCCTCTGCCAGCTGATTGGGAAATCTGTTCCATCCCATGGCAGCACTGAGCACCAACACCTGCCTTGATCCCAAGGAGATCTTACAGACCCTAAAGGGCTCTCACAGAGCCCACTGGCCCCGTTTGTGGGTGCTCTGAGAATCAGGCAAGAGGCTTTTTAAGATTAAACAATAGCCTGACTCCAGCAGGAAGTAAAATCATTTAAAATTTGCAGCGAGACACATAAAAAGGGGACGTGACATTCGAGAGATATTTTATTATATCAGACAGCAACTTCATAGGAAATGCTTTCTCAGGGAAGTGATTTATTGAACTGTGGGACTCGTGGCCACCCAGACAAGGATTTTAAAAGTTTCATGCACAGACTGGATGACAGAACTATCTTTGTTTAACTGGTGCTGCTAATGGCATTTCTGCAAGGCTCGTTTAACCTCGGGCTTCAGAGTCTGATCTGTACTCTGATTTTCAGCTCCAAACAGAACCAAATGTGCTGCCTGATTATCTTGCTGCTCTTTGACACCATCTTTCCTGAGCAGCAAGTGATGCCCAGTATCAAAACTCTTCACTGGGTGAGACAGGCACCTTCCCCTCCTCCTGCTTTAGTTATTTCTGTCCCACACACTCATTTCTGTTGTCCTAAAAATCAAGTTTTGGTGCTCACACTCTGCAGGAAAGGTGAAATCTCTCCCTCAGAGAGATTCTGCCTCTAAAAGGTAGAGGGGATGAGCTCCAAAGCCCAGATAAGCTTCCCTCCCTGGGTGTTGGTTTGTGCCACACTGAACCCACACACACCCGATCCCACCTGCCCTAATCCCAGATTGATCAGGATCCAGGTGGGCACCACTGAATGCTGCACTCAGCCTTCTGCTGCATTATTTTCCTACATTCTTTCCTGAGGGAGAAAAAAAAAATAAAAAATATTTAACGTGCTTTTTAAACTCATAAATATAATGAATCAAAGGCAACTTGGCAAATCTGTTTCATGGCTGCAGGCCCACTGTGGGTCTGCCCACTCAGCCAAGCTCAGCCTTGCTGGGGCATCCTCAGGAATGTGTCACAGCAGCCATCGGTCACAGACACCTTCCCAGCACCAGAACAACATGAACATTTCACTTTATTCACCATTCCCTCACTGCCTGCCACCTCTCTCCCCCAGCATTGCTTTTCCTCATTTATCCTTGATGCCTTTTCCAAGCTGTAGCTCACAATCCCTTTGCCTGCTGGGATGGCCAGACTGAAACCAGGAAGGGACTGGAGCTCAGACTCCAGCAGGCTGAAATCTGATTTCCTGCCTGTTTGATTCACCTGTCATTGACAGTACCTGGAAAACGGAATATTCACTGAGTTTAGATTAATAGATTCCACGTAAGAGATAAACACAGCATTATGCTCATAGTTTTAGGAGGCAAAAATCCCTATGGAGCACAGGCATACACAGTCACACTGCCAGATCTTAGCTTAAATTATCCCCCAAAGCTCCAAAATTACCTTAAAGTTATCTGAGACTTTAATACACATAAATAAATACATGTATACACACACAGAGGTTCTATATAAATACTGGAAATATCTATATACTAGAAATATACATACTAAAAATGTTCTGTTTACTTTCTGAGGGTTTATGACCTTAGGATGAACCCCACCAAGACCCCACATTTTCAAGCTCTTCTTTATTATCCCATATTTTAAGATTACTTTAGAGATCTACAGAAGAAAGGCTTCTCTTACGAGCATTTGTTTCTCTAGGAACTTCAGTTCTAAATGAAACCTCAAATATCCTGGGAGCTGAAACCTGAAACCAAAGAGTTTGTATGGAGAAACTGCTGGAGATGAACAGCCAGGGCTCTCAATGGTCCTCATTCATCTTCAGAGTGACCATCAGCTGCCTCTGGAGCTGCAGAGCCCCAAAATGATGGAAGTTTGCAGAAACACCCCCTCACACTGAGTTAAAGCCCTTTTTGCTTGCGTTGAGCACCCGTGGGTGGAACTTCCATGGAATCTCACAGATACCAGAACTACACGTGAGGTTTGGTTCACAGGTGAGATCTGACTGCCAGGGGGGGGAGGATCACCTGCACAACACCCTCAGGTGGGGTCTTGGGGTGTCTGTGCAGGGCCAGGAGTGGGGCTCGGTGATCCTGGGGGGTCCCTTTGAACTCAGGACACTCCGTGGCTCTGTGAAACAAAATCTGGTTTTCCTGGAGTGAGTGTTGAAAGCAGAAAGGAGCTGATGGGTCAGCAGCACTGTGGGGCTGGAGCCTCAGGTGTTCCCCATCACCCCACTGCTAATGAGCACCCCCAGCCATCCCAGGAGAGCTCTGAGCATTTCCATCCATCCCAGCAGGGTCTGAGCATTTCCACTCATCCCAGGAGAGCCTTGAACACCTCCAGCCATCCCAGGAGAGCCCTGAGCATTTCCATCCATCCCAGCAGGGTCTGAGCATTTCCATCCAACCCAGGAGAGCTCTGAGCACCCCCACCCATCCCAGGAGAGCCTTGAACACCTCCAGCCATCCCAGGAGAGCCCTGAGCATTTCCATCCATCCCAGCAGGGTCTGAGCATTTCCATCCATGCCAGCAGGGTCTGAGCATTTCCATCCATGCCAGCAGGCTCTGAGCATTTCCATCCATGCCAGCAGGGCCCTGGCTCTGCTGAGGAAGGAGCCAGGCTCTGGAGGATGAGGCTGGGAGAAGATGCTGCTCTCTGGCTGTGGAACAGCAGCACAGCTGGGTGTCCCACTCCTCAGGACTCAGTAAGGTGAGTTTGTGGGTTCCTCTGTCCTTTCCCTCCTGTATGGCACTCCCTGGCCAGGCTGGGAGCTGGCACAGCAGCTTCAGGGAGCAAATCCACTGCAGGGGAGGCTGCAGCCCCCCGTGGGACAAGAAACCCGTGTTTGTGCAGGGACAGGATGGAGCCTGGCCTTTTACACAAAATCTCAAGGCCTTACTCAGTTCTTGTTCTACACCAAACCTGATTTTGGTGTCCTGCCCCTGCTTAGCTCTGCAGACACCTCAATATTGGAAAAGCTGCTTCACCTTGGGGAACAGAGTATTTCAGAGGATTTTAAGAGGGTTCTGCTCTGCTGTACAGTCCATGGGGAGGTAAATCCAGCCTGGCCCATGAAATGCATCCCGGGGGCTCCTCACAGGGCTGTTTGTTGGTGCACAGGCTGCTCCAGCAGAGCTCCTGGTGCTGCAGCAGCTCCTTCATCCAGGCGGGCTCTGAGCTGAGCCCAGCCAGGCCGTGCCCAGCTGGGAGCTGCCAGGCAAACCCTGCCTGCTCTGAATCTTTGGAACTCTGCTCCTGCTGCTGCAGACACAGCCAGGCAGAGCTGGAGGGGGGAATGCCCGTGGCTCACATTTGCACCATGCACCCACCGGCTCCCCCTGCTCCGGAAGAGTTACAGAACACATTAATTGAGCTTCAGGGTGGCTGATAATTACATAATTGCAGGCTAATTTCCCCTTTCCTAGAGGTGAAGTTACACTGGTGGCAGAAAGACCCGCGGAGCAGAAACGCTCCTGCACAAACCAGAGCTGGTCCTGCTTGGAGGGCACCAGGCTGAGCCTGGGGGGCAGGTTTGGGGCTGGGGGGCTCCAGCCCCACGTGCAGCCTCCCTGTAGGGACCCACACACGCTTTTTGTGGCCGTGGGCTGAGGAAATGACCCAGCTGAGCCTGCAGTTTTGGTGGTTTTTTTAAACTGGGTTATTTTTCAGCCAGTGCAGCACAAAAAGAACAAAAGCGAGGTGGGAGCACAGGCTGGCTTGGCCACGGTGCTGCTCGTGCTGACACTCCAGGGTCACCCAGCTCAGCTTGGCCCTGTGGGCTCAGAACCTGTCCAAAGCCCTGCTGCCACCACCCTCCTCTGCCCATGGCTGGCTGGAAGCAGGAATTTGGCTCATCCCAGCCTGGAATTTCACATCAGGGCTCCTGGCTGGGCCTCCTGGGCTTTGCCATGCTCTGGTTTAACAGCCCTGAGCACAGTGAGGGCCCGGAATAAAACCCAGGGGCAGACTGAGGGGATGGGGCTGCGGTGATTCCATCTCTGCCAGAGGCATTAGCACCCAAAACCTGGGCTCCTCTGCCTTGATTTCACCCAAAACTCAGGCTCCTCTACCTGATTTCACCCAAAACTCAGGTTCCTCTACTTGATTTCACCCAAAACTCAGGCTCCTGTCCTTTGATTTCACCCAAAACTCAGGCTCCTGTCCTTCGATTTCACCCAACACTCAGGTTCCTCTACTTGATTCACCCAAAGTTCAGGCTCCTCAGCCTTGATTTCACCCAAAGTTCAGGCTCCTCTCCTTTGATTTCACCCAGAACTCGGGCTCCTCTGCCTTGATTTCACCCAGAACTCAGGCTCCTCTCCTTTGATTTCACCCAGAACTCAGGCTCCTCTCCTTTGATTTCACCCAGAACTCAGGCTCCTCTCCTTTGATTTCACCCAGAACTCAGGCTCCTCTCCTTTGATTTCACCCAGAACTCAGGCTCCTCTCCTTTGATTTCACCCAGAACTCAGGCTCCTCTCCTTTGATTTCACCCAGAACTCAGGCTCCTCTCCTTTGATTTCACCCAGAACTCAGGCTCCTCTCCTTTGATTTCACCCAGAACTCAGGCTCCTCTCCTTTGATTTCACCCAGAACTCAGGCTCCTCTCCTTTGATTTCACCCAGAACTCAGGCTCCTCTCCTTTGATTTCACCCAGAACTCAGGCTCCTCTCCTTTGATTTCACCCAGAACTCAGGCTCCTCTCCTTTGATTTCACCCAGAACTCAGGCTCCTCTCCTTTGATTTCACCCAGAACTCAGGCTCCTCTCCTTTGATTTCACCCAGAACTCAGGCTCCTCTCCTTTGATTTCACCCAGAACTCAGGCTCCTCTCCTTTGATTTCACCCAGAACTCAGGCTCCTCTCCTTTGATTTCACCCAGAACTCAGGCTCCTCTGCCTTGATTTCACCCAGAACTCAGGCTCCTCTCCTTTGATTTCACCCAGAACTCAGGCTCCTCTCCTTTGATTTCACCCAGAACTCGGGCTCCTCTGCCTTGATTTCTCCTTTCTCAGCCTGAGTTCAGCCCGTGCCTCTCTGCAGAGCCAGCTCAGCCGCGGGTGTTCAGCAGGGTGCTGGGGCTGTGCCACCTCAGTTCTGTCACGGCCTCACCTGCAGGGAACACCCTGCACCTGAAGGCTCTCCCAGCCCCAGGCAATAACTTAGGAGGATAAAATTTGTGCATTTCTTGAGATTGCCTCATCTGGTCTCTGAAAGCCCAAGTGCTTCCCAATTTTTGCTTTTCTCCCCCCTCCCCCCCTCCAAAAAAAAAAAATTTCTCAGCCATTTTAAAACTTGTGGCTTGAGACTCCAATAACAACTTGAAAAGGTTTGTAGGAAACAAGTCTGCAAATGTATTTAGTGTATGGAAAATGATTTTCTGGAGAATATACAAGGTGTTCTATTTCACCTAATTCTCTGTATTGATTTCTGTGGCATCATCTTCTTCCTTCCCTTTTTCATCTTTTAATGCATTTCTATTTCTTCCGAACACACAAAACTCCCCGGTTCTTTCACGAAACAGAACAAAGAAGTTTTTCCTCCCAATCAGTAATTTCGTTTTCTTTTGTAATTGTAAAAAGAAACTCCCGGAAAATCAATACATTGTTGCCAAGCCATACGAAACCAGGAATGGAGCAGGCTCAGTAAATAAAGGAAATTGCATTTTTTTCCTCTCTTTGGTCACCCTTTAGCACACGCAAGGTGACTGCCAATCTCTTTGCTGCTTCCCACCCCAGCTATTCTCCCTTCCCTCCCTGAAAATTTTCAAGTTAATCTCGGAGATGAAAAGAAAAGTTTGAAAAGAATTGTTCTTGGAGCCCAAACTGCTGATGTCCCGAGCTACAGCAACCCCCACCTGAAACCCCTGGCTCCTCGGGGTA
Source organism: Irena cyanogastra (assembly GCA_013397155.1). NCBI lineage: Eukaryota > Metazoa > Chordata > Aves > Passeriformes > Irenidae > Irena > Irena cyanogastra. The sequence goes on along the minus strand of VWZV01011941.1, from coordinate 250,851 downwards.
ACCTGAGCCTCCCAATTAACTAGCCCGAGATAAAGATTGCTCATGCTAAAGATGTCACATTACACCGCCCTTAGAAATTGGAAAATCTCAGCTGCAGGGAAGGTACCTGCTCGGCTGGATCAATAGTTTCAACATATATCAATATTTGGAGACGATTTACTCTCTTGATGTGCAAAATTGAGTGAATTTGTGCACCCGGACCTAACGAGAGCGGCTTCTTGTGGAAAAACCTCTTTAATTAAAATGGAGAAGGAACCATTTACAGGTAAGAGCTCGGATCTCTCCGTGAGGCTTTTTGCCATCTGCAAAATCCCCACTCGGATTTTGGGAGCTCCGATGTGAGCTCTTCCCAGTCTGAAGGGGCAGAAGAGAGGTGTGCTCCCAGCTCGATTTGCACCTGCAGTTAAACAGACACCAGGCCAGGCTAATTTACATGGAAACTTAATTGCAAGCATAAATCCTGTGTATACAAATGACATAGAAATAAAACCTCTCCCAGGCACCCACGATCTGTTACACAAAGGAGCCAAGGGTCCTATATCTCCTTTTTTTCCATGGCTACAGCTCTCACTTTGGGCCACAGAATTACCTCAATGCATTTGTCTTTCTGCCTAAAAATACCTAACTGCGGGATGCCAAAAAAACAAACCAGGACCCAGTTTGTCCTGGCACACTTTTAATCAGAGATGTTGTTACCAATTAATCAGCAGAAGAGTGTGGGGGTTACAATTTATTAACTGTTATCCCAGTGTCCTGTGCAGGGGCCTTGCTGCTCTGGAGTTTTGGTGGAGAGAGCCAGGACTGAGTGTCACGAGGAACGGGTCAGGGGATTGTGGTTTCCTGAGGCTGTTTGTTATTTTTTAAGCCATATTTCATGTGTGGAAGGCACTTGGAGACTCCAGGGCTGAGCTGGGCACAACCACAGCAGAGCTCTTCTTGTGAGTGCCAGATTTCTGTGCAAGGAGAAGGTGAGGAAAGGGAACGTCCAAAAACGAGCAAACAGCACCCCAGGCTGGGTGTTTCTCTGGAAATACGTCTCCCACAATGACTTATTTCCACATAAAACTGAGTGTTTGGGGGCCTTGGGGAAGCCTGGATATGGAGATTGAAGGAGGGTGAGGTGGGAGCTGCAGGGATTTGGTGCCTGGACCAGGCTGGAGCATCCTCCCAGCAGTGCTGGGATCACACCGAGCTGGGACTGGCTGCTTGGGGGGTGGAGCTGAAATTTCCTTCGGTCTCATGGCTGGTCAGTTCAGAGGCAGATTTTTGTTTTTCTCCCCAAACTGTATTCGAGGAGGTTTTTTGCACTGCGATCAGCCTGCTCATGGTGTGACCTACTTAACCAGTGGCTGGAGGCTCCCAGGAGTGAAAGACTAAAGGCCACAAACAGGAAAAGATATCATATTAAAAAAAAAAAAAAGTTTTCAGGCTTTTGTCCTTTAGGTGTGCAAGGTGTCAAGCGCTGAGCCAGGCTGGAACCATTGTTCATCCGAGTGCCCCTTTCAAATGGAAATTCTGCAAAAGCCACATCAGCCAAGGAGCTCTTTGCTCCAACCCTGGCTCCTGCTTACACCCCACAATAAAACCCGAGGCCTATTAATCCAAACTTAGGACTTGTTACTAGGTTTTAACACTTCTTTCAGGCACAGTTTTAGCCTGATCTGGCTGTACCACACCACGGGCAAGATTAAAAAGTGGCAAGGTTGCCTTCGACTTGAATGTACAGCAGGAATCTGATTTGGGGTTTTTACCAGTGAACTGTCTGTTAAAAAATACCTTTGGAGCTCCATGGGCCTGGCTGCATCCACACAGGAAACAGCCCCAAGGATTGCCAAAGGTTTGTTGATTTTTCAGCTTTCGTGCTCCGAAGATATATTTCCTTTGAAGTGTCTCAAACAGGGTAGTATCCAATTATATTTGTAATCCCAATCTAATTCAATCAGGGACTCCAATTACAGCTGATCTGCCTCTTAATCTAGTTAAAGTCTGTGGAGTAGACTGGACCTTAGCTAACATAACTACATTAAAATTTCAGCTGTTGATGCAGGGATAACCAAGTTACAAGACACAACTAGCTGAAAAGTGGGAGGTTTGCAAGGGAAACCTGTTTACCCTCATTGAACCCAAACCCTGCCCCAGCTCTCCTGGCAGCCAAATCCCTGCCAAGGTTACAATTATGAAGGGCCTTAAAGGTACTTTTGTTCTGAGCCAAATACAGCTGATCTAGCTTTGGCTGCTCGTTTTCTTCCTCCTGAATCCTTCAGCCCAGCTCCCCCCACAGAGGGAGAGCCACGTCCTCAAGGGCATCACCTCCAAACTCTCTGGAGCCTTGCAGCTGCCTGGCACCTGCCCTGCCCAGCCTGTGGCCCTGGCACAGCTGGAGCAGCCAGGCTGGCACCCAGGGTGGCACAAACCCACCCTCACCTGTCACCCCAAGAGCCTCCTGAGGCACTCAGGTGAGCTGATACCCTCAGCTGGCTCCAATCTGAGTACAGATATCAGATAATGTTAAAATGTCATCTTCAGTGGGCTCGTTCTGCTGGGGCACTTCAGCACCTCTGAAAGTTCAGACAGAAATCCCTCGGTTCATTTAGAAGAGGGGTATTGGAAATGTCCTCAAAGCTGGAGATAATGCACTGAAATCAGTTCCTCGAGACAATTGTGGCAGGCAGAACACAGCAGGAGCTTTGAGTCTTGGACAAGAAATAACCTGTGGGAAAGCTGGAATGGGGAAAAGGAAGGGATGAGCTTCTTCCACACCTCACTCTTGGTACCAGATGTATGGATTGTGAGAAGAGGACAACACCCAGAGTAAATGATGCAGATTCTGAAGAGTGATCATCCTGTTCTATCCCCTGCATTTCCCCCTCCCTCCTGGCATAAAGAGCAGAGCACTAAATTTGATCATTTTAGGTATTCAAGTCATCATTCCAACCTAACACTTCATAAAAAAACAACTCATACATTTGTGTCCTTTTTCCTATCAGCTTTTATTTGGATAATTTTGTGTTGATTTCTATTCATGGTTTTAAGTGTTAATGTTTTGGTTTGGGTTTTTTCTCATTGACTTCCACCCATACCAGTTGAAGACAAGGGGCTTGGGGATTTTGTAATTGGTGATAATATTCTTCTTTTTTTAACTAGAAACTGAGTTATCAAAGAGCAGCTCCTAAACCTGCTCTGAATCTCCACTAATAATTGGTTGCCAGTCCTTCTCAAAGTGTGGCATGAACCAAATTCACCCATATGGAAAGTAGCCAAACTTAGGACTGGGATATAACTGATAAAAGTAATTGGAAAAACTGCTGTAGCAGAAGAAATGGAATTAGGTCTACCACATTAAAAAAATGTTATTAATCATAGTCATAAAAGCAGAAAATGAAAGCTAATTTTACTAAGTAAAAGCCCCCTGCTAAGTGGTATTTTGACATCTGAAAATAATTCAGTTTCGATCTTGGTGCTCCGCTGACACGAGCAAGGAAATTGATAATTCTCTCTCGAGCTGCTGTTTCAAGTCATCCCCACAGAGACAATTTTCCCTGCAAGTACCAGGAACACAGACCTGGAACCAGGCTCAGTCCCTTGCCAGGACGTGTTCCACGTGCCTTTCCCCAGCTGCTTTCTGGGGTAACACCAAGGGTACCAACAAACGGATTGTGGAGCAACACTGCCTCAGCATCTGAGCCAAGGACACAGGGGGAGGGTGGCCTCGTCTGCTACCCCCTAAGTTGTGTTTTCATTGCCATCTGATCCACTATTTCACTGGCACATTCAGATATTGTTTGGGATTCCCTGAAAAAAAAAAGCCTGATAATCCAATTCCAAACCGTGCAGGGATTCAGCACAGGCTGTGGCAGCCCTGATCACCCTGGCTGCACTGCTGGAAAAAGGGACAACAATGAGACACCTCCCTGGGCTCCATTACAGGTCAGTGCTAAGAGAAGGGGTTTGTGTACCTTGTCTGGGAGGAAAGGATCTCACAGCATTCCTGTTACTCTCCCTGATGTATCACTGGGCCATGAAATTCAAAGAAGACAGCAGACAAAGCCAAGTTACACCTACCTCTGATCTTAGGTTTATTCAGAAGCAAGTGAGTGTTTGAAATTGAACAAATATTGCAGAGGAGGGGGAATGTTATTCACTTAACACCAAGGTAATTCATTCTGAAAAATCCTGCTATTCCTGGGGAAAGCTGGATCTCTCACTCTCAGATTGCATCTGACATCTCATACAAGACATTGCACAAGGACACTTCTCAGGTTGTGAGGAATCAGAGCTGTTTGTAAATAAAGTTTACTCCTGTGCAGGTGAAAGGCTGGGGCATTTTAACAAACACCCAGAGATTTATTTGTTTGTTTACCTGCCTAACCCACATGCCTCTCATTCCTCCTGGCTGGGAGCTCCTTGGTGGCTCTTTCAAGAACTTACAATTCCTGTGTTATTCCCTTCCCTTGTGTGGGAGAGCTGGGCTTGGGAAGGAAGTTTCTAACTTAGTAATGAACAGGGTACCTGTATTTACATCGTCCTGAAAACACATACAAAAACCAGGAGCTGGGCTCAGGTGATGGCTCAGTCGTGTCTGCACTGACATAATTCCCTCATGGAAGCTGCTTCTTTAGCAGTGCTGTGGCTGCAGGATCTGCAGCTGGAACAAAGGCACCACCAGGGCAGGCAGGGAGCTGTTCCCTGAGTCGTGGCTGAGGCTGCCAAACGATTGTTCTCCATCCTTGTCCCACTGCTCGGTCCCTTTGGTGCCCTCTGCCTTGCTGCCTGCTCTGTGGGTAAGGTTTGAACCCTCATTCTTGCTTCCCATGACCACATTAATTCGGATCTTTCTTCTCTCTCCAGGTGCTGATTGTCACACAATGAACACAAAACTTCTCCCCTGTGATCAGGTTTGACCGAGGTGCTCAGCAGCTTCTAGAACGGAGGGTGGACTGAGGGAAAGCAGAACCTTTATTTTGCTGTGTATGAGGGAAAAGAATCCCTGCATTACCATGGTTATAATGGTACAATAGGTGTTCAAAGAGGAGTCTCCTGGGTTGGGACTGGACAGAGTCCAGTCTGGAGGAGTCACTGCCCTTGCCAACACTCAATTTAACACCCTCAGGAGCTGCTCCTGAATCGGAATGTCTGGCTCTCTGCACTCAATCTTGATTAACTGGCCCAACGGTGAATGTTAATCACCCTGCTTTACATTGCCTGCAGAGCTGTGGTCAGCTCCTATCAGCAGCCTTGCAGCTCCCTCAGCATGTTCCAACGGGAGCTCCCACGGTGCCTCCCAGGCACTGGAGATGAGCCCTGGGAGCCGCACTGGGAGCTCTGGCTGGCAGGGAGCTCAGCAGGAGCAGGGCAGGACCACCTCAGCCAAGTGAGCTGTCTGCCTCCAGACCTTTCTCTTTTTCTCCTCTCCAAGCTGTGAAGATGCAGGTAACACACAGGAAAAGACATTTCTAGTTACATTTAGATTCTGAACGCATAAAAGAAAGACTTAAGTTTGAAACTTGTGTGTTCTTCCCAGCAGCAAACTGAGCTGCTGAGAGGAGACAGGGCAGGATTTAAGGCAATGTCCTTTACCTTGGTGGGGGTTGTGAGCGAGCACAGGGAGATGTATACAATATATACATCCTCAGCAAACGCCCCTATCAGATTTTCCCACAGATGTAACCGTTTTGCAGCGCCATTCCGGACAGGAATTTCCAGAGCCAGCTGCTGGCGAGTTTCTGGTGGCAGGAGCTCCACGTGCTGCTGGGACAGGGCGTTGAAAAAGCTCCTGTTATCACTGCTCCTGCTCCTGGAAATTCGCCTATCAGGGACGCTGCCGCAGCTCTCTTGGTGGTAGAAGATTGTTCCTCTGGACTTTTCTTAAAAAAATAAATAAAATGTCAAGCCCGAAAAGGAAGCCTGCTATTTTTCAAATCCAGGAGCTGTAATCATGCTAATCCGTATGATCACGCTAAAGCCAAGCAAAATGCCTTTTGCATATGATGTAATCAGCCAGAGTAGCCTATTTATAACCAGCCCTGGCTGGGAACACCTTCCCAGAAAAATACAATCGGGACAGCTTTCCCTTGGTCACATTCTTCCTCTTCCTCCCCGTATTTTTCACTTTCTTTGTGCTCTTTTGCCTACTTTGATGTCTTCCCAGCCTTAAACACTTTTAAATTTTTATTTTAAACTGATGCTTCCCATGCATTCTATTTTATCTGTGTTTTAGAGCCGTGCTGAGTGAAATCCCAGTCCTGTGAAATCAATACCAAAACTTCTATTGATTTCATATAATATATTCCTTTAAATTCAGTACAAATGCTCCACAGGAGTTGTCTGTTTTAAGTATGGATCTACTGTACAGGGCTGTCAGTCTCTCAGCTGGATACATAAACCAGCGTGGTTTAATAAATTCATTGGTGTGGCTTGGGAGCTTTCTGTGTAATAACTGAAAATCTGTTGGTCATACTGAGCACATCAAGTGTAAAAGGAGAGGATTCATCAATGTGAATATCTATCTGTGGATCGATTGGTATCAATCTTGTTTAACAGTCTATTTCCTCAGGACACACTTTGGGAACAAAGAGCATTTCAAACTGTTGGTTAAACAAACAAATATAGAGAAGCTCTTTGGGCAACATGGGGGTGGAGTAAACACCAGATAAAAATGGTCAGCGATTTCAAGTACCTGTTAATCTCTTCCATTTCATATTAGTAAATACAGAGTTTCTCTTGATGCAATGTGCCCATTAAAGTGCATCAAGAGTGGGGCTTTTAAACCATTTTTGATTGCAGAAGAAAGTGGCCTGGAAACCAACATTTGTCCCCTGACCTCCATGTTCAGTAGTTGTCCAAGGAGGAGGGTGACACCTTCTGCTGTGCAAGATTTGTGTTATCCCTAGCTAAATACAACTCCCTTATGAGACGCTGCAAAAACAGAACCACCCCCCGAGAGGACACAGAACTAATTAGATCAGGATGCACTGCTTACCTTGATCTACAACATCCAGATATTTCATGCCTGTCCCATCCAGGTCCCCCCTCCTCAAGCACCACCAAAATAAAGATAATCCTGACCAGTACCTGGCATGACTGTGCACAAGCACAAATTTCAGTACAGAGGAGGTGTTGTACAGCCCCCGGGGGTTTGCAGGGTAAAAGTGCCAGTAAAGAACCAGGTGAAATGAGCCTGTGGTGTTGTGCAATGTCCTGTGGCAGCTGCCTGAGGTGCCATCGCTTCCTCCCTCCTGCTGGCGAGTCAGATTTGGGGTTTCCACTCTGCACCACCCTTCTGAACGGCCCCATCACCTCGGGTGGGTGCTGCTCTCACAGCAGCCCTGCAGCTGGAGCCCTCGGTGCAAGGCAGGAAACTGAGGCACAGACCCTGCTGCATTGCTGGCTGATGAATGCAATGGCAAGTGCACACCGAGTGTGCCTTCAGCTGACCCTGATTCTCCTGAGCCCTTACGCCGTGTCCTCCTCCTCCAAATCAACAAAACCCGCTCTTCATCAAATAAATCTCTCTCCAGTGTTTTCCAGCAAACCACTTCATTTTTCACAGACAGACCTGGGGCGTGCCTGTTGTTCTACATTAAATCAAAAAGCAATCATGTGTCCCACAAAGATTTTGCAGTGTTTGGAGTTTTTGCATTTTCTGGAGCTGTTTGGCGTGTCTGCAGTTTTTGGAGATGTGCAGTCCACATCTCCACACGTTCAAGGATCCTCACATTTTTGCTTTTGCAAGATCCGGCTGGCCTCGGGGGGGTCGGAGGGGTGGGGGTGACTCTGCTGTGACACTCGGGGGCTCCACAGCGCAGTCCAGCCCGAGGCTCAGGCGAGCCAGGTCCTGCCGTCACCTCCGGCCGCACGGACCGTCCCCAATGTGCCACCCAGCGCCGGGGGCCACCCGGCTGGGGCTCGTGGGGAAGATTAACGCGTGGCTCACGTTCCCATGGAACCCAAGAGCCGAAAAGGGGAGTAAAGATGGAAATTATTGAGCTTTATTAACGCAGTCAACGTAGTGTGGGAAAACACTCTCAAAGCGCTGCTGCTTCAACTTTTTCACACGAGCCTTCACGTGCCTCACGTTTTTACTTGCTGTTAAAAATATTACCGGCTCAGCTTCGCCCGCTTCCCAGAAAGCGAGACTTTAAAGAGCCCTCAAACAGCTGAACCGAACCAGGCTAATTACGCGCCGTCTGCATCCGCTTTTAAAGCCCCTCCAGCCGCCCGCCCCACCGCGAGACCCCGGGCTCGCCCCTTGCAGCCATCGGTGCGCTTCCCTTTGCCCCCGTACCGAGCGACAAAGGGAAGAACGAGCATTGTCCCGGACTGCTGCTTGTTTTAGGGAAGGGGGGGAAAAAAACTCTTTAAAGCACGGTATAAAACGCGCAGGTGAGACGACAAAGGTGCTGTCGGTGTGCGGGCCGGGGAGCCGCGCTGCCGGGTGTTTGTTTACCCGGGGGGCGGCCGGGCTGCCCCGGCCCGCGGGGCTCTCGCCTTTGTCGCCCGCCGGGGCGGGCCGGGCGCGGGGACTACATGGCCCAGCGTGCCCCGCTGCGCGGATCAATGGGGCTGATTTGAATAATCTGTGAGCCCTTGGACTCAGGCCAATCAGCCGTCAGGGACCCATGATAAATCGCAATGCATTATTGATAATAATAATTACTCTGACATGCGCATTCCGCCCAAATTTCCCAACTCTAGGAATTTGTTGTGAAGAGGAAAATAATTGCTACTATTGCATGCTCCCGATGCTGGTGCACCATGTCGCGACGGAAGCAGGCGAAGCCCCAGCACATCAACTCCGAGGAGCAGCCCCCAGATGCTGCAAGTGGTGAGCGCAGAGGGGGCGCGGAGCGGCCGCGGCTCCCGGCTCGGCTGATGCGCGGAGGCGGCGGGGAGCGAGGGGCGCTTCCCGGGGGGCTTTTTCCACCCTCGTGCTTCGCCCCCCGCGCCTTTCCCCCCGCGGGCTCTGCCGCGAGCCGACCCTCGGCTCGCCCCCGTTTTTTTGGGGGGCTGAGCGAGGCGCGGGCTCCTGGTTATTTTCGGGGGGGTTCAGCGTGGGGCGGCTGCGGAGCGCGGCGCTGCCCCGCAATGCCCCGCACGCTCCCCCCGCAATGCCCGCGGAGCCTCCGCCGGGTCCCGCGTGGGGCCGGGGCCGCGTGGGAGGGGAGCCCCAAAGCCTCCCCGAGGCGGAGGGAATTGGGGGGATGGGGGTGAACGGGTGGGGGAGCAGAGGGAGAAATTGCAGAGAACTTCGGAGCGGTAGGAAATGGCTCGGGCTGGGTTTCCTCGGTGTGCTCAGCACTTTGTCGGGAGTTAGATGAGAATTTTTGCGGGGCTTTACAAAAAATCGGGGAAAAAACCCTCCACGCTCGGACTATTTTTGTTGGAGATCACAATCGCCCTGGACCTTTTGTAGCTTGACCTCCAGCCATCTTTGATTTCCGACTTCCTAAAATAACTCCGGTGAGCTAATGTGGGGTGTGCGCGAGCGCTTTGTATTTGGGCGGCGTGGGGGACTTCGCCACCGCGGATCGCTCTCGCCGTTTTTGGGGAGCTCGCGTTCCTGGGCCGTGCTACGGGAAAAGCAGAAATCCTGCCGAAAATCGGCCGGGAGCTCCCGGTGGGGCGGGCGTGCCGGGGAAGGGCAGGGGGCACTCGCTGGCGGCCCCCACGGGAGCGGGGCCGGGCCGGGGCTGCCGGAGCAGCATCTCCCGAGCCGGGCTGCGGGGCTGGCGGTCCCTTCCCCGCCGCGGGCTCTTCCCGCGCTGTCGCCGCGCTGCTGCGGAGCTCGGGACGCTGCCGCGGTGCCCGTCCCGCTCCCGGGCGGAATGCGGCGGGAGGAGGGCGCGTCCCGGCCCGGCTGAGCAGCGTGCGTTCGGAGTTGTTGTGCCTAAACGTTCCCCCGTGTTCCCCTAAGAACTTTCTTTGGGTTCTTTGCTTGTGTTTGGGACTGGTTTTGTTTCCATGCCTAGAACTGATCAAAACCCGTGCGCGTTACGGGAGCTGCTTATTCCCAGCCCGCAGGAGGTTCGGGCTCTTTAATTTTTTTTTTTTCCTCCTCCCCCTTCTCGTCTTTGAGTCGAAATGTGCAATTGTTGGGTCCGGTTAATGGTGACTTAAGAAACAGCATGCTGGCCAGAAGGCAATAAATCCCATGTTTAATGCATGACTGTTTTCCTTTGTGCATATGGTTAGGTTGGGGGATGGAGGTGATGTTTCCACATGTAAATCTCTGCCCGCTGCTGGAAAGGCACCTCCGGCCCCGCGCTGAAACAAAAGGGTTAATCACTCCTGATGCGGCCGCTGGGGCGGGGGAGGCGTGCGGGAGGGAGGGAGGGAGGGAGGATCGCTCCACACCGCGCTCTCCGGGGCAATGGCCAGCTGCTTTTTTGTTATTGTTGTTCGGGCTTTTTTTCCCCCCCTCCCGCTCTCAATTTTAACAACCAAACCCTGGATGAAATCCCTCCGGGAGCCCTCAGCGGCCGCCCAGGCCGGCGGACCCGGGGAAGCCGTGGCCCCGCCTGGGGGGATGCTCCTGCTCCTCGTGGGGTGCTGTGGATTTGGGGCGGTCGCTCCACACCGCGCTCTCCGGGGCAATGGCCAGGATCTCCGCTCTCCGAAATACAACCCGGGGCTGCGGCTCCGACGGCTTGGACCGCCCGCCAATCTCCCAAATAGTCTCGATATTCCCCGCTCCAGGTGTGCCCGTAAATAATAAGTGATGAAGTTGCATAACAAAGTCGAAATTCCGCAGGGATTTGTCTGGGGCATTAGCGAGGATATACACATACTCGTAATAATAAAATCAAGCCCTTATCTCCTTTTTTGCAAGTATTCTTTTTTTTTTCCGCAAAGCGATTTGGGACCCACCTCTGTGAACAATGCAGCGGGTTAAAGTGTCCCGCGAACCTGGGGATCCATTAACAGGTCAAAAAATCAGCAGGTGGTCACAGGGGAATAATGCTACACACTGAAAATTAGCATTTCTACAAAGGGCTTGAAAATGCCTATTGTGCTGGATTGCTGCCATTAAAAATCGGATTCATTCTTAAAAATACAGTATCAAANCCCGCCCGGGGTGGCGGTGGCCCGGCGGGGCCGGAGCGCGGGCCGTGAGTGCCCTCCACCGACCGGCCCCGGCAGCTCCNTTTTTTTTTTTTTTCCTCTCAGGGTAGAATTAGCGTAGCTTTGCTTCAATTATATCTCCGATTCGTGCGCCGAGCTCTGTGGAACCGGAGAGGGATGTTGGACGAGCAAAGGTTGAAGGAGGAAAGCCCAAGTTTTGGGGTGGTTTATCTTAGTTTGGTTTGGGTTGCCCGAAGCCGGGGACGGCNGGCCCGGGGGGCTCCGAGCGCGGCTGCGCCCTCGGGCCCCGCTCTCCCCGCGGGTTCAGCGCTTGTTGCGCTCTTCACCAGCGGTTATTCACTGCGGTTTGTTCTGTCTTCGGCCGAACATCTCGCTTGAAGTTGTGGATAGGCCGAAGGGTGAATTAGTAAGTAGATAATAAAATTACTAAAGCCTTGAGAGAGAGCCTGTAAACACGTGAAATGCTGATTGTGAGTGTAGCGCGTTTCTGCCTCGTTCTTGGGTGGAAAAATGCAGCTGGTGAATTCAGTGTAGAAAGCATCAAGGCCTTCGGAGCAACTCTGTAAGTTGTCAGTCGTGCGTTTTACTTACTCGAGATAGCTTACTTTAATTGTGACAAAATCACTAAGTGGTGTTTGATAGTGGGAGGGGGCGATTTGAGGCAGTTTAGGGTTTTTGGAANCGGCATGTGACGTTTTGACAGAGCTGCTGCTCTAACCTTTGCCTCCTCCTGCTTGCTGTGGGTGGTAAGTTGATGTCAGGCTCACAATTAGGACTCTCATGCAATTGACCTTGGCAGCGGGGTTTGTGCCGTTTAGCTGNTTTAGGGTTTTTGGAAGTCCTCGCTTTGCAGTTGGGAGAAGGAGAACAGCATCAGGGAGGCGCGACCCTGAGAGCGACAGCGAGCTGATGGCAGAGGGCTCACGGCTAGGAGTGGAGTGGAGGGTTGGTAATCAATCCTCCAGGAGCTCATTTAAACCGGGGAAGTGCATGGTTTTTGTTAACCTTAAAGTAAAAGTAGTTGATTGAATGTAGGCTGTGGGGAAAGAAAGCTCACGAAAGGTATTAAAACTCCTGAATTTTTTTAAAAAAAGTTGGTGGGAAAGCTTTGAGTTCTGTTTCATCCCAATTCAAGTGAAATAAAGTTGAGAAAAAAAAAGTCACTAATGGCTTAGATGAGTGGTCGGCCAAGAGCACCCTTCTTGAAATCACATCAAACCAGATTTACTTCACTCCTTTTACTGTTTGCCTTAAAAAAAAAATTCTAGCGGTGTGGATTTTATCAGCCTTCCTTGTTGATGACTACCTTGTCCCACACAATAGTGGATTTTATCCATCCATTTGCCAGTGATTCAATCTAACCCCCCTGCTGGGTTTACTGCATTCTTGTAACTTATTGGATAACTAGATGCTGAGAGATAACATTCCTGAAATTCGGGGGTGGGGAGATAAAAAACCCACAGTAGAAGTCCTGTCCCTGGGAAGCCTTTGGAGAGGGCTGAGCGAAGTGCACACGGAATTGTCGTGGCAGGGCGGTGCTCGGTAAATCCCGGGCAGTGGGTGGGCAGGGTGCCCCCCTGGCATGGGGAGCCCCGAGTTCAGTTATTTCATTTCTGTGGTCACTGCTGGGCTCCGATTGCAGCACTTGGGCCGGGGAGAGGAGGTGGTTGCAAATCACGATGGTTTTCACAGAAGCTGTTGGGTTTTTTACAGAAACAGTCAATTGCTCCTTTGTTATTCCAGCTCCTGTAAAATAACCCAGCGTCCTACTTGCGAATTTATCTAAAACCCTTTCTTTAAGGTAAAAGGGAAAATAATGCGTAACTTCCCTATTTGTCATGCAGCAAGTCGTTCCAAGCTCTGAATTGAATTTATTCAGAGTCCCAAAGCTAATGCTTCACTGTCAGGGAAACGAAAATATGTGACAGGGCAGGGCTGCCAACCTTCCTTGTACTGGAGTTTCTTTCTCTGAGATAGCAACTGCTGCTCAGAACCAGAAAAGTTACCAGAACTCCTCAGAATGATGAAAATGCAATTGGGAAAGGGGCATTGAATGTAGTGTGATCTTATCAGGGCAGAAGTAGAAAAATAAGAAGTATTACCAAGGGAAAGGAGATAAATGATCGGATGCTTTGAAGCAGTTAAAGTTTGAGGACTTGTCTAGACATTATCCTGAAATATCTCCTTGGGGGTGGGCAGCAGTGTTTGGTGCAGACATTTCTGTGCCACTGGAAAAAGTAAAAGCTGAGGTTATTTTTTTTTTATATTTTGTGATGTGGGAACACTGTCGTTCTGCCTGGGAGATGGGACTGGGAAAGCCCCAAGCACTTAAAGATTTGGAAAAGAGATTTTCATGTTTTAGTGTTCTGTATGAAATAGGAAAGTAGTCAAAGACCTTTCAAGTCAGGGTAGAGTAGTTCTGGAAGTTTGTCTTTTTTTTAAATCCAAGCACCTTCTTTCCAAGGGTATCTGCTCAGACTCTTGCAAAACGAGTTTAAAATAATCTGTTCTTGATCCTGGTTGACTCTGTTGTCTAAGTTCTAGTATTGTATCTAGAATTTTGTAGTAGTTGTACTTGTCTGCAGGCTGGACTTCTCTGTGTGTTTTTAGAGTTAAATCAGCTTTAGAGATAGCACTTTAATGATATTTGGGATGGGAAATGTGTGCTGCTATTCTTGTTTCTTTCACTTACAGGAGTTGTTTGGGCTGAAGGGGAAGTGTTTAATTCTCCCTGTTTAAGTAGGAGGCATCCAAGCCTTTTTGATCATAGCTGTGCTGGGAACTCCTTTCCCCGTTCAAGGACTTGTGCAGGTTTGGATTTATTGCTCTGCAGATCACAGTGGAACAGGCCTCTGATCTTGTGAATTTTTGTTATTGATCAGATGTTTATTTTTAAAAGTCAACTTTCACATGCGCTTCATGGCGCACAACATTAAACAGTTGAAGTTTGCTTTGTTGAGCACGCACGGTGCCCTTGCTGGGGTAAGAAGTGGCAAGGTTTGCAATATCCTCCCTCAGAGTGGTTTTACAGCCCCTCGAGCCAGGTAACGTGCTGGAGCTGTCACCTGGACGTGGCTCCCTCAATGCTCGGGACACGCCTGGGTGTGGTTTGGCCCCGCCTTGCACAAACCAAAGCCACAGGAGCTCCTGGGCTTCACCTGGTCCCTGGGGGTGGCTGGGGAGCCGGGAGGTGTGGGCAGGACAGAGGGGTGCCACCCTTCCCGTGTGCCCCTCTGGGGCTGTGCGGGGTGAGGCACCTGTCAAAGTCCGAGCAGTCCAGGGAGCTGCAGGCTGTCCCAGCTGGTGGGGCTGGAGTCCTGCCGGAGCCCCTCTGCCCCCCTCACTGGGAGGTTTTCCCTCCTGCCCTGAGCTCTGCCCCGCCTCGGGCAGGCTGTGAGTTTGTTGTTTGAAGGATGGCAAGGCTGAGCAAAAACATCCTGTTTTGGTTATAATTTCTCTTAACCTCTTGCAGTTCAGATATTTCCCCGAATTTTTTTTTTTTTTTTTGGTCCATGTGTGAATTCTGCTCAGTCTAAGCTGTGGTGTGCTGGTGCTGGAAGGGCAGGAGTGGACTTGGAGCCCAGCTTGGCTTTCCCTGCCCCTTCCCAAAAGTGGGTGAGTGTGGGTACAGCTGAAGGAGGCCTCCCGCGGGGTCGGAAATGCCTTGGTGTCGTTTTGCAAGTGGGAGTTGTTACTTGTATTATATTTTTAATAATCATAAGTATCACTGGAGGATCGTAGTTGAGTGTCAGGTTCCGGAATTTAATCATGTCTTTGCTACTGTGTCCGTGTAGAGATTATTATTGGGGTGTGTTTGGTTTCAAAGGATTTCAGAGCTAATGTTGGCCTTGCTTTGCTTTTGTCAGCCCTCTTGGCTTGTAATTATTCTCATAATGGCAGAGCAGAAGTCATTTAGATGGGTACAGTAAGAGTTGCTCAAAATTCCTGTGTTGACGACCTTGTGTAAATTTGTGAGAGATGGTTAACAAAGAGTTAGAACCTGAAGTGTAAACAGCAAATAACTCATGTCTGGTGTTTTGCTCAGTGCTTCAATGTGCCTCTGTCCTTGTGTTCCTTTTAAGCTGTGTTGCAGGTGCTGCCTTGCAGAGCTGTTCCAGGGCTTTTTTACCTGTATAAAGGGATTTAGAATAAATATCTTTTCATTGGGCCTAGTGAGAGTCCTTTTATAATAGGTTTTTTCTTGTAAACTGAACTGAGATGCAGATTTCTTTGGGGTTGTAAAGGAATTGGCATCAAAACAAAGAGCAGAACTTCAGATTGAACTGCAGACTTGATTCCAGTGTCTTGTACTTTAATTGGCAATTCAGGTGGAGTCAGTGACCTTAACAGTGAATGCTTAGTCTGAATCTAGCAATTAATAATGTGACTTTCTTTTGTTTTAAGGGAGTCCACAAGACGTCCCAGGTGATAGAGATGGTGAAATGAGTTCCAAAAGGTGCCGCACGGAGGAAACCAAAATCTGTGAGAAATGCTGTGCAGAATTCTTTGTTCTCTCTGAATTCCTTGAGCATAAGAAAAATTGCACTAAAAATCCGCCTGTTCTAATCATGAACGACAGCGAGGGAACCGTCCCCCCCGAGAGCTTCTCCGAGGCTCCTCTGGGGACCTTCCCAAGCGACCGAACGGACGGCAGGACACGCAAGGACGTTCAGGCCAAGGGCTGCACTGGCTCTGTGGAAAAGAGAGAAGGAAAAATGGATGCTGAACCAGTAGGAGGGATGTACCTTAAGATAGAACCCCCCCTGACGCCTGCAGCTCCCGGCCTGAGCTATCTCCCAAAACCCAAAGTACCAAACACTAACGTGACGCTGCAGACCATCCGCGGCACGAAAGTGGCCGTGAACCAGCGGGCGTCTGACGCCATCTCCTCCTCGGCGGCCGGCTTCAACGCCATCCCCATGATCCTGGAGCAGCTGGTGTGCTTGCAGCAGCAGCAGCTCCAGCAGATCCAGCTGACGGAGCAGATCCGCATCCAGATTGCCATGATGGCTCCCCACGCCCTGCACCCCTCCATAGCAGCTGCTACTGACCCGCTCAAAGCTCTGGGCGCCCACATGTCCCAGCAGCTCTCGGCTGCCGTGGCTTTAATCGGACAGAAAGCTGGGAGCCAGAGCCTATCACTGGAATCCTTGAAGCAAGGAAAACTACCTCATTCTAACACTGGCATTGCAGCCGCCAGCTCGCTGGCTGCTGGGCTCTCCTCCTCCTTCCCCCTGAAGCCAGAGGGGAGCCGAGGCCTCCCCGGCTCCATCTCTCAGTTCCCAAATCCTTTGCTACCTCAGTCCTCCGGCTCGGTCATCTTCCAGAACCCGCTTTCGGCCGTCTCGTCTGTGATGGATTCCTCAAAGAAGGGCAAGGGGAAGCCCCCCAACATCAGCGTGTCTGAAAGCAAACCGAACGCAGAGGAGCCGTTCTTCAAACACAAGTGTAAATTCTGTGGGAAGGTCTTTGGCAACGACAGTGCCCTGCAGATCCACCTCCGCTCCCACACTGGGGAAAGACCCTATAAATGTAACATCTGTGGGAACCGCTTCACCACCAAAGGAAACCTTAAAGTGCATTTTCAGCGTCACAAAGACAAGTACCCCCACATAAAGATGAATCCTTACCCAGTTCCTGAGCACCTGGACAATGTTCCTACCAGCACTGGCATCCCATACGGGATGTCTGTGCCACTGGATGAGTCCAACCTGATTGTGGACAGCAAACCTCTCCTAACAACTCTGCCTACCTCTGTGGCCACCGGCGCACCTCAGACCATCTCCAGCCTGGCAGGCATCAAGGAGTCTCTGCCTGGCACATTCTCAAGTGAGCTGCAGTCAAGGCCCTCTCCCGAAAGCGAGGGTGGCTCCTCCTCGTCGGGGGCGGTCGGTCACGAGTCAGGAACGGAGCAGAGCTTGAGCTCACCACAAGCTGCCTGCAGCGTGAGCATCTTCCACGTAGCTGGGTCAAACGAGCAAGGCTCAGAGACATCAAAGCTCCAGCAGCTGGTTGAAAATATCGACAAATCCACTGCTGACCCCAACGAGTGCCTGATCTGTCACAGAGTGCTGAGCTGCCAGAGCTCGCTGAAAATGCATTACCGCACCCACACCGGGGAGAGGCCGTTCAAGTGTAAGATCTGTGGCCGTGCCTTCTCCACCAAAGGGAACCTTAAAACCCACTATGGCGTCCACCGGGCCAATACCCCCTTGAAGATGCAGCATTCGTGCCCGATTTGCCAGAAGAAGTTTACAAATGCCGTGGTGCTGCAGCAGCACATCCGCATGCACATGGGCGGGCAGATCCCCAACACCCCGATGCCAGAACCCCCCTGCGACAGCGCCGAGGCGGATCCTGCCGTGCCCGAGAAGAACGGAGACCTCGGCCGCCCGGAGGAGATTGTGGAAAGCATAGACATGGAAGATGATGTGGACTCTCAGGATGGCCCCAGGAGTTCTTCCAAACCTCCTACTCCGTATGATGCACAATCAGAGTCGCCCGCCGCGGCCGCCGCCTTCTCTGGCGTTACGGCACTGGAGAATCAGATGAAGATTGTTGCCTCCTCTCTGAATTTGCAGCGGCAGAGCAGTCTGAAGTCCAGTGACAACGGCTCGGCAGAAAGCGATGGCATGACCAACGACTCGTCCTCGGTGGCGGGCGATGCCGACTACCAGAACGGCAGGAGCCCTGCGGCCTCCGAGGCTGCCTCGCTGCAGGCGCTGTCCCCGGCCAACAGCCAGGCTGAGAGTGTCAGGTCCAAGTCTCCTGCCTTCAACAGCCAAGAGGATTCGGGCACGGGGAATAAGTCAGAGGGACCTGAGAGCGCTCCTGCAGAAATGGAAGGGGTTGTCGGAGCTCTGGATTTAACGTACGGCAATATTGGTCGGAAGGTCATTAAAGAAGAGCCTGGGCTACACTTTGCAAATGGAGAATATGGTGAGTAATGCAAAATGCTGGTGGGGATTTGGGGTGGGGCAGTAGGAAATCAATCCTAAAACAACCAACAGGAAACAAAATTTCCTCAGCTTTCCCCTTCTTCTGTTTGGATAAGGGCATATAGGCCCTGTAAAGTTTTCCTGACTAAGTCAGGCCCAAAATTCAAAGACTTAAGTGCTATCATCTCCTTAAAATTTGTGTAGATTGTGCTCTGTCTTTCATGGGCTTGCTTGGTATCTCCTTATAGCTCTTTAAAAATACACATTCGTGTTTTCAGGGAAAACTGCTTATCCCAAAAGTGTGACATGGAAACCATGAAATAGTTTGTGGGGTTTTCAGGCTCTTTAGCGTTGTGATTAAGGCTGATCTAAATTTGACCTGAAAGACTTTCTATCTCATAAGCTCCCCAACAAACCCAGGGATGAACTGATTTGTTTTGGGGTACCCTGGGAAGTGTGGTGGCCTCTGCAGATGTGCTCTTCAGGCACATGCAGCTTCAAAGGCAGGGCCTCGAGTCTCGGCCAGGCTTAAGCTTGGAAGCAGAATTAGGTCGGGATAAGCATCACCTTTGCTTTCTTTCCAGGTCGGAGCAGTATTCCAGCTGCTTTTGTCAGAGCCCCACCAGCCCTGATAAAAATGGAGCTGCCCAGCGACCGTCCCCTCAGCACTGGCCACTTCATTGGCCCTGCAGCTCTGTCCCCGGGGGTGGCCCCTCTCCTGGTGCCACGGCCCAAGTTCTGCCGTCCTGCCAAACAGCACATCTGCACTACCTGTGGGAAGAACTTCTCCTCTGCCAGCGCCCTGCAGATCCACGAACGCACCCACACCGGGGAGAAGCCCTTTGCCTGCACCATCTGTGGGAGAGCCTTCACCACCAAAGGAAACCTGAAGGTGGGTCCTGTCTGTTGTCTGTGAAACTAAGACTAGAGATGGAAAGACTGTTTGTAATATTTCACCTGCCTTTGAGACAACACTGATTTTCTTTTAGTTCCTCGAATAATTACTTGTGACCCTTGTCTCCTCTCTGAGTTTCTGCACACAGTTTTTTGTGTAAGTGTTACTGCGATCACCCGCAGGTCTCTGGTGCTGTCCTTGACTTTCCTTTTGGGATAGAAGGGAAGGCTTAGCCCTCACTAAGCAGATTGCTTTCTTTTTTATTTGGATTTGGATGTGTCAAGACAAGCATTTCATAGACTGCTACAAAATGCTGCCTGCTGAGTAAATGCATTACACAGCACTGCTTGAAATTTTGTGAGATGAGGAGGGATAAACTAGGATAATCCTGAGATGGCACAAAGTGCTTGGGGATTGTGTCTAAGCACATGCTGAAGAAGCGCTGTGAGTCTGTCCTTCTGCCAGATGAATCCATTTGCCCTGTGAGGGATTCAGCTCCCTCACTTGCACAGAAGCTTCTCGCACCCTGTGAGAACCTCTCCAAGCTCTCCAGTCCTCTTGCATAAATGCTGATGGAGAGAGAAAATACTCTGCAGTGTGTGAGCAGTGCCTTGCTGAAAGCACCAGCAGAATGTGGTGTGGAAGATTTCAGCTTAAATGAACCTCTCTGCCAAATTACTTGGTGGTTTTTTGCATTACCCAGTATTTTTTTCAGTGTGGTCTGTTTTGCAGCAGATAATGTGGTTTCTGTTTTAGGTGGGGGAGAGAGAGGGTGTCTTTGCCAACACCACTTATTCCAAGTGTAAAGCACAGTCCTCCAAGCCCTCTAGCAGCCAGCTCCAGAGAGCCACGGTGATGTCAGGCAGACTGTCACACATGCCAGCAAGGGAGCTCTGACAAGAACCACCCAGCTTAAATATTTACCTGAATGCCAATGGAGCCAGCCTGACGTCTTTGGGCCACTTGGCTGCACGCAAAGCAGGATTTGGGTGCACTGCTGCAGAATTAACGATTCTCTTTGCTTCTCCCCTCTCTCCGGAAGGTCCACGTAGGAACCCACATGTGGAACAACTCAGCCAGGCGGGGCAGGCGGCTGTCCATCGATAACCCCATGGCCCTGCTGGGGAACGACCCCAAGAAGGTGTCGGAGATGTTCCCCAAGGACATGGTGGCGCCCTCGGTGGGCCTGGACCCCGCCGTGTGGAACCAGTACGCGGCCGTGCTCAGCAACGGGCTGGCCGTGAAGACCAACGAGATCTCGGTGATCCAGAGCGGGGCCCTGCCCGCCCTGCCCGTGCCCCTGGCCGGGGGCTCGCCCGTGAACTCTGCCCCGGCCTCCAAGGGGGACGCGGCTCCGGCCGGCGCCGCCGCTGACGCGGAGAAGGCGGCGGGGGCCGCCGCAGACAGCGTGCCAAAGCACCAGTTCCCTCACTTCCTGGAGGAGAGCAAAATCGCCGTTAGCTAAAGACTCGGGAGGAGTTCGCCTACAGAAAGAACAAATATATATAGACACAAACGTTATATTTTTAAGAGATTCCACTTCGGCCTCCTATTTTCCTATTGACGTGCAAATGATTTTATGGTTGTCTTTGTAAGAGTTGCCCAGAGTACAATCATGATATTGCTTTGCAAATAGTAATTAATAAAGAATAGGATTTCCTTCTATTTGGAAAGATGCGGGTCTTGCAAAGTAGTTCTTACGTGTGACTTTAATGTGTACAAGCCTTACAGAAGTTTCTACAACTTGAAATTCCAAAGGTTAGAATATTTACCTCTTTGTTTAGAGTGATAATGGGGGTTTTGAATAGAGTGGAAACAACCTACTGTTGATGGAAAAGCTTCTATTTACTGATGAGAAATGGAAACTATTAATGCGGGTAAATATCCTAGAATGTCTGCCACCCTCTTAGAATTTTTCTGTTTGGATTTTTGGCTCTGTGTGGTTTCTGAATGTACTTTTTCTTAATTGCTATAAAAACTACAAAGTTTTTTTTTTTTAATTCTTTTGGTTTTTTGCCTCAGAAGTTCTATGAAAAGCCAGTTGTTGTTTTTCTTTAGTCACTGCTCCTAAGTCATTAATTCTTTGTGTTGTTAACTGCTGCTTATTTAATACTACTACTAGGACAGTCCTTCAAGTATAGTGCCAAAATTCCTGCTTCCAAAGATGTGCAGTTTTTTCCTAGATGTTTTATTTCAATACCAAGAGCCCCAAACAAGCATGGGTGGGTATGTATATACTTTTTTTGTTTGTTTGTTTCCTCTTGAAAGGGAAGACTTGCCTTGGGAAGTCAGGTCTGAAAGCTCTGCAAGGAATTTCAGGTGACTGTTGCAATTTGCCATGGGAACTGGTTTCCTTAGCAAGAGACTTTTTGTTTTTATTTTTTTTCGTTTGGGTAATTTAGGAGATCAGTCTGTGTAAACCTGTATTTAAATATGAAGTATTCATGCTTAGGTTAAATGTTTTGTGGGTTTTTGGATGGCATTCCTACTCTGGTCATTAAGGTTTTTTTGGTGGTGTGTGAGCTTGCATTCCACCAAAATGGTGATTAATGATCCTTGTGTGTTGTATGAAGGTTGCTGGGATAGTCATCTGGATTCTAAGTTATCTACCTCATTTTTTTCCTTTTGTAGTTGTAGTGTCTATTTTTTCTAATAATGACCACTGTAATGCCTGAGATTCGAGCAGATGCTTCCATGCACTATGTGAAACCAAAACCTGTTGTATTATTAGTGGAAGCACCTGAGGAGTTGCTGGACTGACCTTTCACTATTCCTCGAACGCCTGCTGGAACTGGATGTGTAGTGGGATCTGAACAGGCTGCAAAGGGAGCATTTGGTGTGCAAGGACTGAAGGAGGGAAAGAAACCTGGCTGTTGGCTGCAGGAAATCTTCAAGTCCAGTCTCTTGTGGAAGGCCCCAAAAATGCAGATTTACCAAAAGTTTGTGTGATGTTGTTGCACCTGATTCTTGCTTATGATCGCTGTATGCCGAGTTGTGCCTTTCCTGCTGGACTTGTGGGTAAGAACATACCAGTACTGTTTACACTGTAAAATGGATATTGTTACATAGACCACGCAAAAGGCATCCCAATTGTCACATTTCCACATTGTGAATGTATGACTTCTGAGAACTCTGTAGTTTTGAGTATCTACTGATGCGTTTCTGTTGACATTTTTGAGAATAAATTTTGGGATGGCTTTTTCACACTTGGTGCTGAACCTTTTTTTGGCAAAAAGCTTTTTGTCTGCTGAAGAGCGAGTTTCAAGGGGCAGCATGCTGCTTCACTCCGGGGACCTGAAATCCAGCAGCTAGAGTTAGGCTTTAGTTCATTACTTAGAACAACAGGAGCTAGGGGGCTGTGGAGGAGTTGGAGATCCATTCCTCAGGAACAGCTGGGGTTTGATGCAGGGGTTGGGATGTGCCAGGGATGTTGATTTCCACACTCGAATAGAATGACAGGAATATGTGCAATCATTTTTGTACTGTGATCATCCTACAAATGGAAAAAGAGTATTAAGTTGTCAAATTGCCAGTGCCTGAAGATGCTGGCTGCATAGAAAAGGGATAAATAACTTCCCTAAAGAGCAAAGAAAAACAGTTCTGAGAACAGCCCTGATAAAATGGAAAAGTGCTGAGATCCTGATTCCGGCAACATAATCCAGCAAATGGATTTTGCCTTTGGGAGGTAACAGAGGAGGAAAAGGGGGTGCCGAACCCTAAAGCTGCACATTTCCAAGATCAGAGCTGCCTGCTCATGGTGCTCCTTGCTCAATCCTTGGGCGTGTGAAGAAAGGCAGAAAACAAACACTTGCTTTCTCATTGCTGCCCAAAAGCTCTGAAGGAAGGTGTAGGGAGGGCAGGACGAGTCTGAGGTCCAGGGAGCTCCGTCCCTTCCAGTGGGGAGGTTGGATTTCTGGCCAAGCTGTGGGGCTCTGCCTGCTTCTTCATTACCATCCATAACAGCATAATTCACATTCACACCTCTGCTGCCCTCAGGGGTATTGTTCAGCAGGTTGGACATTGAGGGGAGCTGGGGAGAGAAGGAGTTTTATAAGGCTTGAGTGCTGGTCTAGAAATAAACAGTGAGGGAAGTGCTGGCAGAGCAGGAGAGCACGGGGCTGTGGCAGGCAGGTGTGATGGAGCTGCTGGGGGAATGGGGTCAGGCTGGGCTATGCCTGCCTTGGGGCAGAGCCCAGAATCTGTGACCTGGCCCAGGGCACTGCAGGGCTTTGCTCTCCAGGCCATGGTGTCAGGTGCTGGCTGTCCCCAAAGCTGTGACACCCTGGGGACGAGGCAGCTCCAGGCTGCAGTGGGGTGAGATCCCTGGCTAAGGCAGCACGTGCTGGATCTTCCCACAACACCTGGATAACAGGTAGGACCCACCTGAGCCTGTCCCCAGCAGGAGCTGGCCCCAGGGATGTTCTGCTGCAGGAGAGTGTTTGCAAAGCAAGCAGGGCTGGGCTCACCTGCTCTCCCGTGTGTGAGAGCTGAACCAAGGCCTGGGGAAGTCAGTGTGCTGGAACTGCCCACAGTGGCAGGTGTGCTCAGCTTACAGTAACATCTACAGCTGCATCTTAACAATGAAAAGAGACAGCTGATTGTCTTGTGGCCTTTGCTGATGTGAATCAGAGCAAGTGTACCGAGCTGATGCAGCTGCAGTGGTGCGAGAGCAGAGGAGCTCGGTACCTGCACTGTCTCTGCTCGTTAGCCTCTCCTCTTGCCTGGAGGACTTTCCTCTCACTGTTTGGCACTGCTTTCTTTGCCCCTCACACAGGATTTGCAGGCTGTTGCTGTTGTGTAAGTAGCATATGTGCTTGCATGAGCTAAGGTAAAATCTGGTTTGCTTAAAATCTTAAATTTTAACTTAAACGTTGCATTGCTTAAAACAAAAGAATCTAAACAGTAAGTACATTTACTTTACCTTGATGTATTACCTCAAGTATTCTTCTAAGGAAAGATTTCTTTTAACCTGCCCTTTCTGTTCAGAGCTTCCCAAAAAGTCGATGGGAACTCAGAGGAGGGGATTTGACAACTGTGGATGAGCAGCTCTGGGCTGAGCTCAGCGAGGCTGATTTGCCTTTCCACAGCTGCAGTGGGGAGGTGGGAACTGGCCCGGGTTGATAAACTCAGAGTGGAGCAAAGGGTAAATGACCACGGAGCTGGGATCAGCACGGGGAGAGGCCCTGGCTGAGGTGCTTGAACTGACGGGCTGGCAGAGAGGGGCTGAAGCAAAGGGAAAGAGGTGAGTATGACATTAATTTTCAGTGTTTTTTCTGTTGAAGGCCATGGTGCCCCTTGCAGGGTTTGCAGTCTGGAGTCAGGGAAGGCGATTGTTTCTGTCTGCAAGGTCACAGTGTGGGCAGAAAGCTGCCCTGGTGTCTGTGTGATGCCAGGAGGTTCCTGCTCACAGCTGAGGCTTTCTTGGTGCTTTTCTGTGCTTTTGTGCTCAGCCCGAGGGCTCCTCTCTGCCTGCCCTTGCCCTGCCTCCCTGCTGCCGGGCTGTGCCGGGTGCTGGGCTCACGTGTTTGCCTTCAGCTCACATTCACCACTGACCTAGAAAAGCTCCTGGCACTGCAGAGCCACAGCAGGACAGGAAACAGCTCAGAGGCACAGAAAGCACCAGCAATGACACACTCCTGGAGCCTGTTGCCATGCTATCTGTTTTGTTATCGTAGCTCTGTTTTGTTGAGTTCATTGCATACAAAGGGCCGGGCTCTTTGCAGCGTTCTGATTGCTGTTGGTGCTGGCTGGTTTGTTGGAAAGCTTGTTTGTTAATGCCTGTTTTAAGTGATTTTGTGCTGGACTTCCCAGCCTCTCTCTGGCAGCATCACTCTCCTTTTAAACTTCTTTATTAACACATCTGATTGTCACATCTCACAGGCCAAAGATTCACTTCTCTGACTCAATTACTTTGTGCAGAAAATGAAGTCTCAAGTCAGAATGAGAACAGGTGGATCTCATCACGGGCCTTATTTTCCATACTTGGTTTAGGGCAAAATCCAGACATGACCAAACATTTGTGTAAGTGTCTCTCTAAAGAAAACTAAAACCCTAAATCCAGTAAAATTCACAGTATCTAGTGCTATTAAATATATATGTTATTTATCTTGTCCCCAGCACTGAGTGCCACCTCCAGCCCTTCCTGGGACACCTGCAGGGATGAGCACTCCAACCCTCCCTGGCAGCCCCTGCCAAGGCTGAGCTCCCTTTCCAGGAGGGACAAAACTGAGCAAACTGAGCTGAGTCAGAGCACTGAGATAAAAACTCGTGAGAATCTGAGGGCCAGGTTCACAAACCACGCTGTGTTGTGAACAGAAGGTGATGCAGGAGGAATGTGTGGGGGAAAGAATGACAAACCACCTGTGTTCTCAGCACAGTCACAGGGAATCAGCCCTGAAACCTTCTGTTCACCTGCTCTTCCCAGATGCTCCCTGGCTTGGCAGCCTGTGCCTGTGCTGACAGAGGATATTTGTAAATCAAGTTGCCTGCCTTGGCTTTACAGCCCTTCACAGTCCTGTCCATCCACTTGGCAAAGTTTGTTTTAGAAAAATTTGTCTCCGTGCAGTCTAGATGTTCAGAATACCAAACATAACTTTTTAATTTTTTTTTTTTTGACACACTGTTTTGGTTCTCTTTCCCACGAAACCAGTTTGATTAGTTAGGTTCTTAGAGTTCAGCACACATTCAGGTGATTTGCTGCCCCGGGGTACCTAAATTTCTGTATGTGTTAAAAGTACTCCACCCCTCTCAAGTCCCAAAGTCCAGATTTGAAAAACATCAAATTCCTTCATTACTTATTCTTCTCTTTCCCCCTCAATTCCTCCAGTCTTAAATGACAAAATAACTACATTATGTAGGGATTTTGGTTTTGTCTTTTTACTTTTATAAAAGTTGCACATGTAAAAAGTGTAACAAATATTTTCAGTTTATGCATTTTTTTATCACACTCAGAGGAGGTACAACACAAAAACAATATGGCAAGAATTCACAGAACAGCTACAGCTAATAGCCAGATCATTTCAAGAGCTAACAAAATACAAATACAAAATTGAAGTGGGGGTGTATTTGTCTAGAAAGCCTTTTTCTTTCTTCATTTCTTAAGCTGACAGCTGTCCCAGCTGAATGACAGTTTGACTATTACGGTTTTAAAAATGAGGTGCTAAAGGGTTGTTTTCTTCTTGTTCCACAACATATAATTATGCGAGGAAGAGAAAGATCCTACACAAAGACTGCACTTCCTCAGAGCAGCGTGAGCAGCGTCTGCTCTGAAACTTCATTATGAGAATGCCAAATGTTCCCCGCACGGCAGAGCCCATGGCAGTGGGAGCTTTATTGTAGTTTCCCTTAGCAAGTGTTGATGGATTTATGGAGGGCTTCATTAAATATAGGCTTAAAGGATATCCGCTATCGCCCACTTGTCAAAAGCAGAAATAATATCAAAGCCATGGGTGCAGCTCTGAGCTGCAGGTGTTAACAGTGCTGGGTAATCTGGGAGTGTTTAACTCCCCAATTAATCGCAGTAGTCTTGTCTGAGCTCAGCCCTCTCAGAGATAAATTTCCAAGATGAATGCGTCCCGTGGAGGCTGAGGGCACTTGTACAGCGATCTCACCCTGCTGATGGCTCGTGCTGGGCTGTCCCAGCTCGGGGTTGTGTTTCCCTGTGATGCCGTGAGAGGCTGCCTAGAACAGAGGCTGGGCAGAGTTAAAGAATAAAGCAGGGATTTGTTAAAAGGCCTTAATGGATACACCTTGGGCAGTACAAGAGACTGGTCTTGGCTACACCCAAGATGGACCCCAGGTCACCAGTTTTCACACTTTTTTAAGTTTTGGGCCATTTCCATATTGGGGTTAATTGTCCAATTCCAGCTCCAGGTGATGCAGTCCCACCCTCCCGGGTTGCTCTCCTCAATTCCTGTTTGCATTTTTGGGCCCAAAGCTGCAGCTGTCCTTGGTTCTGGGCTGGGAAAGGATTGTTCTGTGTGACTGAGCTGTGAGGAGAACTGCTGACACTTTATATGACGTTCGGAGTTACACACCAAAGCAGTACAGAGTCTGGAAATATGAAAGCTCAAACTGGAGGCATCAGCTGGCTCTGAGCTCCTTCCAGCAGCAGCTCCTTGTGCGGAGCCGAGCCCGGGAATGGGCGGCTCTGGCAGGTTTGCTCTGATTTTGGGGGATTGAATGGCACAGCCCAGCCCTGCTTCAGTGCTGCTTGAGGAAGAGTGATGCTTCACAGCTCCAAACCACCTCTTTGCCTGCCGCTGGTGGGAGTGAGTCAGGAGCATGGGAATTACCCCAGTGTAGGAGCCGAGGGCTGCCTGTTTGCCCTTGGCAACCAAATCCCTTCTCCTGCCTTCCTTCGAACGGGGCAGCTGCAGACACAGCCCTGAAACAAAGCTGCAAATACCATGTGCAACGGGCTGTGCTTCCAACAAAGAGGTGCACCCTGGTGTTTGTAAAACATGCACTTCTGCAATCAGATAAGAACAGGTACAAAGAATAATGGCACGACTCGGGCTGCCTGTGGAATTATAAACATTTTGTTCAACCAGTCATACACCCAGAGTCTGAGCCAACTCCTTAGATGTCAGGATTCTCTATATTTTGATACTCATGGTTAGGGGAAAAAAAAAAGTGAACAAACCCAAAAGTAGTTCCAAAATGGAATTAATCTTTCAGCTTATAAGAAGTCAAACAGGATATAATTATTATGACTTTCCTCTGTGTTCATCAGGGAAAAAAATCCTATGCATAAAAAGCCCAATTATTTATTTAGTAGCAAAACTATAATGGAAGAAAATTTATAGCATATTGTGCTAAATAGGTAAGGAGTACAATTTGCAAATGCATTGTCAGAACCACCCATCCATTGTTTGAGTGGGAAACTGGCACCAGGACTTGCTCCTTTAGAGAGTATGGGCAGACTCCCAAAATACCATTTATTTCCATGTCCTTTGATCAGTGGGGCTGAGAGACCTGGGTGCATTTGAGGATCAGTGGGGCCCAGGAGGGCCTCAGGTGTGGGTGGGAAATTGGTGCCACGGGCAGAGAGCAGGAGGCAAAACCACGGGGACAAGGAGGGGACAGTGCTCTGCACCACAGAGCTGTGGGGGAGAAAGGCAGGAGATGAGGCAGGAGAGGCTCCAAAACCCGTGGGAAACTGTGGCAGAGACTGGTGGACACAGGAATTTCTGCTTTGATTAAGGTGCACCTGCAGTCAGTTGTGTCCATAGGCTGGGCTTTGCCAGGATCAGCTCCCACTTGTCTTTGTGAGCCTGAGCATCACCAGACCATGGGAGACAGTCCATAAAACATAATCCACTGGCAAAGCAGGGGTGCTTGTGCTGCCTGCTGGGGAAAAGGCATTCAATCATCCCCCTCCACAGCCTGCTACTTTCACCCAACCCTTGGTGTTCAAAATGGGGCTCGGCCTTGCACTTGCCAATAAACCATTCCTGGGCTGACACGGGCTTTATGGAGTGCAGTGGTGAGAACTGTGACAGTCTGATGGACTCTCCCTACAGGACAACCTCAGAGGGGGCCAAGTGGCCCAGCTCTGGTTCTAGGATAAATCACTTGCTGGGATCACAAGGAAGGATATAAAACTGCTTGCTCTGCTGTTAATTTAATCATCTGGGGGGAAAAAAGTCCTGTGAGAAAAAAAAAAAAAACATATATAATGATGGAAAATAGCTCCTTTTAATTATCAGGGGTACACTATTAATTCTGGAGCTTGCAGGGCTCCTTTGTGAGCCTCAAGTTCTGTGCTTGCAAAAATAGGGCATCAAAGCAAGCCAGTGGCATCAGAAAAAAACAAAATCGGTTTTATTTCACTTGATTTAACAATTATAACTTCTCAGACTGAGGCTAGAGGCTTTCCCTTGGGCATTCCTTCTCAATAGGAGAATGAAAATCAAAGGCTTGGAAACCAGGAGAGCTCGTACCTGCTGTGAGCACTGAGATCACAAGTGAATTCTTTCCAGCAAAGCAAATGTTATGCCAGAAATATGTCAAGGAGTGGCTTCAGTCCATTGGGCTACAGCCTGGTCTAGACCCTCCAGAGATTTCCTAACTCAAAATCAAAAGGGTCTCAATACAAGGCAGAAAATCAGAGCACCCATCAGGAGGCTTTGAACGTTTGTTTGGCTCCTCAGAGGCTGTGTGAGGCTGCAGGGCATCCCTTTGCTCCTCTTTAGGATTTCTGGGACTCAGTCTCCTTGCAGCAGTCAGTGGTTCCTTAAAAAAAAACATATGGAGTGGGGAGAGGAATGGGAGTGGGGCAGGGATGACGTGGGGAACTTCAGCTGCTCCACGTAAAGGAGGGATGCCATGAAGTTCTGTCTGATCACAAAGGTATCAAGGGCATAAAAGAATGTTGGATGTGTTCAAATCCAGTGCCACTTTCACATCAATGCAAATAAAAGATGGCATTTGGTAAGTTTTATTTTACTCGAGGCTGCAGGCTCAGACTGGCATTCCAGCCTGTACAGCATTAGGGCAGGGGGTTTGTGGCAATGGTGTGACAACTTGTGGTCCTGTACAAGGTCCTGTTTAGGTTCTTCAGCTGCTCCTTTTATTAAATCATAATTTGCAGCGTATTCTAGTATCATATCCTTTCATATTAAAAAAATTCAGATATAGAATAGGAGAAAAAATAGAGCAAATATGTTTCATGAGCCAAAGTGTTTGTGGGAGAAGGGATTTCTGTTTCTACTTCAATTGTCTCCACAAGGGGGTAAGAACAGTAGATTGGAAAATAAGAAATTAAAACACAGTATTACTTAATGAAATACAAAAATCAATCTTACAAGCAGTTTTTGTAATAAAACAGCCCAAGTTAGGATGGCATTGGAAATATCTGTCTGAACAGTGTCAGTACTGGTGTAACTCTTCATTCTTCTTGCTGAAATGTCCTCATTGCACAATGTCAGGATGACTCTGCTTCAACTGTAAGGGAAAACATTAAATGACGGTTGCAGGTTTTGTGCTGGTGTAATCCATAGTGTAACGAGATGCTTGAAATCTGAAACAGAAGTGCTGGAGCAATTCGTGCCTAAATTTGCAGAGGACGTCTGAATTTGGATCCAGAAACGGGCGTTGAGAGGAGTGGCTGAAGGTCACCGAGCACGAAGGGTGCGAGCAGCAGCAGCAGCAGGGATCGCAGCCCTGTGCCGCGGGCAGGGCAGCGGAGCGGAGCGGAGCGGAGCTGAGCCCCCCGCTGCAGGAGGCAGAGCACTCGCGGGGTGTGCTGCGGGCCTTGGGCCGGGCGGGAGCGACCGGAGCGCTCAGCAGCGGCGGGGAGAGAACGGGAACGGGCACGGGGCGGAGGGGAGAGAACGGGAACGGGAACGGGGCGGCGGGGAAAGGGCAGGACGGGGTGAAGGGCAGAGCAGGTGA
>VWZV01011941.1:184318-220310 GCA_013397155.1 Irena cyanogastra | reverse complement strand
CCGGCCGGCCTTCAGCGCCGGAGCCGCGGACACAGCGGGGCAGCAGCGCCCGGAGGGGCCGGGCCGGGCGGGGGCCGTGCCACTGCCGCCGTGTCACCGCAGCCGCACCCGCCCGGCCCGGCTCCTGCTTGTCATCATCCATCCCCGCTGTGGCTCACGGCCGAGGCTGGAGACTCCCTCGGCCTCGGCTGGGGAGAGCGCAGGACCATGGATGGTGTGTGTAACAAAGGGCCCGGCTCCATTAACTGTATCAGCTCAGCAATACAATATCCTTGCGTGCTTGTTGCCGTAGCCCGAGTGTGCGATGAGTCCCTAAAGGAGACGTATGGATGTGTTTATACCGGTGTTCCCGTGCAGGAAGTTAAATAAGGAAAATGGTTTGCCAATACCCTTCCATTATGAAATTGCAGCACTGTGCAGACAGGTTGGTTTGCACACAGCAGGGTGTACGTGGTATCCAAGTCACCTGGCTGTCAATTACCACAGCATTTCATTCATCCCTGGGGAATCTGGGTTTCTTAAACGTGGCGAGTGATGTTAGCAAAATAAACCAAAATATTGAAAGAAATCTTCACTGTTAGAGCAAGGGGAAATATACACGTTTGCCTTGTTTATGTTTCTGGTTGGTAGTTTGGGTTCAGAGTCCTGTAACTGACATCGTTGTATACAGGTCATTCAGCATTCGATTTATTCCTTACTGTCGGGTTGTTTGTGGCAGTGTAGCAGTACCCAGGGCAGGGAGGTGTGTGTGGTGCAGCAGCAGTCCCCCGTGCCTGTGTCACACGCACCGCTGAGCAAGTGCCACAAGGTGCAGCCACCGTGGCCTGGCATTTGGTGACGTGATTGAAGGGAGCGGGGAGAGGTGAGGGCCCGGGAAATTTCTCAGAGCTGCTGGAATGCTTTCTTTCCTGGAGTTCTGTAATCTCCAGCAGGAGCCTCTTGGGTGTTCCGATGTGGTTAGTGCTGCCTGGCAGAACCTGCCCTCAGCCACCCCGAGCTGTGGTTCACTGCCTGTGGATTCTGCCTGGTTAGCAGCCACAGAGAGGCTTCCCAGTGGTGGCAGAAAATTCCAGCAGCACGGGAAGGAAGCTTGCCTAGGGTTTTTGCTCAATAGCAGTTGAAATAAATTGGACTTGGGGTTTCTGTTTGGTGCAGTAATTGTTTGGGGGTGGGATTTGTCATATATGAGAAACCCTTTTTTTGGTGATGTGATCTCTTGGCATTTGATCAAGTGATGGGTAGCAAAGCACTGAAGTCAAGCCAATCCAAGCCATAGAAAAATCATCCAGCAAGTCGAGTGGTCCCTGGTGTCACAGCCAGAATAGAGTCCTGGGAATCCTAAGCCATAATCAAGGCCTCTTTTCTTCTGTTCCCTCTGAGGAAAAACCCAAACTAAAGCCTTCCAATTTATGTTCCTCTCTGCATATGAAAACCCAGGATAAGCAAGAGTTGATGGGCTTCACTTTAGCATAGCCCCAGCTGGTTTCTGCTGTGGGGGTTCCCCAGCAGTGGGGGTGAGTTTTCAGACAGATTTTTGTTGCTGTGGTCTTCTGGAGTGGGGAGCAGATTTCTGGTCATGAATGACTCTACAGAAATCTTTGTTTCTGTTGAAATAAAAGTGAGAAATGCCTAATGCACCTGTAGGGCAGGCGCCATCCAGCAAGGCTTTCATTACCCTCAGCCCCTGGCATGCTTTGAAAGGAAGCCAGGGAGGAGCTGGCTCAGGAGCCTTGCAGAGATGAGCGATGGCTCAGACAGCTCAGGTCGGTGTCAGAGCTTAATGAATGAGCTTAATGAACCGAGTGGGAGAGTGGGGGTCTGTTCCTGAGCACAGCTTCAGTGGGGCTCTTCTTGCTGCCATCAAGGGCTGAGCTCTGGATTCCCGTGCTGTGCCTGAGTTCAGCCGTGCTCATCCCAAGGCTTTGCAGCACTCTGGAGAGCCCTGTGAGGAGGGATGGGTGGCAGGAGCTGCAGCAGCCCTGGTGGGATGGGAGGGAGCCCGAGCTTGCAGTGAGCCCGAGCTTGCCAGGGCCCAGTTCTGCTGGGGAGGGAGCTGCAAGCTCCTGGAGAACCCCGGCTTCTCTGCTCAGCACATGACACAAGTTTTCCCCTAAATAGCTCATGGTGTCAGTCCCCAGTCCTGCAAGGCTCCTTTTAAAGCACAAGCTGCTGTGCTCATGCTGCTGCTGCCTGGAAAAGGCCTCGATCCAGAGCTGCAGGGGAAGGAGAGGGAAGGAGGAGCTTTAGGAACACTTGGTGAGGCCGTGCCATTGTGCTGCCTGTGTACTCTGGCTCTTTTAAAATGGCAAATTCCATTTCAGAGTCAACAGAGAGGGAGGGCAGCTCCTGCCCTGGGAGAGCCTGTGTGGGTGTGCCTTGGCACGTGTAGGGCTGGGGCTGGGTGCCTTCCCACAGCCAGGGAATGGCAGGAATTGCAGCTCTCCTGGCCCCTTCCAGAGCCATCCCAGCCGCACAGCCTGCAGCGGGAATGTTCCAGAATGTTGGAGACATGAGGAGTGTCTGGTGTGCAGGGGCATAAAAGCTCAGGGTAGTTGTGCGTGGCTCTGGTTTTCTTTACCCATGGAAAATTTGTCCCCTGATTTTGGAATAATGCCATGTGGGGGATTGGTTTGTATGTTAAAGGTGCCAAGCACGGCCCATGAGGGTCACAGAAACAAAATCTGAGAAATGGGCTCATTTAGAAGTGACTAAATGTGTCAGTGAACTTCAGCACTAATTTGACAAATGCTACCTCAGAACACGTTTGGTTGTAGGTTTGCACACCTACAAATGTGGCACTTTTTTCCCACTGGGTTTGTTTTACATGAAAGTATTTTTCATTTCATCTTCAACCACTTCTCTGTCGAACACACTGCATTTGTAAATAAAGCCTGCTTCTTGCTAGTGGCTGTTCACCTGGCAACTGGCAGTCAGTCTGTGTGTTCCTGCCTCTTACATCACCACTGGGAACGTGTTTCTGTAAGCAAATATCATCCCAGGTGAAGTGCAGAGCAGACCTGTTCTTCAGTTCCTCCTGTTCCTTTGGATCCCTCTGCAGATCAAGGGATCACTTACAGGACTGAGCTCCAGGCACAGTCTGCATCCAGAGAGGGTCTTTCAGTGGTTGTGACTCTGTTGGAGGATTTGTGAGTTTCTTTCCTAATGTTATTTTTAAGTTATGATTTAAAACGTGAATTGCGCAGTGCTGCATAAGCTGTCTTCATGGATTTTTCATGGTCTTTCTGTAAGGTGATAGTTTTTAAAATCCATTATTTACCCTCACTTGCAAGCTTTCTATACTTCAGGGGTTATTGCACGATTCTTCTTCAGTCCTTCAGCTGCAAAATGGAGAAGGAGAAATGTTAAGGAACGTGTTCCCAAACTTTTACGGAAAACTGTTTACATTTCTGTAACTTTGTGATTCCTATTCTTGGAAAGTGCACATTAATTTTATCAGTGTTTCTCAGCAGCAATGTAAACTCTCAGCTGTTTCTCTAGACAATCTTTCCTTTTCCAGGGTGCAGTCTTTAGATTTCATTACGGAAAACATTTTATTATTCCTACTAATGCAAATAATTCTCTGCCAGAAGCTTCCTCCTGTGGCACTGCCTTTGCTCTGAGCAGAGAATTTTACAGGAATGAAGCAGCCCCTTCCTTCGTCATCTGCATCTCTGAGCTTGTGACTGAGAAATAGGGGTGGTAGCCAGAGATCAGCAGATCACAGAACTACACAATGTCTGCAAAATTCTTGCAGGGAGGAACAAATAAAGTAACTGGAAAAAGCTGACAGCTCCAGTCAAAAGGACTTTTTACTTAATGGGCACCAAAGCTAATCTGAAAACACATTTGTATGTGCCCAGAGTACTTTGTTTCTGGTGCCCATATGAATAGATTTTTTTTTTACATTAAGATTATTTGGTTTCCAGAGGAGAAAAGGAAAAGGACAGTTAATGATCTTATTGATTCTTCCCCAGTGAAGTTTCCCCATCACTGACAAGTTTAAATATAATTAAAAATTAAGGCAATTGGCTACCTTTGGGAGGAGTGATAAACATCTGCCTGGAAGAATGAGCACATAGTTCTGTGCTTGAGAAATTACTCTGTTCTTACAAAAACTTCATTTTTAACTTATTTCAGCAATTCACGGGCTGGCACTTGAGCAATTATTGTGAGGTGACATTGCTGGCAGTGCAGGCTTTGGGTGGGGGATTGCTCTGTGCCCACCCAGCAGAGCACAGGAGGGGAGGAGTGGTCACAGAGTGGTGAGGGTTAAACAGCAGCACTGGGGTTGAGTGGGTGCCTTCAGAACAAAAACCCTGCAGCGCTGGTGGGGTCAAAGTCAGGGTTTGCTGTCAGGATTTTCAGCCCCTGGCCCAGGAGCTCCTGGCTGAGGCTGCAGCCCTGGGCTGTGATGTAATGGATTCCTGAGTGCTGAGGAACCTCCCCAGTTCAAGTGTTGCAACCTGGGGCTCTCAGTGCTGGTTGTAGTATTCTGTTCGTTGGGATTTGTTCATTAAATATTTTACAGAAACCTCGTGCTGTAGGGCTGTGCAGGAGACTCCCAACAGAAATGCTGCATATTCTTTACTTGGGCATTGATGCTCTGATATTTGCCTTCAAAACTTGCAGGTCAGGAAGTTTTCCTTTTGCTTGTTTAATTAGGTTTTCAGTTTGCTTTCCCTGTAATTCAGGAGGTTGCAAAAGCTGACTCCAGCCAGGCAGGGATTTCACAAACCTGTTACCTTTGCTCAGCAGATTCTCCCATGCCCTTTCTCACTTATTCTTGGAGCTGCAGTATTTTTAGGTTGTTTCTCAAGCCCTGTAGTAGCACAGCATTTGTAAATGACCATTCTTACAGCAACAAGTATGTTTGTGGAGGAAATGCTACGAGGGGTCACCCTATTGTAAATATTATGATATAGGTGTGGGGGTATTTTTGCTGTTGAGTACAATCCCTGTAAGAGGCCCAACCTCAAAAATAAACAAAGGTAAATGGTTTCAGATGTCTGATGGCAAGGACTGACTGATTTTTCCTAACTGGAAAGCACCTTGTGATGAATTAGGGTGTGTGGACCCCAGATTTGCTCCCTTGTAAAGCTTCTTTTTGGAGCCTTTTCTCCTTTGTGAAAGAAGGAAAACCACTTTTTTCTCCCTTTTTTTTCTGTAGAGCGTATCTATATTCTGTTGGAATCCAAATGCCACCATTTCCAGTGCTTTCTATACAAATATATTTGGGATGCAAGTGGCTATTTGTCTTAGGTCTTCACCTGCAAACACAAAAGCAAACTGCAATTGAAAGGTATCCAGCTCAAAATAGACTTTTGTAGTAGAGCTTCTCAATTTGAGTGTTTAACACCAATTTTGCTGTTTGTCTGGTCTGGGTAACCAGCTGCCTTTCAATGTGGATTTTATACATAAATGTGGGGGAAAAGAATCTACTAGTTAGTTTTTTTAACAAGCAAAAATAGTTGTAGAAGAGACAAAAACTGAGTGTTTCAGGGGCAAGCATAACTTCCTGAAGTGGTTATATTTAGGGTATTTATATTAATTATGGTGGTATGGCACTAGCTAGGGAGTAGTTGAAGAAGGAAATCCACTTGGAAAAGTTACAAATGGATAATAACAGAGAGTGTCCCTATCCAGGGGTGAGCAGGCATGGCAGCAGTGGTGCTGCAAGTCTGTAGGAAATCAGAAATCTTTTAAATGTACCTGACCATGAAACCATCTGCAGCTATCTCATGCAGTAATTGGATTTAGGTGTTCACTGCTCTCATGGTTTGAGCTGTTGGAGGGGAGGGTTTGGCTTGGCCTGGAGCTGAGGGAGGCTCCTGGGCAGCATCCAGAGATGGAGATTGCAGACCCTCTGGTTCCCTGTTCCTGCAGCACTGCTGTGAGGGTGCTGTGCAGTGCTCTGCTGTCTCAAAGCTCCCTTCAGAAGAAAACCACCTTCCCTGTGCCTGGGTGGCATCTGGACACTTGGGCTTAGATTGTTCTTGGCACACACTAGAGAAAATCCACCTTTTCAGGGCTTGTCTGCCACTCTTCATGAAATAGAATGAAATGCCCAAATAATTTGATTAAGCAGAAGTGCTTTTGTGTAGTTTTAAAAGCCCGTGAGAATTCATCTTGCCAGTCAGGCTGGTGGGGTGAAGCCTGTGCCTGCTCAGGGAGCACTGCCTCACCTGGTGACACTCTTTATTTCTGCAAGCAAAGTCGAATTTTAGTCCCCTCCTGTACTCAGGGAACTGACTTCACTGATAACATTTCTTTCTATTTGCAGCCAGCGGGGCTTGAAACATGAAAAATTAAGTTCTTTGTAGGTAACCACCTTCTGTGTGGTGAGATGTGAGCTCTGCTGAGTGCACGGTGTGTGTGCTCTGCCAAGGCAGGGACCTCCAGAGCGCTTTGTGCACTGCCTTCAGTAGTTATTTCTGGGTTAGCTGTGCACTGTACTGAACTTTTGGGGCAGAATGCTTGAATCGAGAACAAATCTTTGTGGTATGTTCTGGAAGGATGATTTGTAAGAGCTCTGGAGCTTTTGGTGATCAGGCTGGCTGATGCTGGCTCTCCCAAATGCCAGTGAAATTCAGTAGGTCTGTTCTGAAAGGAACGAGGGCACTGGGCAGAGATTGGCCATCAGAAAGCAGCAGTGACAACACAGAAATGCTCTTTTTGGGCTCTGGGGGTGATTTAGAACAGACAGGCTTTCTCAAGGTCCAGGAAGGATGGCTGGTACATCTGTGCATCTTTCCTGAAGGACCTGACCTCGGTGTGATTCCGTGCCTCGAGTAGGGTTTGTGATGTGAGGCTGGGCAGGGTTTCCCTCGCTGGGGTTGGTGTGAGCAGGGAGGTGTGCTGGGAATGAACTGGTTATGAATGAAGGAATGAATGTCCTCCTGCAGGTGCTGTGAGTGCCTCAGGTGCTGTGGCAGGAGGGAGCCCAGGCCCCGCACTGTCTGGCTCGGCCATCCCGAGAAGAGAGACCAGAGGTACCCTCGCAATGTCATCAACAACCAGAAGTACAACTTCTTCACCTTCCTCCCTGGGGTAAGCTCCGGTAAAGTTGCTGTTTGTTGTCCCACCCCAATGCTTTCCCCATTTTTCAGTGGTTTCACAGTAGATAAGTGCAGAATCTGGAGCTGGAGAAAATGATGGGGCTGTGTTTGGTAGAGTTCATGCAAGACTGCCTCAGGGCAGCAGCAAACCAGACTCAGAAGTGTCCTGAGTATCCAGGACTGCTTTAAAACTGCCCCAAGTCAGCATTTAGTCATGAGGAGAGCACGCAGAAATGTTTCTGGTGGTTACTTCAACATGCATAACATCCTCCCTCTTGTTGTCTGCTTTTTTTTTTTTTAGGTGTTGTTTAACCAGTTCAAATACTTCTTCAATCTCTATTTCTTGCTCTTGGCCTGCTCTCAGTTCGTGGTTGAGATGAGGCTTGGTGCACTTTACACATACTGGGTTCCTCTGGTAGGTCATTCGAGGTTTATTTATCCAAGGAGGTTTTGGTGTTTGACAAAATTTCTGTGCTGCCTTTTCTGTGGGGTGTGACTTTGCACCTTAAATCATATTTTAAACTTGCTTCCTTAGGCCTGTGCTGTGCATGTTGTAGGGTTTAGACTTTCAGTGCAGTGAGATCCCTGGCAAAAGCCAGAAAGAAGTGAAGGAGCAGCTTTGGGACACTGCTGTTAAAATTCTGTTTGCTTTGAAGCCTGGATCTCCATGAATGACACATGAGATGACACAGTCAGTTAGAACATGAGGGAATATTTTGGGGTGATTATTTGAAGGCTCTTCAGACAGCTGAGACCTAAGCTGAAAATAGCTGATGTTTTTTAGCTTTATTTTGGAAAGCAGGTAGGAATTTCTAGGTAAATGAACAAATGTCTTTCATTAGTATATTAATTAATTAGATCACACATTTAGATATATGTAAGTACTAGAAACCTGCAGTTTCTTACATCACCTTGCTCCCTTTTTAAAGTTCCTTATTGACAGAGATAATCAGTACCTGGTTGCAGCTTTCAACACAAATTGTAAAAAGCTCATTTTCTGTGGTGCATGAGGAGTGTTTTAACTGTTTACTGAGTCTGAGCTAATAGTCTCTGGTAGAAACATGACTTTGTGATAGCAAGCCCATAAAGAATTGGCTTGCATTAATTAATTATTTTTTATACAGTGAAGGATGTGATGCGGGCATTTCCTCATGGCAAGAGGAAATGAAATGACTGCTCATATGCACAGAGAAGTAGGACTGAAGCCCTAATCAGGCAAACCTGTAATTATACCATGAGCAGTGCACATAAATACCTTTAGAGTGTCATTTGTGTAGGTGCAGTGTCTGTATACGTGCACATGAAGGCATGTCCATTTTCTGTTTATCTGTACATATAAAAAAGGGCTTATACAGATTTCTGTATACATTCCTATACAAAGAAATCTCCCAGGTGAGTTGTGCTGACTTCAGTGGCTCTGAGGTGGTGAGCACTGAGATTTGAGGGATCTGCCTTACCCTGGGCTTCTCAGTCTCAGTTACTCAGCTGTGAGGTAAATGAGGTATGGTACTTCCATTCTTCAGGTAAACTTCACAAGGGTTTGCTTGGGGATAAACTTTACAAAGATGAGGGGGGACCATCATGATAGAACTGGGAAGTTTGTCAAGCACCAAGTCTGTTTTTAGGCAGCTGGTGTGTGTTTGGTGCTGGGGGTTGCACAGCAGCACGTCTCACTGCGCAGATTCGGGGAGATCAGATAGAATGAGGAAATGCAGATTGTTGGCGTTGGCACTGATAAATATTGCTGTTATTGGAGGCAGATGTGATTTTTCCCTGACCTTTTGCTCCCTGCTGTTTCCCCCCGTGCTCCTGGCAGGGGTTTGTGCTGGCTGTCACCGTGATCCGCGAGGCGGCCGAGGAGCTCCGATGCTACATGCGGGACAAGGAAGTGAACTCGCAGATCTACAGCAAGCTCACAGCCAGAGGTCGGCTCCGTGGCTCCGGAATGCAGCCCTGCTGACAGCCAGAGCAGAGTTCAGGCGCTGGGAGGGGGCTCGGGGCTCCCAGGCACGTGGCCTTGTGGCCACGCTGCAGCTGCCGAGCCCTGGGATCCGGGTGGCTGCTCCTGGGTGGCTCCTCAGCAGGCTCTGCTGGAGGCTGGGGTTTGCTGAGGGATTTGTGGAATGGTTTGGGTTGGAGGGGACCCTGAAGATCATCCAGTGCCACCCCATCCGTGGGCAGGGACCCTGAAGATCATCCAGTGCCACCCCTGGGTGGGAAGGGACTCTAAAGATCATCCAGTGCCACCCCTGGGTGGGAAGGGACCCTGAAGATCATCCAGTGCCACCCCTGGGTGGGAAGGGACACTAAAGATCATCCAGTGCCACCCCTGGGTGGGAAGGGACCCTGAAGATCATCCAGTGCCACCCCATCCATGGGCCGGGACACCTTCCACTGTTCAAGGCTGCCCCAGTGTCCAGCCTGGCCTTGGGCACTGCCAGGGATCCGGGGGCAGCCCCAGCTGCTCTGGGCACCCTGTGCCAGGGCCTGCCCACCCTACAGAGCCTATAAAGAGCCTAAACAGGCTGAGAGGTGTGTGTTAGCAGCAGCAGCAGCAGCTGAGGCAGTTCCTCGGGACTGGCAGGACCAGCTCCTGCAGTTCCCGTGTCCATCCCTGGAGGCTCCTCTGCAGCCCTGAGCAGTTTGGAGCCCCCGTTTGGGAGCGAGCCCAGGCTGGGCTCAGCTGAGCCTGACCCTGCTCTGGCCATTGTTTCCAGCTGTGCTGTACCTAACAAAGACATTTAAATTCTCATTTGAGCAATCTGGTGCTGCCTCACTATGGAGCTACTCCTAATACCGTGACAAAGATGGTGAGGCCAGGGTTTTGTTTTAAAAAGGGAATGAACTGAATTTGAGCAAGTTTTGGTTCTTTTCTGTTTCCAATTTCTTAGTTATAGAAGTTTATACCCCTGAATTAAGATGGAGTGATGTAGGTGTAGTAAAAATACTCTGCATTTGTAGGAATAAGGCTGCTTTTCAAATGTAATTGCTTAAGGCTGGATATATTTCACATGCCAGGAGTTATGAGGCAACTCCAAACTCAGGAGTTTGAGTTTCTGAATATTAAATCCCCTTTTAATAACATGTTCTTAGTACAACACTTAAAATGCTTGGCAACCAACAAAAGCCTCATCCAAGAGGGGTGTACTACATCTATTTAAAGATATAAAAGAGTTGCCTTCTGGATTCTATTCAATGATCTATAAGGGGCCTGACCTCTCCTTTAGTTCTTTTCATATTGCTATTACGTTTCCCATGAATGATTTCCCTCCCCCCAGCCCTTTAACTTTTCTAATTTTTGTGAAAGAAACCAAAGAGGATTGGCAGCTGGGCACTAGCTGAAAATCTCAAGCCACTGTATTTAACATGAATTTTGTACAGAAACAGGAATGAGACTCAGTAATATAGTTTAGAGTAGAAAAAGACATAGAAA
This sequence comes from Irena cyanogastra, assembly GCA_013397155.1. Taxonomy (NCBI): domain Eukaryota; kingdom Metazoa; phylum Chordata; class Aves; order Passeriformes; family Irenidae; genus Irena; species Irena cyanogastra. Next base: position 209,822 of record VWZV01011941.1, on the reverse strand, counting down.
ATTATTTATGATTGTCACATGGTTTGGGGAGAAAAGTAATTTTCTGTTCCTCACTGAATCTCAGAACTTAATTTTTTTGGGAGAACTGATCATCTCCCTTTCCACTGACAAAAAGCTCAGCTCCTCTGGGAATTACCTGGGGGCAGGGAAGGGCCTGGTGAGGCTGGGGATGGAAATTTGGGGGTTGATTTATCTCACCCCTTTACACAGAGGAAGGAGCTGGGTTTTCAAGGGAGAGGGTCACCAGCTCAGAAGTAGAAGCAGCAACTAGCAAAATAAATTTGGAACAGCTGATCTGAACCATCAGTTTTCAGTGTAGCTGACAGCAGGACTTGGGCTGTTAACAGGCTGTTTCTTTTTTGCTGCTGTTGAACAGTACAGGCCATGCTGCAGGGTTTTGGCACAGCCCTGTGCTGAGACCTAATGACAAAAACCTCCACCCTAAACCTTTTTTATCTTTTTACCCAGATGATCCATTTATGTTCCAAAATTACAAAACCAGCAGATTTCTGGCAAGCTTTTTTTTTTTTGTTTTTTTTTTTTTTTAGTGGAAAGCTCTGCATTTAAAGGAGATCTGTTTGGATTGTTATAAAAAATAATCAAATTTCAATCCCCTATTCATAAGCCACAAGCCTCCCTGTGTTCAGGGGTCTGTGTTCTGATCTGCTTGATGGAAAGCTCGAACTGTGCTTGCAAATTCCTGGCTTGTTTTTCTTCTCCTGCAGCCCCCCTCCCTGGGTAACACTGCATAATGGAGAAAACTCCTCAGAAAAGTGGGAAGGGACCTCCTACTGAGGGGTGCTACTTAAGATACAGATCATTGGCATTTACCAGCCATAAAAAAACCAATATTTTCCCAAACTCTGCGAGTCCTGCTCCACAGCATAAGGCTACAAAAGCCAAAAGTTTGGTGCAGCAGATCAAACAAACCCCCCCCCCCCCGACTTTTTTTTTGTTTCTTAGATGCATTTAACTTGTTTTAGTAACTCTCTGGCTTCGTCTTTGTTTCCAAAGTAAGTGTTTGGATCTGTACTTCAGTGCAGCCTTGCAGATCTATTGTGAAATTTTGACTTAAGTGCTCACAGGGTGAAAAAGGGAATCTTTTCTGACTAATATATTTACTAATTGAAATGATCTGCTTTCTGGTACATCCATCATGCTGCAGATTTGGTGATAATTTCAAAAACTATAGCTTAAATTGGAGTAAACTGTTTGCATTTGATTATGTTTACTTTCCTGTCTTTAAAAAAGATAAATCAGGACACAGCAGAGAATGAAACAAATACCAGACAAATTTTAACAATCGATTTTTTTGATTGAGAGATCAAGACTAGTTCCTTTTAAAAAGAGATAAACACCAACTTCTATTCTGATTAACTTAAGGAAGTACAAACTGAAAGTGATATAAATGCTAAATAAACCTCTGTGTATTTAGAGGGAGCATTTCTAGTCACACTTAGAAAACCAGGGGTTTATAATTACAGAAATACTTAAATAGCAGAGCAATGCTGGGAAATGGAACAGTTGTGTTTATTAGCTGGTTTTAAACGTGCAGGAGAAAACATCTGATGTTTAGGTGGCAGTTGCCCCACAGAAAGAAAAGGGAATTGCAGAATTCCCAAGATCAAAATAAAACTAATTCAAGTAAGTTGCTTTATGGGAGTCCTGAGTCAAAGGAAACATCTGGTCCTGGGCCTTCTTAGCAGGGCGTGTGGTGCACACTGCAGAGATGTCACCCACGGGGGCCAGGGAGGCTGCAGACACAGAATTAGCTACCTAAAAAGGGCATCTCATTTATCCGGGAGTTATAAAAACCTGTGCTGCTTAGAAAGCTCCCCTCTTTGTTTTACCCTCAAACAGCTGAGGTTGGGAGGGTTCCTGAACAAGACAAATCTGCTCCAGCTGCTTTGGGTTTTCTCAAATTGGAAAAATTTTAAGGCGGATGATACTGTTTTCAGAATAATGATCCCAAAAGCCTTTTATGTGTGTAATGATAGGAAATCATCACATTAGAGCTTTGTCCAGACATTAATTTTTCTTTTGTAGAATGATATTTTTACCTCATTAAGGAAAACCTTGCAAAAGTAAGTTTGCCTGAACCCTGCAGGTAGCGCTGCTTCTACTGATAGTCACCAGATAAATCCTCATGATCTTGAAGAGAATCCAGAAAATATGGTTAAACAAATCCACAGCTTTTTTGCACTTTGGGTCGGGAGTGGCTGTGTCCGTGTGGGGAGAGCACATGGGCTTTCCCCCCCCCCCCTTCCCTTGCACAGGAGAATATTCAAAAGCACTTTTTGTTGTTTTGTGAATAACCGTATTAAAAGGGGAGGAAGAGATGTTATCTGTCAGACCCTTTTAGTGTCATAGTACCTAACTTTGTATAGCCCATACAGAAGACTGCCAGGGATGCTTTTTTTGATCCTCTTGGAGTGCAGCTTTTCTTTTCAAGCCCCAGCGTAATGGACTCTTAATCCCCGGTTTGCTTCCTGCCCCGGCAGAGATGTCTTTAGCCCAGCATTCGTTTTGTTTACCTTTTTTTTTTTCCTTTTTTAACAAAAAAAACCTCACAAGGCAAACTGCAGAATCTGTGAAAGACCTATGAGATATTTGTGAAATGGGCCATGACTGCTTATAATTTGTAGGAATAATTACAGCATGCAAGGAAGTCTGCATTTATTAGCAGCAGTGATGAAGCATGTTGTTAGGCACACAGTGTGTCACCAAAGCAGCAGGCTGCCCCCAGCCCAGAATGGCTTTCATTGTTAATTTGGAGCAGAAACACTGAAGCATATCCTGAGAAGGATGCTAATGAAGGGACTGCCAGTAGTAAAATCCCAGTGACCTTTGTGCTTTGTGCTAATTTCTGTTCCCCCTCCCTTCCCCCTCCTGCTTTCCCCTGAGCTGCTATCTGGCCAGTTAGCCCCTGAATTTTGAGGTACAGTAGGAGTGTTGTCCGTGCCAGGGTGAGCTCCACGTGCCTCCCCCACTTCCACTCAAATCACAGCAGATTAAAGGGGCTTTTGTTGAAATATAACAGACACATAACAGGCGGGGTTCAAATTAACTGATTATAAATCACTAGTTAGTCTGAGAAGCCAAATCTAGAGCTGGCTAATGATTTGAAATTACTAGCCAATTGTTAAATTAATCCCCTGTTTTAAAGCAACTGGGAAATGTTTGACAGCGGCACAGGAATAAATATTTACATGATTTCTGTAGGACCTGTTCTCTGCTTGTTTGGCCAGCCCTGCAAGAGGCAAAGGAGAGGTGGCAGAGCTGAGCCAGACACTGGAGGAAATGAGCCTGGATTTTGGGTGGACCCATTGTACTTCCAGCTTCCCGGCCTTGGCTTGAGTCTCGAGCTTTACATTTTGAGGCACCTGAGGGAAAGGAGCTGGATTTGGTGGTTCCCTGCTGTAACTTTCTGTTCTTGCTCTGTCATCTGCCTGGTGCTGAAAGTGTTTCTGAATTCATGAGTTAAGCAGTACGAAAAGGAGTTGAAGGAGCTGTTTCAGAATTATGACTAGGGCGTGGCTGGGGCTTTCTGCATCCAGGGCTGATGTCTGGAGCTGTTCCATGAGGGGCTTCCAGCGTTTTTGAGAGACCCAGCCCTTAGTGGGGATAGTGGGCTCAGGAGTCTTGCCAGTTGCTGTGGTGGAAACATTTCCCCTTTTCACCCCCACAGTGCAGAGGAAGGAAGGGAGGGAGGGGAGGAGCAGCACACAGCACCCCAAACCCTGTCCTGCTCTGCTCTAACCAACACCTTTCCTTCACAGGGACTGTCAAGGTGAAGAGCTCTAACATACAAGTGGGTGACCTCATCATTGTGGAAAAGGTTTGCCATTATATTCATCTTTCCTATTTTTTTTTTTTGCAAGACCATAGAAAATGAGATCTTTTGAATTCCTACTTACTTTACAATAGGCTTAGACTATCAGGTGTTGAACACAAGTTTAAAATATTTAATCACTCTACAGGGTTCTCCTACCTCACCAATTACATAATTATCTTTACAAATGAGGGCAAATCTGTAGCCATGCGCCTATAACCTCATTTTTTACTTATACTATAGCAAGATAAATAGCTTCCCTATCCTTTCTGTGACTGTTGGACACAGGTTAAATACCTGGAACAAATGCAGCATCCAGGTGTTTCTTTGGGTATAAGCATTGCAGTTTTGGGAGACCCAGTGGTCCATTTGTAGGTACTGTTATGTTGAGGTATATTTCCCCCTTTTTACAACTTTTAGTGTGTTTTTTTTTAATCTACTGATTTTGTGTTTTTCCCCACCCACTCTCTGCAAGCAGCTGTGACCTCTAAAACCATTAGTATGAAAATACTCAGTACAAAATGAGAAACTTGGTAGCTGCAGATTGCAGATACAACCTTTCTGCTAACATGGGACTCCTTGAAAGGAAACCAGCACTAGTTTAGGATTTCTTCATCCTTCTAGAATTACTCTCCAGCCCTTTTGTAAACCTAACCCTTGGGTCTGGTCAGTGGGAGCTGGCACCAGTTATTATCCTGCACTTGGAATTCTGCAGGGAAGCGAGTTCAGGATTCAAAGCAAACTGAATCCCAGGCTCCAGGCTGACAAAGGAATCCTCTTTGTGCCTGGGCTGCTCTGGGGAAGGCGCTGCACACGCGTGCAGGGCTGGCTGCACAATAATGGCCTTTCTTCTCCCCCCAGAACCAGAGGGTCCCTGCTGACATGATCTTCCTGAGGACGTCGGAGAAGAATGGTAAACATCTGGAACCAATTGTCAAAATAGCCATTAACCTTTCACTGGTTGTTTGGAGAAAATTATCTTTTGGAAATGTGAAAGAAATAGATAATAGTAAAATTTTAGAGAGAGGGAACTCAAGTGGTTTTATGGACCACCACTTTCTCAGGATGTTATAATCTAGTTTTGTTTACTAATCAAAGAATGTAGGGGTGGAGTCCAGGGTAAATGCATCTGGTTGCATTTTAGATAGATCTGCTTGCTGTTCAGGCTTGTTTTGTCAAGTGTGGGATGAGGAAATGTTTGATCAGAAGGATTAGAAAACAGATTAATGGGAACATTTCAAATGTCTTAAAAAGTATAGCACAGAGAATTCTGCCCTAGTGGAGGGAAAGGAATGTGGTGCAGGAGCATCATCCTTGCGTTATTAACAAATGTAAATCAGACCCTGTTTGCAGAGAAAGGAGGATATGAATGTCCTGGAGGGCAGCCATGCCACGAGTCACCTGTAGATGTGCCTAGGACAGGGGTGCAGGGGTCCCTGACTGCTGCTCCCATCCCCAGGCTCCTGCTTCCTGCGCACGGACCAGCTGGACGGGGAGACGGACTGGAAGCTGCGGCTGCCCGTCACCTGCACCCAGCGCCTGCCCACGGCCTCTGTGAGCAACTGCCCGAGATCCCGGGCTTGCCAGCTGTGGCATGCTTTACCTGAGCCCCTGGGGCTGCTGCAGCCCTGTCTTCAGGCTGCAGTTTCTTTCCTGGGCCACAGATAAGTCCCTGGAGTCCCTCAGGTGTCACCCCAGGAAATCCCCTCAGTGCACTGCCAGCCCAGGTGTGTTTTCTGTGGGGCTCTTGGGCTGCAGTAGGTACCAGGATAAGTCAATGAAATCATGCCAAGGAGCTCTTGGTGAAGTGTTCTGGTAAAACTTTTGTGCATGATTAAGCTGTGGCTGGCTGACAGGAGCTGCTGGGACTGACAGAGGTGTCTGTTTGATAGGACCTGCTGCAAATCCGCTCCTACATCTACGCAGAAGAGCCCAACATTGACATCCACAACTTCGTGGGGACCTTCACCAGGGTGAGTCTGCTGGCAGGGCCTGAAATCAACCCGAGAGTCACCAGGGTTTGTGAAATTTCTCCATCCTGTCAGAAATCCCTCTGCCAACTCCCCCACCATCCCCCTCCAAACACCTCTGTGGACTCCCCTCATCCTCTGCTCTTTTCCATTAGTGACAAGTTTGTTTATTTTTCTCTTTTTCCCATTGTAGGAGGACAGTGACCCTCCAGTAAATGAAAGTTTAAGCATAGAAAACACTCTGTGGGCCAGCACAGTGATTGCATCAGGTAAGGTGGAGACCCATGTAAAATTGTTTTTAAGGGAATATGTTAACAATTTTTAAAGGTATTTCTGTGATGGAATAATAATTCTGTCAGTTGGAGAAATTAGCAGTTGGAATGAGGTTTCCCCCTTGTCCTAGCACCTCTGGGGAGCTGAGCTGACATCTAATTGCCTCTTGGACATTGGTAGATGAGAAAGAAGTGGAGTGGCCTTTGGGGCCCTTCTTTAGCATCTAGGAGCAGAATAGCACTTAATTGCTGTGCACATTGACATCCTAATCTGTAACAGAAATGGTGTCAAATGGATTCTGGGAACAGAAGCTGAGATGAAAGATTTCCAGGTAAGTGCTTCCATTGAGTTTGTCCTATATACGCTTAAAAAAGGAAAAAAATCAAGTCTTTGACAGATTTTGGCTCATATATACGATAAACTCCCGAGGCCTGAGGTTAATCAATGCCCCCCTGTAGAGGCTTGTCAAAGTAAAAGCCTTGCTCCTCTCCTGCCCAGTGTGTTTGCTGGCAGTAGCTGGAGGAGAGTGGAATTCTGGAGTTAATTCTGGAATTAAACTTGTCAAATGGAGAGACTTGACAGCGCATTTGCAAATATCGTTTTGAATGGTTTATGCAATTGAGTCTGTTTGAAATGGCCATACCCACTAGAAACACTCCTTTTTTACAGATCAATGTCTGTCCTCAAGCTTTTTCTAGTCCTGGCAGGTGCTTCCTCTCATTTTGACTAACTTACCAATACTCAATTTTGTTTCTCCAGTGGTAATAACAAATAGCATGTTGTAGGTTATTTCTCTTAGGAGAAAACATGGGTATTGTTTTTCTTCTGTGAGTGGAAGCTGTTGGGTTGTGGTGCCATCTCACTGGGGCAGCCCCTGTAAGATGAAGCAGAGCAATGTGTCTTTCTCCGTCTGCTGCAGGGCTGGCTCTGACTCTGACTGTTTGCACTGGATTTGGAGTAGCTGTGCCATCTGCTGATCTGAATTGTGATGATCTTACCACCACCTGCCATCTGGCTCCAGGGATTTGTTGTTGATTTTGGGGGTGTTTTTTTAAAGGAATGTTTCTCAGCATATTTTTAGAAACCACCTCTCTCAGCCTTATTTAAAAATAAGTCACCTGCAGCTTGTTAGAACTCTGATCATTAGTGAGAGTGGGGGAATAGTAGAGTATAAAGCAGCAATGTATTGGCAGTAGTGCTTTTTTTAGAGTTGGTTTTCTCCATTTTTACAGACTGTTGATGGTAGACAGCTTTTTCTTCATGGGTCTCTGCAAAGTCTTTAAGAGAAAACCCATAGAAACCCTGTAATTTATGGTGCTGAACTGAATTATTTTTTCTGCAAGAGGAAAATTGAGAACTTTGTTGCTCTCAGCTCTTTAGCAACTGTGGGACAGAGCATTCAGATTCACTGATGGGCTCCCAGCAGCTCCATCTGTTACAGGAAGGTAGGAGTTGGTATGATTCACTTTGTGGTAGGAAAGTATTTAGATAAACGCTTAAAGTAAGCTGGAGATTTAAAAGTAAGGTAATTCTGTCTTTGAGCTCTGGAATTCATTAGATTTGCTCTGATTGTTTGTACCTTTACCAGTAAATAATCCTAGCCCAGAGGTGGTTTAATTTTGGCACAGTGAAGGTCTGGTGGAAGGCAGCACCAAAGTGGGATTCCAAGTGGTGGGAGGAGAGCCAAGAAATCCTCCATCCCTACCAACTTCTATTTCTAGTGTGGAGAGACAAGTGGATCAAAAGGGGGTCAGGGAAGGTAGAGCAGAGCTGGCTGCTCTTCCCATGAGCTGGTGGAGTCTGTGATGCTGCATCAAATCCAACCCTGAGACTGAGTTACTGCCTGGGAGGATGTTTCCTGTTTCAGTCTGTGTTTTCATAGGTGTTGTGTTGCAGATACCAGCTTTTTGAATTTCTTGTTGCTTCTGAGATTAGCCTGCTGAAACTCCTTCCCACCTGAGAAGTATTTTTATGGAGAAAACTTTGTGTGTGCAGGTACTGTGGTGGGAGTTGTCCTCTACACGGGAAGGGAGCTGCGCAGTGTGATGAATACTTCCAACCCAAGAAGTAAGGTATGGTGAAGGAACAGGTTTGTAATAAATAGCAAGGGCCAGAAACAGATCATTTTTTAAAAGAAGATCCTTCCAAATACTCTATGTACACACTATAGGGACAACCTTAAAGGAATGATTAATATTTTCCAGCCTGTGATTTAAGATAGTTACCATAACAGAACCTATTTCTCCTGATTTTTTTCTTCCTATTATACATGTGTCCTTTCATTTTTTTAAGGTGGTCCAAACCGTTGTTTTATATGTTTATAATGAGACAGTCCCCATTAGAATAGAAAAACTTCTTTTGCTGCATTCTTCCACAGCTAAGATGCAGTGCAGAGATGTTTACACAGCCTGCAGCTTTTGGCAGCCTGAGTCCTCTCACACCTCTGCATCCTCTGCTGAGCTTCTGAGGGATGGAAATGTCATTTAATAAGCTGGCAAGAGTATTGATTATGAATTTAAATATGTTTGTAGTGTTTTAAAAGAAGAGAAGCTGACTAGTGGGGAGTGGCTCTTTGGATGGATTGGCAGCTCACTCCCTTTGTGAGTATTGCACTGAGCTGACATCTTCATCTGTGTGCCTGAAATCTCTCTCTCCTCCTGTTCCAGATTGGCCTCTTCGATTTGGAGGTGAACTGCCTCACCAAGATCCTGTTTGGGGCTCTGGTGGTGGTGTCCCTGGTCATGGTGGCCCTTCAGCACTTTGCAGGCCGTTGGTACCTGCAGATCATCAGGTTCCTGCTGCTGTTCTCAAACATCATTCCCATCAGGTGAGGGGACAACTGGAATGCCTCCCAGCAAAACACTGCCTGCTCAGGCTGTTCCTCCTGCTTCCAGCTGGGACAGGCACCTGAAATGTTCCTCATTTCACAGCTGAGCAAGGATAGATGTAGAAATGAACTTACTGTTCAAACATAGGAAATGCTTTGTAGTTTCTGCTGAATTTGTTCAATTTATAAACCCGTTCACTGGCTTGGGCTGTGGATTAGGATTTTAAATTCCCTTCTCTCAGTGTTTGGAATACTTGGTTACTGTGATAAGAACAGAGCAAAAAATGGAAAAGGAGAGTATTTTATACAGAACATAGGGGAATACATTTAGAGGGCAATTTAACTTTAATATTAAATTGTCCTGTATTAGTAAGTAGATTAGTAACTTACTTTGGGTGCAGGACTGGGAGTCATTTCAGTTCCATTTTTAATCTGCTCTCTGGTATCCATCACTGTCCTTACTCTGTCCACCTTCCCATCATATCATATCTGCTCTTCTCATTGTAATTTTATCATCTGTCTTTGAATCAAAGTGTAATTACATTTGCCACCAGAGCACTGACTTTGAATAAACTTCTCCTGAAACTCTCCTTTGGCACCTCAGGTTCACTGTGGAGCTCATTGTCCTTTCATGGCACTGTGGCAGTTCACAGGGATTTTTTCCAAAGTTTACCTGCTGATACTTTTTATTTTCCTTTTTCTCTTTCCTCCTGTGCAGTTTACGTGTGAATCTGGACATGGGGAAGATTGTGTACAGCTGGGTGATCCGCAGAGATTCCAAAATCCCTGGCACTGTGGTTCGGTCCAGCACCATCCCTGAGCAGCTGGGGAGGATTTCCTATTTGCTTACAGACAAAACAGGTATTGGTGCAGAAAATACAGCTTTGAGTCATGGATGTTGTTTGGATTTTCTTATGTTTTTGGCCAGGAAAAGAAGATAATGTGAGATTTCTTTGGACTAGAAGAAACAGGCATTTCCTGTCACTTTGACAATATGATTTAATCAGTTTTTGAAGAAAAAGTTCTGCTTTTTTTTGTTCTGAATGCGCTATAAGGTAGGACAGAAATATTATACTACTTGAAGGAATACTTAAAGCACACTATTACAACAAGAGGTGAGGGTAAAAATAAAATTAAAATCAACTTTTTGGAGCTAGTTTTCAAAGCCAGGTAAAGATAACTTACATATATAGGCAGAAGCTATCTGCTGCTGTCCTTACACTTTGGAAGCTGAGCTTGAATTGAAGGCCTGAGCTGGTATGAAAAGCTTGGTCTGACATAAAATCCTGGTCCCACTGAAGTAGTTTCCAATTTTTTTTGTTCCAGTGGGACCAGAACTATGCTTGCAGCTGCTGGTGGCATTGACTGTGGGGTGAATCTCATTGTTATTTATGCACCCCCACTTCCCAGGAGCATGAGCCCTCGGGTGTGTTAATTTTGGGGTTTTTGCCAGCCCCAGCTGTGGTGCAGTGATGGGTTCAGCTGCTGGCCCACATTCAGGTGTCCCTGCTCGAGGCCAGCGAGGACAGGAGGTGTGCTGGGCAGTGGGGATGTTGTTCCCACCCCACGGTGCTGCTTTTCCAGGGACTCTCACCCAGAACGAGATGGTTTTCAAGAGACTCCACCTGGGAACGGTGGCCTACGGCCTGGACTCCATGGACGAGGTGCAGAGCCACATATTCAGCATTTACACACAGGTACAATCCCTGCATTCCCTGTTCCCAAAATTCCACATCTCTGGGCTGATGGTGAATTAATGGTGTAGGGATCTGCTTTTGGGAAAGTGTGAAGGTCATTGGATGCTTAATTCATAATTCATGTCGTGATTGCTTGTTATGTTCTGTGGGTTGTTTCCCATGGGTGCAAGTGGTGTGCCTGTGTCCTGTTGCTGAGGTCTGAGTCTAAAATAACTTTTATTTAGTTATCCAGCAATCTTTTCTTTCTCCTTCCTAGCATTTGGTTCTTCTCTTGGTGTTAAGACCCTTAAATGACAGAACTGTATTAAAAAAAAAAAAAAAAAAAAAACCCTCCCCAAAATCACAAACCTCCAGACTTCAGCTTTATTTGCCTTCATTTTATACTGAGTCTCTAGAGAAAACTTGACTGCTGATTAATTATTTGCCAAAGTGTCCAGTATTTGTCAGGATCACTTGGGCGGCTGACTAGTCCAGTGTGTGAGCAGTGGCTGAGTGCACTTCAGCTGAGGGTTTGCTGTTGGAATTTGGCAGCAGTGCTGATGAGCAGTGATACTAAATTTGAAGATCTTATGGGTCCTAATCACTAGTGTGGAAAATAACATGTGGAATTACCCTGGTAATGGATATATGTCTCATAAAACTTTCATAATTACCAAGTGAGATTCCTTATAATGAGAAGCATTTGCTGGCAATGATTCATTTTGAACTGTAGTTCTTATTCTTTGCTCTTATTTTTACCATGTTGTGGCCCTTTGACCTGGAAGTGAAACTTTTGTCCTCTTGACACTAAAGGTTAACAGAGCAGGAAACTGGATCACTGTTCTGTCCCTTCTTCAACTGGGATAATTTAGTAATTGTGCAATTATCTGAAGACTCCCATTCTGATACTAAAAATAGTATTAAAAAATAAATGAATGCAATTAAGATTTTCTAGCTCCATACGAGTCATCTGTTTTGCGTTTTCACCAATTATATTCTCTTGCACATGAAACCCAAGTGATTCTAAATTTCGCAAAGCACTGGTCTTTTGTGAAGTAAAAAAGTGATTTCGCTGAGTCTTCGGAGGTTGGTGTGTCAGCATTTGCAGCAAAGGGACTTTTTCTTGTCCTAAAACTGTCCTAAAACTTAGGTAAATCTTTTGGTGCCCTTCAGGAGAATGCTCCCGGAGCACTGGAGCATTCTTGGGTGGCCTGCGTGAGGGTGAGACGAGCGTGTCTGGTTTCTGGGGCTGCGGGCCTGCATGGCCTGTACAAACCAAACTCACACTCGTGGTTTTTCCCCACGGTCGGCCTGTGCAAACCAAACTCACACTCGTGGTTTTTCCCCATGGTCGGCCTGTACAAACCGAACTCACGTTTGTGTTTTTTCCCCACGGTCGGCCTGTACAAACCGAACTCACACTCGTGGCTTTTCCACACCGTCGGCCTGTACAAACCGAACTCACACTCGTGGCTTTTCCCCACGGTCGGCCTGTACAAACCAAACTCACACTCGTGGCTTTTCCCCATGGTCGGCCTGTACAAACCGAACTCACGTTTGTGTTTTTTCCCCACGGTCGGCCTGTACAAACCGAACTCACGCTCATGTTTTTTCCCCATGGTAAGAGCGTGTTGTCTTGTCCTTTGTCCCCCAGCAGCCACAGGACCCCCCGGCCGTGAAGGGGCTGTCCCTGGCCACCAAGGTGCGGCGCACCATGAGCAGCCGCGTGCACGAGGCCGTGAAGGCCATCGCGCTGTGCCACAACGTCACCCCCGTCTACGAGTCCAACGGCGTCACCGACCAGGCCGAGGCCGAGCGCCACTACGAGGACTCCTGCAGGGTGTACCAGGCCTCCAGCCCCGACGAGGTCAGTCCAGGGGCCCTCAGATTGTCCGTGTCACCCTGCTGGCTGCCGGAAAACCCCGCGGTTACTTGGGGCGAGTTGGGGTTTAGTGAAGGGGATCATCTTTTAGTGCGTTTATTGCTCTGATAAGCTGAGAATGGACCCTAAGTGCCCTCTCAGCTGCTCTGCCTCTCTGCCTGAAGCTCCACACTGGTATCTGGCTGTTCCGTCAGCCTCTGCATCACAGAATTTTGTCCCTGCTTCTGCACCTTTTGTGCAGGGTGTATTTTTCGTTTCAACGCCGGGAATCCCTTTGACCATGTTTGGTAAATTATGAGCAAATTTATCTTGTCTGGGGGAGGACAGCTTGTGGAAGAGGGCTGGAATGCTCCCACAGTTCAGCTCTGCGAGGTGTGTGACCTTCCAGACCAGTGAGAAGCTGTAAATCACTGTAACCGTGGCACATCCCACGTGCAGGTGGACAGAGCCAGTGCCCAGGTTAGTTCTGGGGAGGGACTGAAGTGCATGGGTTTGTCTGAGAGCAGAGCTGTGCCCTGCCAGTTCTCTGCCAGCACCCAGTGCTGTGCAGGTGGCACAGTGGGGAGAAGCTTTGGAGCTCTCCAGAGACTCACTGGAGACTTTCACTGAGCATTTGAGAGATCAGGTTCAGTAGAGGACTTGGAGTTTAAGCACTGTTTGCCACCCCTTGCAAAATTTGGGAAATGTAATTACGGTGTTCTTTCCTTCTGTGGCAAAGACAGGAGGAATAAAATGTGGTGGTTGTGCTTCTTGGCTACACCTTTTAGTGCAACAAAAGTAACACATTTTGCTTTCTATTTGTACAATTATGTTTGCTGTGTGCTGGAGAGACACTGAAGCTTGAGACTTCCCCTGAGAATCCCACTGACAGTGTGAGATCAAATCACCCTTTTGGCTGCATTCAAAGGGTTTTTCCCTGTATTGCCTCAAACAAACCAGCTTTGTCTCTGATAATAACCTTCCCACCTTTGGCTTGCCTCATTGTTAGAGAAATGCTTTGCATGGAATTAAATGCACTTGTTGGAAGCCCAGCTGAGTGAGGATTTTGGGACTGTTGTGCTGCTGGAAGATTGGCACAGGGCTGGTTTGCACATTTACATACATTCAAAATATTCCCTATAGTGTTTTTCTCCCAAAATAGGCAATTCATTTATTTCATATGTATTTTTATACATTTGTTTTCTTCTGTGGGTTGTGCAAAAGCTGCATTGGTGCTGTGCCCCCTGCATGGCTGGGCTGCAGTGAAGTGCCAGCAGCACCTCCTCCCTGGGCAGGGTGTGGGTGTCCTGTCCCACACATGGCTGGGGACAGCACACCCACTGCTCTGCCCTGAAAAGGCAGTGTACAGAAAGCAACTGCCTTTGCACTGAAATGAGTTCTGAATGGTTTCCAGATGGTAATTTTTGTGATCTGCATCTAAGGGTTTTTTTCTCCTAAAGCATTTACAGGCCATTTTTGCGCAGATTTCTGTTTATTTACACATATACTGTGGTATATAGTGAAGTCAGTGATTTTTCTTTTACCTTTACTCTTTATACTGTTCTGTCTTTAAAATATTTACACTGCAATTTGTCTGAAATACCCAGGGGATATTGTTTATTTGTTTTACTATAGCATGATAACTAATCCTTCCAAGATTATTGTTTAAATTCTTTTTTCCTTTCTTGTGATATCTTAAGTAGAGAATTACAGCAGGTTCAGAAATCAGATATGCTTTGCTGCACTGAGGAAATCTTGTCTGTAGGTCTTAGATATACAAATATTATTTAGCCATGCTCTGTATGTCATCCTAGATGGTACAAATTGCAGGAGCTACACAAGTGGAGCCCTTGAGAAGGGAGTAATGCTGTTAAATAACATTCCCTGTAGGGGAATGGCTTTGGACTCCTGTTAAAGCCGGCCTTTGAAATCCTATATCAATAAAATATTGCCATGGCAGGGAAGGTCAGTTTATGAAATGAGTACAAAAACTTGTATTCTCTTTACTTTAACAGCAAGGGTAATTTCTACCAGTTGGCATAGGATTCATTTCCTGTAACAGAAAGCAGGATTTCCTAAATTTGTTTCCTGTGCACGCTGCCATTTAGAAGTCTTGAAGTATCTTTATTCAGATATCAGTTACAGCCTTGGGGCTCTGCGAGGCAGTTGTCAGTTGTAGCCATACAGTAACTAGCAGGGGAAATGAAATAGATATAATCTGATCAGAGATAAGAGGGCCTGGGATTCCTGGGCAAACAGTCTTTAACCCTGACAACGGCGGCAGCTGCCAGGACATGAAAGGGTGCGGGATCAATTGGTCTCTGCCTGCTGTCTGCCTGCCTAGGCAACCCAGAGGGGACCCTGCAGAGCAGCTCATGGCACACAGGGATCAATTTGTCTCTTTAGAATGAAATTTATTAGTCGATATTCACTTCAGTGGTGGCTTGGGTAATTTAATTGTCGGGGAGAGCAAAGCTGGAGGATACTGTGCTGGCTGCTGGGGCTGCTGTGCTTTGAAATGCTCAGATCTGTATCAGGCCTGGCCTGGCCTGGTTGGAGCTGCAAAATGCTGGCAGGGACTTCACTGATTTCCCTCATCAGTGGGCATGGGCTCCCTTTAGGATGTTTGAGGGATTTCAAGCCTGCTTTTAATTCTCCCTCCTCTAAGTTGTAAATACACTTTTGCATCTTGAAAATTTCTCATCTTTCCACTGTGGCTGAGAGCACCTTGAGTTACGTGTTTGCAAGGGGCAGAGCAAACCTGTTCTGTAAAACATGGAGCTGGGATGTGCTCCCCATCCCATCCCAGTGCCCAGACAGTCCCCAAAGAGCTGTCAGTGCTTCTGCTGCCATGGCTGGTGGTGTCCCCTGGTGCCACCTCCAACATGCTGCTCATCCATTTGTCCCCCTGCACACGGCTTTGCTTTCCAGAGCTGTGTAGGATTGCAGTGAGATGTTCCAGGGAAGGAGGGAGGAGGTGTCTGTGCAAAGGGGATGCTTTAACAGATGCAAGGACTGAGCTGGAGCAGAGGTTTGTACATGCAGGCATTTGGAGCTCACCAGCACAGGCAGAAGAACAGCCAGGGATGCACACGCTGAATGTCACGCAGCATCCCTGCGAATAATTCCCAATAATTATTTATTAACCAGAGCATTAGAAAGCCAAGCTCCATCTCTGCTCTGGGAGGCTGCTAGGAGGATTATCTAACTGCACACTTTAATGCACTGAGGATGGCTTGAAGAAACTTCTGAGAAAGATAAGCTTGAAAGAGCCTTTGATTTGTCGTAATCTTTGTGAGTAAGTCTGCACAAACTTGTTAATATTAAGCCAAATATTGATTCAAATTGACTTAAAGGTCTTTCAAGGCAAAGCCAACTCAATTTCTTTTTTTTTTCTAATCTGACAATTTAAGACTACTTTGTGAAAGGAAAAGTTTGGTTTAGGTTCTCTTTAAAGCTTTTGGATGAAAAGGAGCCGAGTTCACAAAAGCTTCTTCAGTTAGTCCCAGTTGCATCAATTCATTAATAAAATCTCAACTGAGTGCAAGTATTTACAGGTTTTGATTTTATTTGTATCTCTTGTATGTGATTTTCCAAAATCAAATTAATCTTTAACTGAGGTATTTGTGGTCGCTTGAGGCAGTAGAGGCAGAACCTGAAAGGCAGAAGGGATAATTAACCTTCAAGTCGACAGCAACCATGTGCCCAGCACTCTTGTGCCTTTGGAAATGTCACTGTAAAACACTTCCAGTATTTCATGTCTGTTTAGGGAAAGTATCCCTTGATCCTTTCTGGGGCCAGTGATAGATGGGCTCGTGTCAGCTGCTGCTCCATCTGTTACTGCCCAGACAGCTTCTGGAGTTAAATCTCAGCAAGCTCAGGCTGAGATGGATGTGTCAGCTGAGCTGGGCACTGCAGGCCATTCTCAGGGAAGCAAAATAAAGGCTTTGGTCTTCTGGCATGGCTCTGGTTGCAATTGAGTGAAAGCTTGTAGAGAACTCAGTTTTGTAGGTCCTGAAATAGTAGAGGCTGCAATCAAAATGATGCCCACCTCAGTTCAGTTAAACCTTGAACAATCTGGGGATTGTTTTGGTTTTGGTTTTTGGTTGGTTGGTTGGTTTTTTGTTTGGTTTGTTTTAATGTTTAGGGAAGAGAGTTCTCTGCTAAGAAGTGTCTGAGCCAGCCTTCAGCTGTCTTGCTGATCACTGCAAGATTGTGAAATTTGTTGATGAGCTGTTACTACTGAACACATAGAGAATAACACAGAGCTTGTTTTGTTTGGGTTTTTTTAATATGAATTTTTAATGTGATGCATTAGTGTCTCTGGCTTTGAAATTGTAAATCCAGGGTGAATGCATTGTTTTGAATTCTTAATTTCATAGACAGCAAGCTGGGAAATAGCTCTTTGCAAGAGTAAGTGTTTGTAAAGGGGTTTCCCTGGTGTGCCCATGGAGGTTTGGGCACCCTGGGGCTGGGTGGAGAATTCCAGTGCCTGCCCCTTGCTGAGGGTTGTCCTTTGGAATGAAATCATGGAATCATTTAGATTGGAAAAGCCCTCCCAGCCCATCGAGTCCAAGCTGTGCCTAGTGCCCACCTTGTCCCCAGCCCAGAGCACTGAATGCCACCTCCAGGAATTCCCTAGAATCCCCAGGAATGGGGACTCCAAACCTCCCTGGGCAGCCTCTGCCAAGGCCTGAGCACCCTTTCCATGGAGGAATTCCTGGTGTCCTGTGGAATGTGGCAGTCAAAGGCAGGGAGGTGACCACGGACACGTGGGCAGTGCCACGGCAGCATCAGACATGAGCTGGGCTGCCCAAACCCTGGCAGGAAGGGTCTGAATTGGGAAAAAGCTGCTAGGAAGAGCCATGGAAGAGCACCTGTGTTTATCAGTGGATCTGTTTGATAGCACCATTAATGACTGATGAATTAATGACTGGTGAATTCTCTGCAGCCACATGCTAGCCCACCCCTCGGGAGGTGTGGCAGGAGCCCTGACCGTGCCCTTCTCCTCTCAGGTGGCCCTGGTGCAGTGGACAGAGAGCGTGGGCCTGACCCTGGTGGGCAGAGACCAGTCCTCTGTGCAGCTGAGGAGCCCAGGGGGGCACATCCTCAACTTCACCATCCTGCAGATCTTCCCCTTCACCTACGAGAGCAAGCGCATGGGCATCATCGTGCGGGTAAGGGCTGCCTGTGCCTGGGGACAGCCACGCCTGGGGGGACCCGGGGCTCACCTGGGTCACAGAGCACAGCAGGGCAGCCAGCAGGGGCTGGGGTATCAGCAAGGCAGTGCACTCCCTCTCTGGGCAGCAGGAGGTGAAACACTGGGAAGACTCTGGAACATGGACACGTGGCCAGGAGCAGGGAGGGCAGGGGAAGGGAGCTGAGAGGCTGGGCTGGTACGAAGTAATCACTGTGCTAAATCTGGGGTTCAGAGAGCCACAGGGTGCATTGAACATACACTGAGTGTTCCCACAAATACCTTGTGCTGCAGGGGGTACCTGCAACAAGTGCAGTGTGTATCCACTGCAGTACAGCACGTGTAAATTCTTCTAATTAATTACTTCTATAATGGAAATTATGTGGAGACTCTGGGCAATATATTCACGGCCTAAAATAAAAATATTATCATAGAAGAGAGAGGACTAAAGAACCTTGTTCCCATAGCTTTTATTGCAAGTGCAAGCTTTTGATGAAATGCTATTTAATCAAAGGTATAAGAGGTGGAGAAACCATCAAAGCCCAGGTGAGCTTCATTAAATTTTTATACTCAACAGAAGTGAATGCCCTGAAATTTTCTTATCATGAATGTGAGAGCGTTCCTTTTTGTTTTCTCTTCTTTGATTTGAAGTTTATTCCTTTTAAATTACCTATTATTTATCTTCTCCCCCACTAGGAATAAAAAGGTTTCTAGTTTGTATTTCTCTATTTAGATTTTGCCATTTGTATTATAGGCTAAACCAGCAAAACTCCCACTTGTGGTCAGGGGGAGCAACATCAGGCCTAGGTCCTGACTGTAAACACCTTTAAAGAAGCATTGGTCCCTCTCTGTGAATTGTCTTTATTTTTGTAGCCATTCAGCTGCTCTAAGCCACTAAAATCAGCTCTGTGTGTGCCCTGTGCAGAATTAGGGTTGAGTAGCAGATATTGACTGCCTGGGTATTACCTTGCCACGTTTCTGTATACTCCAAAATAGTATCTGCAAGCAGGGTTTTAATTTCCATTAAAAAGGCATTTATAAATAGGTAGTTCTCAAGTAAAAGTTGCTTTAATTAAACATTAATGTGTGTATGTGTAGGCACTCCATTGGTTTGATCCACAGCTTGAAGGGTGTTCACCTTTTCAGTGCATCTCCTGAACTGTGCTGCTTGTTTGAAAAACAGGAATAGGGGGAGGGAGAGCAGCATGAAGCATCCAGAAGGAAATACACCCAGGGGGGGAGATGGAGCTGCACCCAGCACTGCAGTGAGCAGAACCCAAAGGGAAACGTTTCTGCTCACCTGCACAGGTATTGCCTGTCCTTACAAACTGCAGTTTTCGGGCTGCTGAGAGCCCCTGTGAGAGTTTTGCCAGGCTTCCTGCACAGCCTGGGGCCAGAGTCTGAGCAGAATTCCTGTGTCCAGCCCAGCAGTGCTGTCCCTGCAGCACCATCTCCCTGCACATCCTGTCTGCTCTGCCCCTGGGGAAAGATCTCCTTCAACACAACTTCTAGTAAATACAGCAATAGCTAATAGTGAAAACCAGTCACAGATGTTGGCTGGTTTGGGATATTTTTGCAATATCTGAGTGTTTCCTTGCACTCAACTGTCATTTCTGTACCTGATTATTTCAGTTCTAAGAAATCCTGTTCTACCCAAGCAGCCTTCTCCCCATAGTGTGCACTGACTTATCTTCCTCTTTGAAGAAGGCCTGTTTGTTTGACCACAATATTTTCCATTCTTCGTTTTCTTTGCGTTTTTTTCCCCTTACCCATGTGGAATGATCTTTGTTGTAGAGCAGAGATAGTGCTATTGTCGTATCTGGAATTGAAAGGAGCCTTTGAACCGTGGCCAGAGGCAGACCATGGTGGAAAAAGATGCTTCCCCAAAACAATATAACTGGCAAATCTGTGTGCAGATTTATAGAGTGATCTCGCCATGATCTGAGAACGCACTAACCTCCTCCTGAACTCAGACAGAGGAAGTGACTAATGCAAGGAGATAGCTGATACAGTATTTATATTGGACAAAAAATCTAAACTGTCTTAAGCCAGCTCTGCAGCAGGGGAAGTGCAGTCTTTATTCAGTTTCCTACAGAGATGTTGTTAGACACTCTTTAATCAAATAATTTCATAGATAAACCTTTACCTTTGGCTACTGCCAGAAGTGGTGTGTTTTGTTTAAGCAGATTCTGGTTGTTTTGGAAGAGTGACACCCGTTTTCCTCTGGGAATGTGGGATGTGTATCCCTGTGTGAGGGCTGGATGTTCCAGGACATTGAAAACCACACTTGGGCTTAATTATGAGCATCTTCCTTGGGAATATCTCTGTGAGCTTGGCAAAAATAATCAGCCAAGGACCTTCATTATCCTTGGCTACTTCTTCATTTCCACAGCAAAGACACTTCTTTTCTTTGCTGTTTTAGTGTCCACATCAGGTGCTACATTTTGCCAATTTTTTTTTTTTTGCTATGGATTTAAACTCTGTTTTGCCAGTGCCACAAAACGTGGGGCTTTTAACCTATTCATGTGTGAGAACCTCCACCACTAATTTCTGAAATGGTGGAACGGACTGACCCAAATATTAGGTGAGAGAATGAAGTAGTGTCCACTTTGCTTTTCTTTCATTTCTCTTATTCCTAAACTACTTTGGCCCCTTCATTCACAGCTGTTTATTTCAGACCTTCCTGGGCTTTTTAGTTTTGCATTTTCAGTTTGTTTTCCTCCTATCCCTGGTGGCTGTCTCAGTTTACAAAACAGTTTGTTCCTTACTCATAGTTTTGTCTCCTTTGAGGAAATTGCCAGGGTTTCCATTAGCTTGTAATACTCAGAGCTGTGGCCTCCTTACGTATCTGCCTGCTTAGAAGGGACTTTTTAATTTGTGGTGGTGTAAATATGCTTTGCTTGCAGCCTATAAACTCCTTGTATCAGATAAGGCAGGCAGCAACCTAAGCTTTCTGTGGCAAACACGAGCTTTAATTATGCTTATTCCATGTGGTGTAACAGAGCAGGTAAATCAGTGATTTCCTCTGCTAAGCTTTGTCCTTTTAGCATCTGTTTCGTTGTTCCAGGTAAGCAAGGAATCAGGTTTCAAGGTGAGGGCTGGAGGTTATTCTGGAGGCACAGGCACTCAGGGCTGGGAGGGGTCTGTCTGTGTGGAGATGCTGTTTAAAAAGCTGATCCTTGCTGTCTAAAGCGTGAATTCCTGCTGTGAGGAGCCGAGTTGCAATTGGGTAGGCATCTCCTTCTGGCCCTAGACAAGGAGCTGAGCTGGTGGCCCTTCACCTGCCCAGAGCAGACAGTTGTGTGAGTGCTGTGCTGTGTCTGCAGGACGAATCCTCGGGAGAGATCACGTTCTACATGAAGGGGGCAGACGTGGTGATGGCTGGCATCGTGCAGTACAACGACTGGCTGGAGGAGGAGGTAGGGGGCTGCTCCTGCTGCTCTGCTCCAGGCCCCTGGGCAGGGCTGAACTGTCTCACTGACTGCTGAAACGTCTGCGAGCCACAGGGTTCTGGTCCTGCCAATTCCTTGGGTGGGTCCTCAGCCAAACACATCCACAGGAGCAAGGCCATCAGTGGCGAGTTCAGCATATTTAATGTAGATTAAGTCCATAAAAAAAATGGATTTTGCTCAAAACTGATTGACACTCACCAAATTTGTCCTGGGCTTGATCCTCTCTTTGGATCTGTTTTAGCCTGAAGGGTCTGATTTCAAAACTACATTTGGCAGCTTTGTACTGGGGTGTGTTTGTCAGGTTAGCAGTAATGGTGGCACAGAGTTCGTGGAATCCCAGAATGGTTTGGGTTGGGAGTGACCTTGAATCTTATCCCATTGCACCCCTCTGCCATGGGCAGGGACACCCAGGGTGCTCCAAGCCCTGTCCAACCTGGCACTTCCAGGGATCCAGGGGTATCCTCAAAAGTAGCTTCACATACTGGTTCTCTAGTGTTCAGACAAATAATAATAACTTTGTCTTAATTTGAAGAGTTGCCTGCCAAAGATGTGAAGTCTACAAATCACAGGCTTGTGCCCTTTTACTTAAGAGACAGAGGCAATTTAATCAGTGCCCTGGTGTAGCAGAGAGGACATTTTTCTTCCTGATCACTGGGCTAGGTCACAAACCATTGCAGATCTCCTCTTTTCTCTCGAGTTTATCATGCACTTTATCAGATATTGTGGACTCACTGGGGTTGCTCAAATGAGATGGTTATTTTCTTAACCTCCTATCTTACACTGCCATCTCCTCACTGCTGTGCATAAATCATTTCAGTGGAGCTGCAGTTCATGGTTTACAATGTGATCCTTCTTTGCAGTGTGGTAACATGGCTCGGGAAGGCCTGAGGGTTCTTGTCGTGGCCAAGAAGTCTCTGACAGAAGAGCAGTATCAAGACTTTGAAGTAAGTTTTTACTTGGTTTTTTCCTTTGTTTTTAAACAAATAATCACTGAAGTGATTCTCACAAAACTCTTGTGCCGTGTGTCCCCAAAGCCAGGCTGTGTGTCCCCAAAGCCAGGCTGGGGGTGCTCTGTGTCCCCAAAGCCAGGCTGGGTGCTGTGTGTCCCCAAAGCCAGGCTGTCTGTCCCCAAAGCCAGGCTGTGTGTCCCCAAAGCCAGGCTGGGTGCTGTCTGTCCCCAAAGCCAGGCTGTGTGTCCCCAAAGCCAGGCTGGGTGCTGTGTGTCCCCAAAGCCAGGCTGGGTGCTGTGTGTCCCCAAATGCGTGCTGTCTGTCCCCAAAGCCAGGCTGTGTGTCCCCAAAGCCAGGCTGGGTGCTGTCTGTCCCCAAAGCCAGGCTGTGTGTCCCCAAAGCCAGGCTGGGTGCTGTGTGTCCCCAAAGCCAGGCTGTCTGTCCCCAAAGCCAGGCTGGGTGCTGTCTGTCCCCAGGCACGCTACGTCCAGGCCAAGCTGAGCGTGCACGACCGCTCCCTCAAAGTGGCCACGGTGATCGAGAGCCTGGAGATGGAGATGGAGCTGCTGTGCCTCACGGGGGTGGAGGATCAGCTGCAGACAGACGTCAGGCCCACGCTGGAGACGCTGAGGAACGCTGGCATTAAGGTCTGCCAACCCAGGGCTGCTCCAGCAGGAGCACTGGGACCCTCTGGAGTGCGTGGCACTGTCCCACGGGCAGTGAATTGAAATTTGGGGGGCCCTGTGAGGGTTTTAAACATCACTATGGGAACACAACATGCTGCAGGCAGTAAATCTTAACACGTGAGTGTGTCACCTCTTGTGCTTTTCATCCCCTCACATGCTCTGACTCCTCCTGCACAGAAAGGAATCGTGTGGGCATGAGGAGGAGTCTGGCAGGAGACTTTGGGACAATTCTTTCAGGGAATTGCATGACACAAGGCAGGTTTGGCTGTGTTTGCTTTGTGTGCATGAACCCCTGTGCTGGGCTCGGAGCTGTGGATATCCACATTTTCAGTAGCCACTAGAGGGGAGTCTGAGCCAAGAGAATCAGGGACTGGTTTTTTTTTCCAACTTTCTGGGCATCTGTGACTCCACATCTACAGCCTGAGCTGTGCTCAGCAGTGAGGGAGCTGCTGTGGTCCCTGTGTAGGTTTTCTCTGAAAACTTTGTCAGTCTTGCAAAAGGGGAAAAAAAGGATTAAACATTCAGATTTGAGTAAGAAAAGTAGGTGAAAGGTCCTGGTTGTGGTTTCTCTGCTTTAAGTTGCAAAGTGAGCAAAAATCTGAAGCTGTGCTGTGAATACAAAGCAGGGCTATGTGTTTGGGGCTGAGGTAGGAAGGGAATTCAATACTTGGGACGAGCTTCCAAAAGTGCTTTTTGTTTGGGGCCGTCCCTGTAGACAGCAGAGAATGAGACCAGGGGAACCAGAGTTCCTCAGTGAGGGTGCAGTCCTGGCCCAGCACTCCAAAGGGTTTTCCTGCTTCCCTGTCTGCTCACCTTGGCTGGAGCTGGAGCTGGAGCTGAGGTGTGGGATGTGCTGAGCACTCCTTGCCCTGCAGTGTCCATCAGGGACTGCATGCGAGGAGTAAATCCAGCGTGGAGGGAGTCTTGCAGTTCAGGACAGGGACTGTCTTGTTAAGATAAATCTCTTTCCACCCTCAGATTATTTAACAAATGAATGAGTCTTTGTGTGGATTTTTTTGTCGATGTTTTGGGATTTTCTGAAGGTTTTTGTATTTTTCATTAAATATTCTTGGGCAGTGTCTTGAAACTGAATAAAAACACCAGTGGAAAAAACCAAACTTACTGTGATATATTTACACTGGAGAAGGAATTCCCAGCCATTGCTGCTGACATTGCTTTCTAACTCCCTCCCCTCACCAGCACAAAATAAAAGGAGCAGTGTAGATTTAAAAAAAAAAAAAAATCTAAAAAAAACCTTCAACCAAGTTAGTGTGTTCCAGACGTACACATCAGCACTGAGCTAACCCCAGTTGCATCATCCACATTTCAGGCTGGGCCAGGAGGGATCTTTCTGCAGCAGGGCCCGGTTGAGAAATGGCCAGGGAGGGACACATTAACACACAAATACGTATTTTTTTAGCTTGCATTTCGTGGGTTTATCAGCAGAATCTTGAAATATTGCAGGTGGGAAAAATGTTACACAGAGTTTGTAACTTCGTTTGTGTCTCAGCCTCTTTAAGAGCTTTGCTTGCTTTCACATGTGAGAATTTTTTTGCGTGTTTTAAAACAGGGTTTTTTAGGAGAATTAATTTGTATGTGTATTTTAACAGCCCTTTAATAAGCCTGAAGGGGCAGGTGGTACTTGCAGAGGTCCTGCAGACGTGATTGTTCAGCTTTATTTAACACGTGAAATGTTTGGATTTTAGGTGTGGATGCTGACAGGGGATAAGCTGGAGACAGCCACGTGTACAGCCAAGAACGCTCATCTGGTGACACGGACACAGGACATCCATATATTCAGACTAGTGAGTTACACCCCCAGACCCTGTCCCAAGGGGGCCAGACTCTGGGACAGAGGGCTCTGAGATCACAGCTGTTTTCCAGCAGGGTACTTTTATTCTTTTAACCCAGCTTTCTACTCCGAGTTTTCATTTCTGTGACTGCGTGCCCTAACTCAGTGTGCTGCCTGTCCTGGCTGTGTCACTTTTGTTCCCTCTGGGATTCTTTGCTGTTTTCTCATCCAGTGAAGCACCCCTTGCTCAGTTCCACCCTTCCCCAGGTGACAAACCGAGGAGAAGCCCACCTGGAGCTGAACGCCTTCCGCCGCAAGCACGACTGTGCCCTGGTCATCTCGGGGGACTCTCTGGAGGTACTGATGCCTTCAGTCTGAGCTTTCTTATTTTCCAGACTCTGTACTGCATTAGTATGTAACTCTGAACTTGATGTAAAGTGTCAGCAGTTCTCCTCACAGCTCAGTCACACAGAACAATCCTTTCCCAGCCCAGAACCAAGGACACACTGCAGCTTCAGGCCCAAAAAGTGCAAACAGCAGGAATTCAGGAGAGCAACCTGGGAGGGTGGGACTGCATCACCTGGAGCTGGAATTGGACAATTAACCCCAATATGGAAATGGCCCAAAACTTATAAAAGTGTGAAAAATGGTGACCTGTGGGCCATCTTGGGCAGAGCCATGGCTGGGCTCTTGTGCTGCCCAAGGTGCATCCTTTGAAGACCTTTTAATAAATCCCTACTTTATCAAAGTATTTATTTAAATAGTTCATTTAGTTTATTTATAGTTTAGTTTATTAAATCCCTGCTGTCCAGCCTCTATTCCAGGCAGCCTCTTAAGGCATCATTAGGGCTAGCCCCAGAGCCTGGGCTGGAGCAAGCCCAGTGCCCGCAGGGCAGGTGTAACCCAGGTGTGTGCTGTGTGTAACCCAGGGGTGTGCTGTGTGTAACCCGGGGTGTGCTGTGTGTAACCCAGGTGTGTGCTGTGTGTA
>VWZV01011941.1:156753-184024 GCA_013397155.1 Irena cyanogastra | reverse complement strand
ATCACCTGGAGCTGGAATTGGACAATTAACCCCAATATGGAAATGGCCCAAAACTTATAAAAGTGTGAAAAATGGTGACCTGTGGGCCATCTTGGGCAGAGCCATGGCTGGGCTCTTGTGCTGCCCAAGGTGCATCCTTTGAAGACCTTTTAATAAATCCCTACTTTATCAAAGTATTTATTTAAATAGTTCATTTAGTTTATTTATAGTTTAGTTTATTAAATCCCTGCTGTCCAGCCTCTATTCCAGGCAGCCTCTTAAGGCATCATTAGGGCTAGCCCCAGAGCCTGGGCTGGAGCAAGCCCAGTGCCCGCAGGGCAGGTGTAACCCAGGTGTGTGCTGTGTGTAACCCAGGTGTGTGCTGTGTGTAACCCAGTGTGTGCTGTGTGTAACCCAGGTGTGTGCTGTGTGTAACCCAGGTGTGTGCTGTGTGTAACCAGGTGTGTGCTATGTGTAACCCAGGGTGTGCTGTGTGTAACCCAGTGTGTGCTGTGTGTAACCAGGTGTGTGCTGTGTGTAACCAGGTGTGTGCTATGTGTAACCCAGGGTGTGCTGTGTGTAACCCAGTGTGTGCTGTGTGTAACCAGGTGTGCCTGAAGTACTACGAGTACGAGTTCATGGAGCTGGCGTGCCAGTGCCCCGCTGTCGTGTGCTGCCGCTGTGCCCCCACGCAGAAGGCGCAGATCGTGCGGCTGCTGCAGGAGAGGACGGGCAAGCTCACCTGTGCCGTGGGTGAGTGACAGCCAGGGCCAGGGACCACGGAGAGGGGCAGCTGCTTCTCCCTGAGTGAACAGGGAGGGGGGCAGCTGCTTCTTCCTGAGTGAACAGGGAGAGGGGCAGCTGCTTCTCCCTGAGTGAACAGGGAGAGGGGCAGCTGCTTCTTCCTGACTGAGCGGTCTCGCGTCATCTCCCACCACCTGGAAAGGGTCATTCAGGGAGCGCTGGTTTTGTGGGGCTGTAGAGAAAACTATTGAAATTTTGCACGTGGAAATTCAATGCCAAGCTCCTCGTCGCCCTTTCGGGTGGCATCTTTGCAAAGCAGAGCTTGAACCTGATCAGGTGAAGTGCCACTGTTAATCTGTGAGCTTTGTTTCAGCAGTGTAGATGTAATGGTACCACCTGCAAGTGAGATACGTCAATCACTGATCTGGGGTTCTATTAAAATAAAACTTAAGTTAAATTCATTATTTCTGTTTAAAATCTTGCTTTTGTTGGCTGGGTTAAGTACTTCTTACAATATTCCAGTGTGGTGCAGATGACTTTGGTGGGGTTGTAGGTTGCTCCTGTTGCTTAACTCCCAGTTTTGTTTGTGCTCTGCCCTGCAGGTGATGGAGGGAATGATGTTAGCATGATTCAGGAGGCTGACTGTGGTGTTGGAGTTGAAGGAAAGGTGAGATTACCTCATCTTTAATGAGAATTTCTGTGGCCAGTTTTCAAGCAACTCTTAAATGAATGCTCAGATATTTGTGCAAGAAAGGGAGAAAGCTCCCACAAGAATCATCATCAGACCAGTAGCCCTATAATAAGAAGTAAATTGGTTATAAAGGAGACTACTGTAAAAGGGAGTTCAAATTCATTATTTGGTTCTTGGCAGAATCCCTGAATTTGTACCCTCATGGTTAGCTTTGGGGGTTTTTGATGCTCCAAGTGCTGGAGTTAAAATTACACTGATAAGATATACCCTACATGCACAATTAAAAACTGTTCAAATTAGTTTGCAAAACAAACTCTGGGTTAGAGCTCCGATTCCTGCACCTGGGGCTGTGTGGAGCTGCAGGACTGGATTGGCAGCTCCAGACAGACTCTGCTTGCAGTGAGCCAAAATTGTGTGAACTTTTGAGACTGAGAGTTTGTTCAGCACTGACTTGATAGGAGTGTCACGTTAACATGTGTGTTGTGAATCAGAATCCAGAGGTTGCTTAGAATTGGAGGCCAAGGTTCAAATGGGAATTCTCCTCATATTTTTATATTTTCCAGGCTTAAAACCCACACTGGAAGGAGAAGTACTGAGGCAATGCTCTCCCTCACCTAACACACTGCAAACGTTCCTGGAAATTCTGTCAGTGATAACTCAAGAATAACATGATATACTTTGTTTCCAGTGCTGAAATGATCTCACTGTGCTTTTCCTTGTTCTCAGGAAGGGAAGCAGGCATCGCTGGCAGCTGATTTCTCCATCACTCAGTTCAAGCACCTGGGTCGTTTGCTCATGGTCCATGGAAGGAACAGCTACAAGAGGTCTGCAGCCCTCAGCCAGTTTGTGATCCACAGGAGCCTCTGCATCAGCACCATGCAGGTAAGTGGGCTGCCAGGAGGGGGTTTCCAAAAGAGGTGGGGAAGCCAAATGAGAAAGGAAAGGTACTGTGTCTCATTCGGAGTGCTGCTATTTCTTCTCATGAAAATTTTCATGGGTTGGGACTTGAGGTTGTTACTTTGATATGAAAACACGTGAGAAAATTCCTGGTATTGGACAAATACCAGCAACTGCTCCAAAGGAATAAAAAGGTTGATTTTCCATGTGTCTGTCTTCATTTCAGGAACCGGGAGAACCCACTGCAAGAATGTTTCAGTTTGAACAGAGTGTATTTTTAAGCTGTTATTTTTACTGCAGTATCTCAGTGCCTAAAAAGCTTATTTCTTTTCTAGGCTGTTTTCTCATCAGTGTTTTACTTTGCTTCAGTTCCTCTCTACCAGGGCTTCCTCATCATTGGGTAAGAGCTCACTTTTCACTGGTAATGAGGAACACCTCTGCACAGTGAGCACTTTTGGGCTGATGAACATGCAAGCCATGCACATCTCCAGTCTGCTCACAGCACTGCTTCAGGAGCTGGGTGTGAGCCTTGTCCCCTTCCAGTGCAGACACTTCCAGAAACCTTCCCAGCAGGATGGTTTGTCACATTTGTGAGCAGCCCATCCTCCAGGAATGCTCCTTCGATCCCAGTAAGAAGCAGAGGGGCAGCTATTCTGGGCTGGTGGCTGCACAGCAGTGAGAGGCAGTGCCCAGCTCTGAGAGAAACCCCGCCTCAGCTCCTGCCCAAAAACTGTCTAAAACAGGGCATTGCCACTGTAATCCCAGTATGACTGTTTACATTTTGAATACATAATTTAAAAGGGCAGCAAATTCATCTCCATTGTCTTCTAATGCAAACAGAATCAGGCCTGAGCTGTAGGGCAGACTTTGGGATGGGCACACCTCAGTCCTTGGCTCCATTAAGAACCCACTGCAATATTTGAACCAGTCACTTGTGTATGAGCATTCCTGACCAAAGTCACTCAAAAAACCAATCCTGGTGGTTTTTCCCTACCTGCAACACTCTGGTGTGCTCCGTTTGATAGTTTTTGTAATGTGTACATTAACTGGGCACTTAAAGAATATTGTATTGCCTTTCTGGAGCCAAGCATTTGTTTGCTCATCTCCACCTGAGATAATTTACTGGTCTCTTGCCTTCTTCCCAGGTACTCCACAATTTACACCATGTTTCCCGTGTTTTCTCTTGTCCTGGACAAGGATGTGAAATCTGAAGTGGCAATGTTGTACCCAGAGCTCTACAAAGATCTTCTTAAGGTATGTGAGGCTCTTGTTTGTGTGTTTTGCTTTGAGGCAGGATCCTCATCTTGATTTGAAACTGTAAATGTGTAAAGTCAAACATACTGCCAGGAGATCCAGAACTTTATCAGCCATTTTCGAGCAGAATTCTGTTAAAGTCAAATTGGAGTCAACAGGTAGAACCAGAATTCCTGGCAGTTGTTTATTGAATGCTGCATGAAATGCAATTTATTAAAAACGGCTGGGCAAGTGGAAGTTCCATTCTGTGGGAAAATCTAGGGATTTAATATTACCAATTTGTTCCATAATAAAGGGAAAAGAGAAATTGTTGGGGATTTGGCACTGTCCTGGAGCCAGAAGAGGGGAAGGGATATGCTCATTTGATGGAGGCAGGGGGTTATCCCAGAGTTTCTTCAATAGGAATTTGACTGGCGCATGATCTAAAGGTTTGCTTGCTGTGCCATTTTTGTAGCACAAAAGTCAGGTCCTTCTCCTTAAACAAAGAAAACTTTATTTTATGTTTACCATAGAAATATCAGGAAGGTAAATCTTGTCTTAGGTTCCTTTCTAATTTTTTTTCTTCCTCCCTGGAAAATGTTTTGAATAACTGGGGTATGCAGCCTGGGAACATCTTTCTTAGTTGGAGGAAAGGGTGGACTGAGTCTTCCCCAGATCCTTTCCCTCAAGGATTCCTGTTAAACAGATACTCTGAGAAGCACAGCCTGTTTTTCCAGAGCCTCAATAAGTCTCCATCTGGTTTCACTTGGATGTTGTCTCTTATGTCATAAACCACTAATTCTTCAGCCATCCTTAGGCCTGGTCTAAACATAGGGGGTTTTGTGCTGGTATAGCTGTGTTGGCTGGAGATAGAGTTTAAAAATCTATCTGCCTTCAATATGAGGGTGATTTGTGTGTGTCTCGAAATACAGTATTAATGTATTCACGTCGATGTGTACACACATCTTCTGTTTCACAGTACAGTGATGAAACTCCTGAGGCATCCTTGCACTGAATTAATTGTGTGTGCAGTGAGGGTCAGGTTGTGCTGGGGGAGCTCTGAGCTTCCACAGCCCCTTCATGCACCCAGAAAAATGAGGATAAAGGGTCACTACCTCAGCGTTGCTTGATTTATTTTCTTTTTTTTCCCAAAGCACCTTCCAATTTTCTTATTAATTTCTAAGTTGATCAATAAGTGAATTTTCATAAAAGAAAACCCCAATGGAGCTTTGTCTTCTTTTCCCCCACCCAGGGACGACCGTTGTCATACAAAACGTTTTTAATCTGGGTCTTGATAAGCATTTATCAAGGTAAGAAATCAACTTCTGCTTGTGCTTTTAGATGTTGTAGTGTGTGTGACTATCGAAGTTTAGGTATTGCAGAAGTTAAGTAAGGCATGAAATGAATTTCCCAAAGTATCCTTGTGGTGATGAATATATATTTTTTTTGTCTCGGAAAATGTCGGTAGCGTTACCAAAGGAAAAAATTATCTAAACTCAAATATTGGCAGTAATTGGTCAACCCTGTGATGTAGAATTCAAACCATTGTGCCTCTTCTCATCAGAACCATCCACTGTAATTCTGTGCAAGTTCCTTGCAGTGCTGTAGTTGTCTCATCTGTAAAGCAGAGCTCATTACTCTCCCTCCCCTTCTTTTGGGAAAAGTTCTTCAATCTATGGATTTTGCAGGTTTTTGTTGACATGGAAGATGCAGCATCGGTAGGCTTCTGTATTTTATCCAAAAATGGAAGTGGCAGTAGTTCTGGTTGCTTCACAGGCATCTGTGATTCAGGGTCAGAGTCAAGCTCACATTCTCGATCATATCTCATACACTCTAATTAGGCTGCTAAAGCAATTAGGTAAATGCCTTAATTACAATGCATTTTTAACAGTGGATGTAGTAATTTGGGTATATATTGAAGAAGGTATTTTCTTTCATTTTGTCTTTTTTTTTAATCAAGTACCCTCAAATTCAAATGCTCTCTATAAGTGTTAATCAGGGAATTGTAGAAAACAGGTCAATAATGTGGAGCTAAAAGCTGCAGTGGCAAAATTCCTCGTTTTCCAAAACTCTTTATCAGCAAGAGTGAGAATAAGGGGTCAAAATAAGCAGGTAATTCTTGCAGATTTGATTGATGTTGCCATCCTCCACAGGGAGTGAATCTAGGAGTGTAAAATCTCTGTTAGCTTTATTTCCTGAAATCTATCACAGGCATCCTACACCAGGGACCAAGGGCTTGGGATGCTGAGTAACACAATGGCAAAGCCAAGGCATTGAGAGACCACTCCCGAGAGGTGGAAGGCTGCAGCCAGAGGGTGATGCACGGGGGGAAAGATTGCTCCTTGAGCTAAGAGCACTCTCTGGTTACAGGGTTTGGTTAGAGTGACTTCACCAGTGCTGTGCTCAAGAACCAGCAAACAGTGGCCAAACAGCGGGGCCAGTTGCTAGCAGAGATGAGCCTGACCAAAACTTGAGCAGGCCCAAAGTGTGGAAAGTTCACAGCTGGGTTTGGACTTTGTGGCTGGAGCTCGGTTCCCTCACAGGTTTTCCCTTCCAGAGGCGGCCTGAGTGATGGATGTTGGTGTGGATTACTCATGCTGCTCACATGAGTTATTTGTGCAGGTGGCCTGGAGCAGCCCTGGCATAGGAGCACAAACAATGCCTCGTTAGCAGAGCTTTAATGAGATTCTCTTAGGGGGAGGTGTAAAGGGGAGAGGTCTCAGCCCAGGCAGTGCAAATTGAGCCTCACTTGTATCCACTGAGCTTTTCAACACTTGGTTGCTTCTTGGCAGCGAGGCATTGCGGTAGGATATAGAAGAATTTGATATCTTTTAGCTTCTGAGTAGTGACCAAGTGCTTTCATGGGAGGATAGAATTTCATGATGTTAGAGATCTCCAGTTGCCAAAGCAGCATGTATTAATTTCCTATCTCCATGTGTCTATGAATATGATAGACTGTTAGAAAACTTTGGGTACCTCTGCTGTAACTTTTCCCTGCCTTCTCATCAGTTCTGTCTCCTAAATAGTAACTGATTCGTTGTCGCTACATTCATCGGGTTTCATGAAAAACAGCCTCAAGATAGGATTGTTTCAGCCTTTCCAAGACCTAACTGTGGGCTTTAGAGCTGAGCCTGGTGTTAGAATGGTTCCATTCCCTTGCAGGTAGCATCATCATGTATGGAGCACTCCTCCTCTTTGAATCCGAGTTTGTGCACATTGTTGCCATTTCCTTCACGTCCCTGATTCTCACCGAGCTGCTGATGGTGGCACTGACAATCCAGACGTGGCACTGGCTGATGATCGTGGCTGAGCTGCTCAGCCTCTCCTGCTACATCGCTTCCCTGGTCTTCTTGCACGAGTTTATTGGTGAGGTTTAATGCTCTCCTGCAGTCAGTCCATGGCCTGGATGGTGACAGGACTGAACTCAGCAAAAGGCTCTTGGTGGGGCCAACAGTAGGCACAGTGGCAGTGGTGCCACAGTAAGCTCTGTGTGATTTGAAGGCACTTGGAGATATTTTATGGTTTGTTCCCACAGCAAAGTGCTAGAGAAGGTAAAGGTGCTCAGCAGAGTGTGCTACCCAGTGAATCTCATCCATTCTTTGAGCTCCAGCACGTGTCAGCTGTGTCATGTAGAAGTGACCTTTATTCCCATATGGGAATTTGAGATGGAAGATTGAAGCCTCTGCTGTTGGATTGAAAGATTTGGGCATTTAAGCTGGGAGAAGGAGCTGCCTCCTAAAACTTACCTTATTTTATCTGTTTATTGGGACCATTCTCTTATAGGTTTGGTTGTTGGTGTTTTAGTTGCCTGAAGCAGAACTAATCCTATTCCCTGGCTAGAGGAAAAAGGGTGAGGAGTTCCAGATTCCCCCAGTAACTGTCGAGTTGCAAGTGTCAGACTCATGGGCTTGTTCAGTGTTCGTTCAGGAACCACAAGATGTCACTGCTTCTTCCATAAAGCTCTTTCCTAACTGAAGACAACAGGGATAACTTCCCCCCTGGCTGGATCTGTCTCTTGCATGTGGTTATACTAGTTCCACTTTGAACGCTGCTTTAACTCTTTTTGTAAAGATTCTGAGATGTTTTGAGTCAGGAGCTGTGTTTGCTGGGCTCAGCCAAGCAGCAGAGGCAGCTCCCAGAGTGCCAGGAGGATGTGATATCCCTGTTTCAGGTGGGGTTTGGGAGGGCAGGTACCTGTGAGAGCCACATCCCTTACACCCACTGCTCAGCACATCTCTGCATCTTCTGGGGAAGAGAAGGGCAGAGGAGTGAGGAGCCAGGTGTCATAGGAGCTTTGATCTTGGAGATGGGGCAGCTTTAAGAATTGTAAAATCCTAGAATGGTCTGGGTTAGGAGGGAGCTTAAAGGTGATCTAGTTGCAAGCAGTGGTGGAGGGAGGTGCTTTTCTGCAGCCCTTCCCAGAAGGTCCTCCCTGTGGTTTTGACTCCGTGCTCGTTTCTCCACGCAGATGTTTACTTCATTGCCACCTTGTCGTTCCTGTGGAAGGTCACTGTCATCACCCTGGTGAGCTGCCTGCCCCTCTACGTCCTCAAGTACCTGAGACGGAGATTTTCTCCCCCCAGCTACTCGAAGCTCACGTCCTAGGGCTGCTGCTGGCACACAGAGACAGACATTGCCCAGGGCCCAGAGACAGAGCCCAGCTGTTCCCACAAGGGACACGAGCCGTCCCTGCCTCAGGACCCCGTGGTGATCTCTGTTGCCTGCTGCTGGAGTGAGAGGCTGCCAGACTGCCCTGGACGGGAACCTGATGCCAAAAGGGAGTGTGTGGAGGGTGGAGGCTCTGAGTTCATCCAGTTCTTGGCACTTTTGTT
The DNA here is from genome assembly GCA_013397155.1 of Irena cyanogastra. NCBI lineage: Eukaryota > Metazoa > Chordata > Aves > Passeriformes > Irenidae > Irena > Irena cyanogastra. The sequence goes on along the minus strand of VWZV01011941.1, from coordinate 175,648 downwards.
CTTCTTAACTGGGGTCAAATGCATGGAACTGCGATGGCAATGGGTTTCTCTTGCATGGTTCAAAGTCTGTGGAAGCTGCTACCTGACCTTGGGATTTACATTTGACAATTTAAAGTGAATTTTTTAAGTGTCTGCGCTGTTCTTTGCATTGTGTTACCTTTTTTTATGTTTATGTTATTTGTCTTTTTGATTCAAGTAGTTACATTCTTTTTACATCTTGGAAATCCCTTAATGTAGGTGATGCACTACACTGCTGACAGCTGATTCCTGATTTATGGCATGTTGTTTCCATAATGGGGCTCCAGCCTGTCGGATCTACACACACTGGAGAATCTGAGCGTGTCTGAGATTTTCCTTCCTGAAATGTGGTCACCCCAGTGATTTTGGAGGTATCCAGCCATTGATAAAGACAGAGAAGTGGTAGCTCAAAACGAGAGAATTCAGTTTTGTTTAGCTTTTGTGCTTCCTGTTAAAAGGAGTCGGTGACATAATAGTTTTACTCTGTATTTATTTGTGTAGGAGAAAATTATCTAAACTAAAGCAAATCCTCTTTGGAACAGAACTTTGCAGTTGATCATTCTTGAAATGTGTCGACAACGTGAGAAGAGACTCGTACTGTTCTGCAGACAATGTGGCAGACGTGTCTTGAATCCTTGGAGACTGAAAGGAGAGGTCACAGAGCTGCTACTCCTCACAGCTCCATGAAATCTGTTTCCTGTTAGTGTGAAACTTTGAGGATGAGCTGCAAATAAGCAGAGGCACCCCTAGGTGGATGTTTTAATGACATGCTCCCTGCAGAGAGGCGGTTTTTGGAGCCTTGCACTTGCCTGGCTCTAAAACCCAAACCTGAATCACAGGAGTGGGTTCATACAAAGGCATTAGGCTTGAGTACAGAGCAAATTTATGCATTTTTAATTTTCAAAAATTAAATTCAATGAGTTCTGTCATTGTTGTAAACTTTGGTCCACATTATAATATCATGAGGAGAGCCACACGTGCTTGGGCTTCTCAGTAGAAGGACAGAGACTTACAGGGACCTTTTAGAGCTGGGTTGATGCATCAAACACGGATGGGCTTTTAGTGGCAGCCATCCTTGTCTAAGGCTCTTCAATCTGTGCTAAATTAGTTGCTTGCTGTCTTCTCCCCACATCAGAGGAACCGCAGGCGGAGCTGGCACTGCTTGGCGCCGTTGTTCCTTGGCTGCCCAGGAGAGAAAGAGCCCAGGGCCTGAGCTCCTGTCCCAGAGCAGAGCCCAAAGCTGAGCCCAGAGCCTGAGCTGCTTCTCCTGTCCCAAGGCAGAGCCAGGGCCCGAGCTCCCTTCTGGGAGTTGGGCTCACAGCCTCCTGTGAATTAATTAATGCCGTTTTGCCAGAAAGATCCTTAACGTTGTCTTCATCATGACTGGATAGTGTTCCACTGTTCTGGAGCCCCCAGACAGCATTTCACAGAATCATGGAATGGTTTGGGTTGGAAGGGACCTTAAAGGCCATCCAGTGCCACTTCTGCCATGGGCAGGGACACCTCCCACTGTCCCAGGCTGCTCCAAACCCCAATGTCCAGCCTGGCCTTGGGCACTGCCAGGGATCCAGGGGCAGCCCCAGCTGCTCTGGGCACCCTGTGCCAGGGCCTGCCCACCCTCACAGGGCAGAATTTCTTCTCAATATCCCATCTAATTTGCTTTCATTAGTTTAAGTACAAGAACCAAGAATTCCTTTTGGCCCCAGGTGGTGACAGAGCAGCCCAGTCCCTGTGGGCTCTGGTGCCCAGCCCTGCCCCTCTCTCCTGTGTGCTGGTGGTTCAATGTCCTGCAACAGCAACAGTGCCAAGCTGCTGTGTGTAAATATTTGAGACATATAAATGGTAGAATTCACTGTTTGCTCAAGTCAATACCGTTTACACTGAGTGGACCATATTTGCAAACTATTAGCTTACACCAAGAAAGGGAGTGAACTGTGATTTCATTTGTATTTATTGAATCATAACTTTAGTAGCATATTTAGTAGAGTTGATAGTGATCTATAGCTGTGTTTTGGGGTGTGGATTATGTTCTTTGCAGTTTGTGTTTTTGCACAAGGTAGTAAATCCAGAAGTCATTTCTGCCTGGATATACACTACGTTTTTTCAAAGCAGTCAGAGACTAAAACTGCCTCTAACAAACAGCAGGAAACAGGAACACTTCTATTTTTCAAGTTTAGCACTTTATGTTTGTGACCCATTTCTCTTAAGTTATTAAAAAATGTTTTTAAAAGCCAAATTTAATACACATGTTCCTATTTACTGTACATTAAAATAAATGGATTCTCTGCTGGAAATGTCATCTTTTCCTCTAGTATACTCATAATTTGTACTTTTGGGGAGTGAAGCATTGTTTTCTTCTTCTGTGTAGTATCTTGTTTGTGGCCTTAGTGTTCTTCCTATTCATTTACCTGTGTGGGTTTTGTGCTGTAGCAGTTCAAGTGTGATCTGTGTGCTTTGGGGCTGCTCCAGGTGATGCCCCTGGTGCCAGTGTGAGTCTCACCATGTTCCTGCTGCCCGTGGCTCCAGGTGATGCCCCTGGTGCCAGTGTGAGTCTCACTGTGCTCCTGCTGCCCATGGCTCCAGGTGATGCCCCTGGTGCCAGTGTGAGTCTCACTGTGCTCCTGCTGCCCGTGGCTCCAGGTGATGCCCCTGGTGCCAGTGTGAGTCTCAGTGTGTTCCTGCTGCCTGTGGCTCCAGGTGATGGCCCTGGTGCCAGTGTGAGTCTCGCTGTGCTCCTGCTGCCTGTGACTGCCAGCACGCTGTGCTGAGCTGCTGCAGGGTGAGGTTTTGTGGCACAATCTGTTCTCTTCCTGCACCTCTGCAGTAATTCAGGTGTGTCACAGCCCTCTCTATCCCCTTACCTCTGGGTTTCTCTCCTCCACAGAGCTCGTCCTGTTCATCTGTGCAAACATTTGTTTAGCTCAGCTCGTGGTGCAGTGGAAACTCAACATTCTGTGTTCCACAGTCTGTGCAGGGTCTGATCAGAGCTGGCTGAGGGTGGCCAGGACCATCCCTGGTGTCCCCTCGGGGTCAGGACAGTGTGCTGGGTGTTTCCCTGTGCTCCCTGGAGCTGTCCCAGCCACAGCCCGGGAGCTTGTGCTGGAGGTGAGCTGGGTTTGTCAGGGAGCCCCGGGTCAGGGGAATCCCTAAGGCTGCTCTGGGGGTTTATGTGGCAGAAAGCTGCTGCAGCTCTGCTGCATCCCAAGGCCCTGGTTTGCACAAGCAGAGCTCTGCCCCAGGGATGTGAACCCTGCCTTGTGCAGCTCTGTGTCTGAGCTGTTCCTGTGGGATTGGGCTCATCCTGCAGTGTCTGGGGCCAGGCCCGTGCCCACTTCAGCAGGAGCTGGATGGGCTCTTTATTTATTATTAGTTATTTCATAAGTGTTAAACTATGATTTGCATGAAATCCTGTGGTTCACAGCTTTGCCAAGATGGTCCATTACTACTGCCTACGACAACTTGTGTACTTATATGCCTTTGAGAACATTTTTAATTGTTAAAATTGTTCTAAAAATCAGTGTTAATTTAATTTTTAACAGGGAAATGGATTCTGGTGTCAGAATGGTATTTACTGTGATGCCGATGTTTTGTACCTGTCATCCAGCTAAACAACCTGTAAATACTCCTGAGTCAAGAGAAATATGAATGCCAATTATTTATTGTTCTGTGGAGTTACATGTCGCAGATGTGTAAGACCTTAAAAGGGAATGTTGTAAAACAAGGTGGAAACAATAAATTTTATGCAACTTCTTTACTTCAGCCCTGTATGATGCACCTGGTCAGTCCTGGCATGGTCAGTCCCAGATGTTGGGAATTGCCAGGATACAGGGAAGCTGTACCGTGGCCCTTTAACCTGTGTGTGGGAAATGCATAACCCAGAAGTGATCAAAGATGCTTCATTAAATTCTTCCTAGAGCCAGTTCTGGTTTTAACAGGGGTGGTCATTGCTGCTGGCAGCCGCTGCTGGGAATGAGGAGGGAATTTTCATTGCAGCACAGTTCTGTCCTGCCCTGGGAAGGGCAGTGATGCAACAGCATTAGGAGCAGCTATTTTGGGAATGTTCTCATCCCTTGGACATTTGATTCAGTGAGTGGCTCGGCACGAGAGCAGTCCCAGGGTGAGGAACAGGGGAGAGGCAGGATTTAACACTGGATATTCTCCACAGGGGAAGTGTCAATAATGTTGAGTACAAACACAGCACAGCAATTTTCTACCAAAAATGTAATAGAGCCATAAACACTCCTAAAAAGAAGAAAATTAAGAGTGCAATTGGATAAAGTAAATCTCTGACTTGGGAGATTTATTGAAAGCAGTGATAAACTATCCCAGGGATCATTGACCATCTATGGAAGTTTTCTTTTAGATTCTATAGGACACAGATGCCCTTTTTAATGACTAACTTATTTTTGGTATAAAGTAGTTAATGCAAATATTAACAAACCATTTTTGTGATGTTTGCACACATCAAATGAATGGTCTAGACTCCAGAAATCACAGGAACAGACTTTGCTCCCAAGTGTTACCAATTTCCCACTCTAAATGGGTTACATGAGCCCTGGCTAGTGGTTCCTTTAATTTATGGACAGTTTCTTTTTAATGGTGAAATGTGTAATTAAAAAAAGCTAGAAATAGTTTTTCTAAAGTCACTCTGGAAGGGAAGGAGAATTTCAGCAAATTTTTTTTTTCACCCAAACATTGCATAATAGTAGAAATGTCAAAGATTTCCATGGGGTTTCATTTCATTCTTCATGTGGCTGTGGTCATGCAAGAAGTTTGAACACTGCAGGGGCTGGCAGATTTTTGGAAGATCACACATCCTGGGGTAAGTTTTCAGCCTGGGCTTTACCAAAGAATGCCAGTGGCCTTGTTTTTCAAATTGGGGTTGTATTAGACACTGGTGTGTCTCTGGTTTTCCTTTTTTCTGAAAAGAAAGAGGAGGTGCTGGCTGGAATCGGGTGTCTCACTCTGGCCCTGAGCCTGATGGAGCTGTAGAGCTCTCTCTGCACCATGAACCATTTGGGGAGAGGAAAACCTCGTTGGGCTGCTCTGTCTTCACCTTCAGCCACTGCCTCTTCTCCCCTGCATTGCTGTGGCATTAAACATTGTCTTACATCTTCCCTAGAGGGAGGGAACTGCTCCTGTTCCTCTCTCCCAGCTAGGATTTGGGGTCAGAGAGAACCAGTGGTCTGGGCTGGCCCCACAGGCAGAGCACAGAAAGCAGGAAAATACTTATTTTTTGGTGATAAGACTTTCTCAGCACCTTAAACATGGGACTCAATCTTACAGGAAAGTTCCTTCTTCCACAGAGTATTCAGATGTCTGGTTTTAAATGAGAAATGTGATTGCAGGCTCTAAAAGCCTGATTTGGAGTGTTGATAAACCCCAGTCCAAACACTTTGGTGGATTCTCTCCTATCTTCTTCTGGAACTGCAGATCCACATCCCACCTGTGCTAAGTGTTAAAGGTAAGTGCCCATGAGAGCTGTGAGAAGGCACCTCTGCCCCTGCACAGGCAGTGCAGAAAGCCTGGAGTGTGCCAGCACCAGCTGCAGACCCTGAGCAAGGGCACTTTCAAAGCTGATGCTGAGGCTTCCTTAGGCCATGAGCATTTGATGGCCTTAAAACTCTCTGGGTTATGTGGTGCATCTCCGAAATTTTGCTGCTGTAATTGAAGTTAGAGATGATGAGCCTCTTGCAGGATCTGGCTGTGAGAAGAATGTCCTTCCCTCTGCTGCTCTTCCTCCCTTCGTGGCCCAAGGCCTGAGTGGGTTACAGAAAGGGCTTTAAAATCTCTGCATTCCCACTTTAAAGCCTCCTGCTCTTGGCTTGCTGGAATTGCCCACGTAAGGCAGAATATTGTCTGCTCTTCAGAGTCTCTCAGAAAGGAGCAGTAACAAGAACAAGCTGTGTGAAAGAATTTAACGCAGTAAAGATGGGGGTAATAGTCATTCTCATTTGTCCTTTTATGTGAAACAGATTTTATTTTAAATGTACACTCCGAGTAGCTTAACCATATCCAGAGGGTTGTTTACCAGGGTAAAGCAGAGTAATGCACAGGATAAACTGAGAGCCTGAGTGGAGGTGAGCGGGCTGCACTGAGGGGCTGTGCTCAGCCAGCTCAGAGCACACCTTGGTGGCATTGGGGCACAGGGGTGTCCTGCCCTGTGCTGTTGGCAGAGCAGGTTGGCTTCACCTCTGCTCATGTGCTTCACCTCTGCTCCAGAGAGCTGCTGGAGGTGTGGCATTGCTGTGCCTCTCCTGTCCTGCCTCTGCTGGCTTTAAAACGCCACCTCAGGTTCCTTTTGTACAGATGCCACCAACCTGTGACAAAAAGTGGTGCAAATTGCATTGACCAAGACTCCCATTAAAAGTAAGAACAGATCAAATTCCCTGTAATGGTCACACTGAAGCATTTCCCTGCTCCAGCAGCAATGGTGTCACTGCCATGGGGAGAAGCTGTGCTCAGAACAGCTCTGGGAAAGGCAAGGGCTGGTGCCCACAGAGGCAGAACTCCTCTGCACCTGTGTAAATCTGAGAGTAGGGTTTGGAATAGAAGGGCACATGTGTAAGGATCAGCATTCCCTCTGTCAGATTTTAATACCTGGTTTTTCCTAGAGATGCTCCAGAAGAGAAATTCTCTGAGTGAAATCTCTGTTTGCAGCACTGGCCCCTGAGGAGAGGAGCTTCCCAAAGCTGGTGGAACGTGAGCACAGTGTTGGTGTCACAGGAAGAGCTGGAGCTGATGGAAAGGAGCAGGTCACACTCACCCACCCCTCACACAATCCTTGGGTTCTGTTCAAGCCCCAGCCGAATTCTTGCCAGTGCGCATTACTGAAGTGTGGAACTAATTCTTACAAGTGCCGTGTTCCCCATAAATTGCCTTCAAAAGGAAACCTCTTGTGTTCCACAGGTGAGTGGCAGCCACTTCCTCCAGGTGTCCTCGTGATGTCCCCACCGGGCACCCGGGCCAGCGCTGATTTACACAGCCCCAGCTCATGGCTCATCCTTCTTTCAGCTCCTGCTGCTGCTCCAGCCCTGCAGAGCACAACGCCACAAAGCCTTCGGTGAAAGCAGAGCCTGCAGGAAACACCAGGTGTTAACATCCAATAAAAAGCTGACACGCTTGGCTGAGCCGGGATCGCCGAGCCCGGCCCAGGCAGGCCTGACCTAATGCAGAGGTTTATGGAGGTGGCAGGTAAGGACTAATTATAGACCCTGCACTCCATCACGGGCTGGCTTGTCAGCTCAGCTTAGGGACTGGAGTGCCTACGGCCACGCTGGGGGCTCTCTGCCCCTCTGCATAACTGGATGCAGTTGGCTCCTACAGAAACGTGGGGAGTAAATCTGAGGTGCTGAAAGAAATACTGCGGCAGAAATCACACTGTGGGGAAGGTTTTACGTGTGTTGGGGTGAATTAATGAATGGGTTCGGGGTTTTTGGAAAGAAAAGAAACACAACAAACTTTGTGCACAAATACATAGTTTAAAATATATTCTCCTTCAAACGCCAGCTATTTTAACAACAGTGTAAATCAGATTTTACAGACCACATATTTCAAGTATGAAGTTCATTAAATGTGTGAAATTCTAGATTAGCTGCCGGGTGTGGCCAGAGCCCCAGTAATGAATTGTAAATTCTGTTCAGGATATAATATCAGATTCCCTTGCTCTGGCATTGATATGAAAGGACTAAAGCCACCTTTTCAAAACAGTCATAACCTTTCTTTATTATCTTTATTTAGTTTAGCCATCATATGATATAATGAATGACTGCATCAGTGTTTCCATCCTGAATCTAATGCACAGGTGGTTAACTTCATTAATTTGTGGGTTTATTATTATAAACCAGCTTATATCTCAATGTAACTGAAATTAATGCTAACAATTTATACACATTTTTGCCAGTGCCCTGATAGTGGGTGGCTGGCTGTCTTTAGATTCAAAAATATCACTCTAAACTACAATTCCCTCTGAATTTGTGTGAAAAAAAATCGATTAATTAATGATGCTGTTGTCATTCCATAAACCTTTCCATGAGCTGGGAGCCAGGTACCAGAGGGAACAGATCTCCCTTGTGCTGTGTGTGCAGGGACACTTAGGGACAGATGTCAGAGGTGTCCAGCTGCAGGGGACAGAGCAGGCAGGACAGAAATCTGAGTGCAGCTCCAGGGATGCCGTGGGCTGATCCAGCACGTGCCTCTGGACCTGCACGGCCTGGCCTTGGTGTTTCTTCCTCTCCCTTTCCCTCCTGAGCTATCCAAAGGGAAGGAGGTTCACAAGCCAGTCCTAATCCTGGTGTAACCAATAATGGGAATTTCCCAGGCAGCTGGGCCTGAAAATCCAGGGCTAAGTAGAGGAATTGGCATCTCTCATTCATGGCTGTTGGCTGGGGACCTCTTCCCAAAGCAGAATTTCCAGTCGTGGATGCAAAGCAAGTTCTCATTTGTGGGAAATCCGAGCAGTTCTGGTTCCAGACCCGCGAGCTCTGTGGGGGTGGATTCCCTGGATTCCCCGCAGTGCAGGATCGGGCACTGTAACTCAGCCGAGCGAGGGAATGGGTTATTGAGACAAGGGCACGGGCAGGAACGAGCCTGGGGCGGTGCCACGCTGCGAGGATGCTGCGGGACTGCTCGGGAAGGGGAGGGAGCTGCCAGATTGCGGGAGCGGGCACCGCTGGGGCTCCGGGAGCCGGGAGGGGCAGGGAGGGCACGGCACGGGTGGGAATCGCGCTCAGCCCCGCTCTGCAGCACGGCCCGGTGCGGGAATCGCGCTCAGCCCCGCTCTGCAGCACGGCACGGGTGGGAATCGCGCTCAGCCCCGCTCTGCAGCACGGCCCGGTGCGGGAATCGCGCTCAGCCCCGCTCTGCAGCACGGCACGGGCCTGCGGGGGCTGCTCTGGGTGCGGGAATCGCGCTCAGCCCCGCTCTGCAGCACGGCCCGGTGCGGGAATCGCGCTCAGCCCCGCTCTGCAGCACGGCCAAGGGTGGGAATCGCGCTCAGCCCCGCTCTGCAGCACGGCACGGGCCTGCGGGGGCTGCTCTGGGTGCGGGAATCGCGCTCAGCCCCGCTCTGCAGCACGGCACGGGCCTGCGGGGGCTGCTCCGGGAGCCGCGGGGGCGAGGGCACACTCGGGGAGAGCGGTATTTACTTTGGAAGGGCGAACGGCTTTTGTCAAAAATACTTATTGTTGCTGTGAGACCGAAATACCTTTTGCAAGTGGAAAACAGAGATGTCTCCGTGAAGTCTCTGATGATAAAACCCAGGCAGCTGCCCCAGTGGCCTGAGAGCACATCCTCAGGAAGCCTTGATGCCTTATCTCCTAAAGAGCATGAGAAATAATAATAATTTAAAAAAATAATCGGTTTTATTGCCAAATGCCTGCGTGGAGCCGGGCAGGGAGGCTCATTCTCGGGCAGGGCGATGCTCTGGGCGGCTGCCAGGGGATGTCAGGGACCCCCCCCGGGGCCGGGACCCCCGAGACCGCGGCTCCGCAGAGCCCCGAGCCCCCCGGGCCGGCCCCCGCTCTGCCCGGCCGCCCGCAGCTCTCCCGGGCCGGGCACGGAGCTCCCTGCTCGGCCTGCTGGGCTGCGAGCCCGCGGTGAGCACCGGCCCGGGACAAGTTCAGCTTCCAAACCCATCCCCGATGGAGCCGGGGAGCTGCTCGGGGTCGGGGCCAGCAGATGCGTCTCTCCCCTGTCCCCAAAGCCGGGCACATCCCGGAGGGTGCCACGGGCAGGGGGGAGCTGGGCCGGTTTTTGGGGGGTAGGGATGCAGTCCAGAATGTGCCCCTAAAAGGAAGAGGAAGTGTTCTCCTAAAGTGGGAATAAATAGCTAAAAATATTAGCTATTAATAGCTCCCTACCTCCAAAAATAAAATCCCTTAGTGATACCAAAATAAGAAAGCAAAGGAAAGTCGGAGGTATTTGGCCTTCCTTTGAAAAAGGAAGCTAAAAATAACTATATATATATAAAAATCTCTCGTTTCTAGGGAAAGTCTCTGCCCCCGCATCCAGCTTGCACAGTTATATAAGACTTGAACTACATCCCCCTCTCCTCCGCGGCCGCTCACAACGCGCTGGAGCCGCGGCCAGATGGAGAAAGGTTCCGTCAGGAAAGTTTAACTCAGCGGGGAAGCTGCAGCCAGTGGAGGACACGATTCTCTCGCTGAACTCTCCAAAAGCCTTGGAAATCTTACAGTTGTGTCATATGCTGGTTTGGGGAATGCTAGTCCGGAGGCAGCCGCCAGCCCTCTTTCGCTTCTTTATTTATTTATTTCTCTTTTTTTCGCGTTGCACCGAGTTTAATTTGGGTAGCAGGATTCAGCAGTTTTAAGTTGGAAAAAACTTAGTGGAAGAAGATATTTTAGGAGAAGCCTGTCATGTGAACTAGCGGGAGCCGATCAAACCGAGCTATTAAAAGCAAGACATTGTATTTTTAACCGGTGCAGCCCAGGGCAGCCAAGCCGTGTGCCCAGAGCCGCGGGCCGGGGCCGCTCCCCCGCGGCAGCTCCGCGTGGGAGGCGCCCGAGCTTTCCGTCGGGGTGGCCCATTCTCCGCTCGCTCCGGGATCCCCTTGGCCAGCTGCCCCCGGCCCGTGGGCCCCCCCGCTCGCCCCCAGTTTGCCCCTTCCCGGCTCTGCTTCTCCGCCGCCCCTCGCCCCGAACCCCGTCCCCAGTGCGATTCTAACGCGGCTGCTGGGTCACGGGCAGAGCCGCGCTCAGGGGCAGCGGCGACGGCGGTGGAAGCTGGCTTAATTACTTATTTCTCCCGAGTAGTAATTAATTAAAATCGTTTTGCTCTCCACGCGAAGCAGCAGCTTTGGGAAACCTCAGTTTCCCTTAACTGTTTCCAAACAGGAATCCCAGGATTTCGACTGTGCTGCTGCCGGTGGTGGATGCGCTCAGAGCCGGCGGGGAGCTCAGGTGTGACCCCTATGCAGGGGGGGGTACAAGGGTCTCAGGTGTGACCCCTGTGCCGGGGGGATGTGGGGAGCTCAGGTGTGACCTCTGTGCCGGGATGAGGGGAGCTCAGGTGTGACCCCTGTGCCGGGGGGATGTGGGGAGCTCAGGTGTGACCCCTGTGCCGAGGAGCTCAGGTGTGACCCCTGTGCCGGGATGTGGGGGTGAGGGGAGCTCAGGTGTGACTCCTGTGCCGGGATGTGGGGGTGAGGGGAGCTCAGGTGTGACTCCTGTGCCGGGGATGCCGGGTCCGCCTGCCGAGCAGCGCCGGGGCTTTGCGGGAACTCGCCCGCGGCTTCGAAGCTGCTCGTGGAGAGGGATGTGAACGGGAAAAGCCTCCAGGTACGAGCTTGAGGGTCCGGTGCAACTTTTCGGCCCTTCCCTGCCCTCCCAGGGCTCAGGCAGGAGCATCCTCACGGGAGAGCGGCTCAGCCCTGCGGGCCGGAGAGGAAAAGGCTCCCCGAGAGGCCGGGGCTGCGAGGGGCTCTCGCCGCGGGGCTCGGGGGCAGCTGCGGCTCCCGGGGGAGGCCGGTTGCATAACGGGCCCGCGGGGCTATTTCCGCCCCGACGTGTCCAAAGATGACAAAGGATAGGAAAGTGAGGTGCGCTGAGTTTCCCCGGGCTGCCTGCAGTTGCTAGCCTGCAGGACAACAAACCCGAGCAGCAGAAAGTTTGATTGCGATACCTCCTTCGAGTCGATTTGGGGAGCGAGGGAGTGAAAAATGGAAATGCGGGGCGGGTGCCAGGCAGCCCTCTGCGCTCGCCCGGCCAAGTTCGGCTGCCGTGACTCACCCGGGGCTTCGGCTGACCCCGGCGGCGCTCCCCGAGGGGCGGCAGAGCTGCCACCCTCCCCGGAGAATCGTTTATTTGTGTGACCTCTGCATCCCTGCTGGAGAGAGCTCTGTGCAACTGCAGCCGCACGGAGGTATCGAGCCCAGCGCCGGAGAGAGGCAGATGCTCCTCGCACAGCAGTGAAAACCATACATTGTGAGACAGCCGCAGTTCATGACATCCCCGGCTTTATTTTCCTGTTTTCTTTTGCTTTATTTTCCTGTTTATACATCGGACATGTAAACACACACGGGTTGTCTTGGTTTCGGAGGCTTCCTTGGCTATTTCATTCTTGCTAAGCTCCACGTGTATCAGTGGAAATCCATGGGGTTGCTCCTCTCCTAAATCGATCTAAAAATAGGAACAGAGAGAGGTCTGTGAAACGCCACTAAACAAATTCACCGATTCTTAATTTTTCTTTTCGTCTTTGTGTGAAGAATTGAGCCAGTGGTAATTAGAAGCCAAAACCTGTGCCAGTAGCAAGATGGGTATTAATAGAGTGCTGCTGAATTTAAAGACATAAATATAAGCTGGGGACTTCGCTTTTCTGAATGATTTATTCAAAGGTAAAAGCAGCAGCAGCCTGAGCTTGTCTCTGCTGGGAAGAAGGAAAACTTCTGCACAGAAGCCCCGTTGCTTTGAAAGGCTTTGCAGTTCCTGCAAGTTTTGTTTAAAAAGCACACACTGGGATTTTTAACATCATCCATATTTCTTTCTTACTCGCTCTCTAACTTTCTGCTCAACAATTAAGTGCTTGTGCTGCAGACTGAGAAAGCCGCAGAGCTGCCTTGGCCCGGAGCTGCGAGACGTCATGGATTCCTGAGTGTGAAGTTGCAGGAAAGCCCTCAGTTTGGGAGATGGAGGCGATCCAGGGGTTTCCATGGCACTGGGATAAACAGGAGGAAACAGTGAGGGAATCCCGTTATTTTACAGCATTCAAAGACTATAAACACTCGGAGCAGGGAAGGAAGTGGCCTTTCCCTCTCTAGTAACCCTCATCTCAGAGCAGAGAACTGACTTCACTTCAGGAACACGCTCAGCTCAGTTCGGATCCCTCTTTGCACCTCCAAACACTTACTGAGGAGGCGAGCAAGAGGGGTTCCCTCTGTCCGGGCGGCACTGGTTGAAGATGGTTTAAATATTTTTTTTCCTTTTTTTTTTTTTTAAATTTTTTTTTTCTACTATAGACTTTTATTTTTTCTTTAATTCCTGATGCAGCGAGAAACTGCCTGCAGGCTGGTACACTACCACCACATCATGAGGTCTATGGATCAAGGTAGGGTGCGAGTGCCGCGTGTCCGGGCGCTGTGTGTGTGTCGCTGTGTCGCCCCCGTCCCGGGGCTCGGCTCCGTCCAGCCGCTGGCAGGCGGGGTGGGCAGGAGGGGTTCACGGCGAGAGGGGCCCTCTGGGAAGGGACTGGGCTGGCTTTAGCTTTGGTTTGGTTTGGTTTGGTTTGAAGCGATCCGCCACGGCGGTACAAATCCGTCTGGAGCAGCCTCCTTTAAACTCCAGCCAGAGGGACTCTCCTCTTCCAAGCCATNGGCAGGGCGCGGCCGGCCGTGCGGAGGCGGAGGGGCTCGGGCTCGCACGGAGCGGGGCACGGGGCGCCTCTCCAGGCCGTGCTGGGCGGAGGGCTCCCGGTGCGAGGGAAGCCCCCGCCGCCCGCAGCCCCGCTCCTGTATCGCGGCCGAGGAGCAGCGAGCCCGGCCGCCCCGCCGGCCCCGCAGCCCCGGGCGCTCGGAGCGCTGCGCCCGCCGGGCGGGTGGGCTCGGCTGCGACAGCGCTGCCGGTGCGGGGAGAAGGGGCAGGAGGGGCAGGAGGTGCAGGAGGGAAGGGCTCATCCATCGGGCCGCTCCATCCCGGTTTCGCGATTCCCCCGCCCGCGCTGGCAGCGCCGCTCAGCCGCTGAGTCAGAGCCGGGGCCGCGGAGGCTGAGCGGGCTCCGGGGGACGGGGCGAGCGCGGCAGGGCTGTCTCCGAGGGGCCCTAGTAGCGGCTGTTTGTTTTCTCCTGCCGGAGCGAGCTCGCCGGGCACCTGCCAAAACACACTCGTTAACACCTACACCCAAAGGGGATCATCCGAGAGCTCCGATTCTCGGAGAAGCCAATGGGAAGACTCTCGAGTGGCTTTATTCCGCCTTAGGATCAGGCCATTGCCCTGCCTCGTGTCTCCTCGGCTTTCCCCAGACAAAACTCCCTCTCTCCTGAGCGCTCCAGCTGCTCTTAGTCACTCTCACAACACCCCTGGAAGTTATTTTGCTGCAGAGCAGCAGCGGGAACGAGGAGACTTCGTGCTGCTGCCGGGGATCTCACCTGCTGCAGGACAGCAGTGCACCAAAGCACAGGGCAGCACCACAGCCCCTCCCAGCGCTGGGCACCTCTGCTTTCCCCAGAGCCCTGCAGTCACAGCCCACAACGAAAAGCACTCATTTATTTTTTTATTTCCAGACCGAATATTTGACACCACAGTAGCCAGCGGAGCAGTGCAATCAGTTGCACGACCGAGCCTTGAGATGCTCCAGAAGGAACATGCTCCTGGGCCCCAGAATGTGTTTTTGCCTTGTGCAAATGCTTGCTCCTGTCAGTGGTGCAGGAGTGATTGAGCAGCCTCTGCCCCCGACCTGCCTTTGTGTCACAAGGCTGCTCCCAACATTTCCGCAAGGAAAAAGCAGCATGAAACTGCAAAGGGTTAATAATACATGGCACTTTTGGGATCAGTCTCTGCCTCTGGGAGGATTCCTGCACCCACAACAAAGTGTTAGAGTCTTACTAATGCAGGGTGTGTAAATGATGATGTGTTAATAATTTTAAGCCCTTATCCCCTTTTATGATTGGAGCAGGCTCAGGATGAGGAATGAAGGCTCTGCACAAACACCCTGCCAGCAAAAAGCTGTTTTGGTGGCTTTGCTCCTCGAGCTGGGCTTCAGCAAGTCTCAGCCAAGGCAGAGATCTCCCTCGGGTGCCCGTGGGTCCCTGTGTCACCCTGGGGTCCCACAGCTGTGAGTTCTCTGTCACTTGACCTTTCTCTCTGCCAGCCTGTCCTGTGGGACAGCAGCTACAGTCAGCAAACGATTCCAGAGCCCTTCGTGCAGGGCAGGAATCACATCCACAGATGGGACCCTGACAGAACTGGAGCACTCTTTTATAATATTCCAACAGATATTTTAAGTGAAATTTCATCATTCATTTTTTAAAAAATAGCCAAGGATAATAATATCCTAGAACTTCTTTTCCACTACTGGCCTAATCTATTTTTTAAAAACTATGATATTTGCATTCCTTTGGTTTGCCCAGCAGATTTCAGAACTTAATGGGAACGTGGAGATATGAGCAATTTTTCCATTGTCCTTTCTTGCCAAACCACTTCAGGCTTGAAATTGGGGGGTAATATCTGACTCAACCTGACCCCAAAATTGAACAGTGTGTGTGCCTGTGCCTCTCAAAGGAGCTACCAGATATTTCTCCCGACTCTCTCCCTCCTTTTTTTCTCTAATAACACTCCCCACTCTCCAGACCAAGCAACCAGTCACTCACAGTCTGAGCTCATTTTAAAGAGCTTGGATTAAGTCCATGTGCAAGTTTTAGTTGGTTGTTAAATTTCTAATGCCTGCCACATACACCATTAGAACACTTAGATTTTTAAGACAGCATTGACTCATATTTTCTTTGGGTTTTAGCAGCTAAATAGACATGCAGCTTTCTTAATCCGCTTTTCTCTGCCTCTTTTTCTTTTAAAAAGTTTAATGTGAATGTATGGCAGTATTAGAATCCAGAGTAAATTATGTATCATGTGGGACAAATAATAATTAGCACAAACATTTCTGAGATCAAACAAAATTTCTTCATCTCAGAGCATCCTCTGCTCCCTTGCATTAGTGAAGTTATTAGTGCAGAGAATACAGTGGGGCAGTACAAGTAGAAACTGAAAATAAATGAGAAGTAACATTGGCAGTGCATTTGAACACTGAGAAATACGTGACATGCTCTCTAACTCCCAGTTTGTATGACACCAGACGTGCTCTTCTTAGCTTTGTTTTTGGATTGCCCGTCCCCCAGTACCTAGGTAGTCCAGTATTCACATTCTTCTGAAGTTTTATTAAAGTACAGCCCTGCCAAAGGCCAGCACAGATCCAAGCATGTGGAAAAGGACTGCTTCCATCCTGCAGTTCCCTGAAATGGCAGCACAGTGTATTTCCAGTTCTGCTCTGTGTGGAGCCTGCTGCAAGCATACGTGGCTGCAATTTTTGTTAATGCTGCCAAGGACAGGCTTTGCTTCAGTCCTTCAAACACCTTTTTGGCTCATGAAAACAGCTTTATAGAAAAACCCCAGAGTCAATGCTGACTCCCAGATCTCAGGGTGGGTGCTGAGAGCCCAAGCAGAGCTGGACCAGTCTCCATGATCCTGGACACAGGAGAAATACACGGAGGATCCTTGGAGAAAGGAAGGGTCTGATGTGAAAAAGACTGAGATTTAGGAAAACCAAGCAGTATTTCTGGTCTTTGGACACTGTACTCCAACCCTAATGGAAATCAAGCTTTGGGAAGCGTTTGCCACGTTGTTTGGCTTTTCCCTTTGATGTTTCTGAGTGCATATACAGGGCTGAAGAGCCCACAGTCTATTTAAGTCTAGGAGCTTCCCTGCCTTTCCTTCACCACTAATTATTAATGACAGACTGTGGGCAGTATTTGTCAGTTATGTAGTTATTAACAGCTAAAACTTAATTTATAATGTTTTATTTTCATTGTGGGCTCAAGAGCCTGTTTTGGGTCTAAACTGAACTCCATTCAGCCTAAACTACAGCTGTCACTTGAGCTGGATTCTGCAGCTGCCTGCACCTACCAATGGCTTCATGCCCATCTGGTATTTAGGCCAGATCTGTATTTTGTGCATTTGTAACATTTCTGCTCGAAATAACACACAGGTAGGTTCAAACCCAGCCCACAAAGCATTCCACCTCACATCTCTGTGCACTCAGAGCAGGTGGAAACCCTCGTTCCTGCAGGTTCTGAGCAGTGATCACACGGGACTGGTGTCCCCGTGTGCCCTGCAGGGGGGAGCAGCAGGGACACACTCCATTAAAGCCTGGAGGCTCTTGCTCCTTGACAGCTGTCAAGTTGTCTGCTGGGCAAAAATCCTTGAATCCTATAAGCTGAGCTAATTCCTGTGTTTCTCTAACACTTTTCTCACTGCTGTCTTGTCGCCCTGGTTCCTGGGCAGAGTCAGAATTGGTGATGACGTGTGTTAGCCGCGAGGCTCTTCCGCGTGACACCGTCCTCTTGGAAAGCAAAAGGTACATTTTCCATTTGTGCAGTATTACTAATCCTAGGAGTAGCTGAGGGTAGGTTTGAAACTTCACATGCCTAATGGATTGAAGGCAAGCTGGGCAGTAAAGGATAGGCTAGAGCTTTAGCAGAAGTCAGGGTCATCTCCCCATGCCCTCCTGCCAATCACCTGTATCTCACTTAAAAAGCCCAATGTTTTTGTTTGTGTCATTTCTTTCTGTGGCTAATACAATTGATGCTCTCCAGTCGTGCTCCATGTGGTGTTAACTGTGAGGATGACAGCTCTCTTTAGTGCTAAGCCAAGATCAGCAAGTATATTTTGTTTTTCTAATGAATTTTAAATAGAAGAGCCAACGATAAAAGGCCAGTGGTCAGCAAACGGTAAGGATCCCTGGACAACAGATTTAAACAATCCAATTTAAGAGATGTTTAAACAATTCAGAACAAACCAGGCCCTGAGAGAGAGCAGCCCAGGTTCCCCAAGGGGCTGGCAGTGTCTGTAAATACCTCAGTGAACACTGGCTGCAGGCTCACCTGCCCTTCCTGACAGGCACTTTTCCCCATCCCCTGGCACCTGCCAGTAACAAATGAATGCCACAAGGCCTGATTGCAGTGTGACTGCTGCCCGCCCGGCCTGATGCAGCCCCACAGCAGCTTTGGCTGCCCCCCGAGTGCCCTTTCAGCCCAGCCCTGTGGGGTGTTCCTGCTCACCCAGAGGTGCCCCTGCTGCCACCCAGGAGCTGCAGGGGCACCAGCCAGCCCTGGGCTTCCTCAGGAACTCAGTGAAGAACCTGACTGCAATGCGTAGGGAAAGTCTGAGTTCTTATCCTCTGGACGAGCAAAGGATGGAGCAAAAGGGTGTGATGAGAAGGCAATTTGTCATTACTTGGCTGCACACATCAGTGAGAAAGGCACTAGGTTATAAGCCCAACTGCAGAGATTCTGGTTCATGTGTGCTTTAAAACAGATTTTCTGTGACCCTAGACAAGTAACGTAACTTAAAGATTTGTCTTGCAGTTAATGCCGTCGTGCTGACAGGCTTAGCAAATAAAAACAAGCTGAAGTAAACACCAAAATACTTTTTAAATGATCTTGGTCCCTCTGCCTTTGCCTCCCTGCCCTGGCTACAAA
The DNA here is from genome assembly GCA_013397155.1 of Irena cyanogastra. Lineage (NCBI taxonomy): Eukaryota > Metazoa > Chordata > Aves > Passeriformes > Irenidae > Irena > Irena cyanogastra. The sequence goes on along the minus strand of VWZV01011941.1, from coordinate 157,431 downwards.
CTAGGAGCATTTTTCAAACTCACAGACCTGATGACAGCCATCTGCACACTCATAAAGGGCACCACACAACCAGGTAAGCGAGGGAACAGCCTCTGACCGCAGATGCTCTGAGCACACAAACCCAGCGTCCCCAGTCACCCACGAGTGAAGTCACTGCTGGTTGTGCAGCCATCCCAGGGGCAGGAGGCTCTCGGGGGGCAGCGGCCAGCACCCTGTGCAGGGCCAGGGGAGATGGGATGAATGGAGTCAATGTGCTGGAGGTGGCTGGGGGACCCGGGGAAGCTGGCAGCACCCGGCTGTGGTCAGCAGGGACCGCATGGGCGAGCGCCCATCCTCTGAAACGCTGTTTGCGAGCGGGGCAGGAGGAGAACAGAGGCCTTGTGCACCACGGACCCCACGCCTCCAAAGCTGCTCCAGCTACCAGAGGCTGTCCTGTGCTTACAGACACAGCCCGCCACGGGAGCGGGAGCACATGGCGTGCGATGTGCGAAGCCGGGAGCAGGCAGGGGCAGCGGCCGGGAGCGGCGGGGACCCCGCAACCCTCCGCAGAGAGGGGCTGCGTGCGAGACAGCCGGTCATGCCCAACGCGGGGCGGCAGGGCGGAGATGCTCGGCCAAAGGGCGTCACCTCTGGAGCCTCCCGCGCCGGGCCGGGCCCGTTATCCCCGCTGTTCCCGGC
>VWZV01011941.1:58512-156674 GCA_013397155.1 Irena cyanogastra | reverse complement strand
GGCCCGCAGTCGGGGCCGGGCCGCTGCCGCTCGCGGGGCCGCTCGGCCGGCAGGTGCTCGCCCGGGGCCGCCGGAGCCGAGGGCTCGTGTCCGTGCCGGGACGCGGTGTCCGGCCGGCGGGGGACATCGCTGCTGTCCCCGGGGCCGTGCGGCCGGCAGCGAGGGCAGCGGAGGCGCTCGCACGGCTCGGCCGGGCTCCCGCTGCCCTCAGCACCGAGCACACCGTGCTCTGGAGGCTCCGGGGCGCTGGGGCGTGCTGCCCTCCGAGCCGCTGCCCGCCGGGAGCCCGGCCCTCCCGCAGGCATGGCAGCGGCCGGGCACAGCCGGCTCCGGCCCGGGGACAAACACCGCGAACTTCAGTTAAAATTGAGGGAAAAAGGAAAGATTTGCTAACTGTTCTGCTTTTCTGAGCTTATGCCGTGATACTGAAAAGTGCAGTGAAAAGTGTTCACTGACTCTCTGAATGGTAATTCTGCCTGTTGGTGATACTAAACAGGGATACTTCCCATAAAATATAGATTGGGTAAACCAGACAAGGCTGAGAGAGAGGACCCAGGGGAATGATTTGTTGGGGTATTGTCTCCAAGATACATTGGTTTTGATTCTGCACAGTGGAGAGGTGGTGTTTCCCTGGGGCATCTCAGAGATGATGTGTTCCTCTAAAGGAGGAGACCTTTGGGGCCTGAATCGTGGTGTCATTAGTGAAATGGAGAGTTGTTGCTGAGTTTTATTCTCTCTGTCCTTGTTTAGGTGTACAGATGTGCGCCAGCATTGAAGCTGACTGGGGATGGTTCATGCCATCAGATGGACAAAGCTGAATTTTCTTTCAGGGTTTCATGGAGATCAAAATAAGCTACAATCAATCCACAATGGGGAGGGGTTAATTAATGGTTTTAATGAAAATACATTGAATATCAGTGAAAGCTTCAGATGCTGGTGTGTTCACATCTTTACAGTAGACAGGGCTGCTGTGAAGCCTTAAGTGGGAAGTTCTACAGAAGATAATCATACGTAGGTGGGGGGTAGAAAGTTTAATCTTCAAACCACATAAATGCAGAGCAGTGTGTGCTTGTTGTAGAAGTAACTTCCTTCTTGAGCCTGCTTTCTTCACTTTTGAATGACTGGAAACTGTAATTAGTAGTAATTTTGTTCCAAAGATGGAAATAATTAGCATTAAAAAAAAAAAAAGATCCCAGCCATATATATGAGCATTGTAATCTGGAGAACATTCTCCCTGGCTTTGAAAAGGCAGCAGCTCCAGTCTGTAAGCAATCCAGGATACATCCGCAACCTTTAATGTACAAAAGATTAAAGCATGTTTACACGAGAGCTGAAAATGGTCAATTTCTGAGCAAGGGCTTTGTCCCCATGCTGCTGGTAGCTGGTGCTCATTGTTCATGTGCACTTCTGGCCTCATCTGAGCTGCACTTGGGCAAACAAGTGCTGTGCAGAGGAGGATTCAAAGTGGAACCAAAACCAAAGGAGAGGGTCCCAGCACTTCAGTCTGGTTCCTGCATTTGGAGTCCTCCCAGCCTGGTCTGCTCCACCCACTGCTCATGACAAGTCCTAAAATAACAAATCTATAAGCATGCTAAAAGGGATTTTTTAAATTTAAAAAAAATATGGAAAATGTGAATTTTGGGCTCTAGGAATGGATTGAGGTGAATGTTTATTCCTGATAAACAGTTTTTTGAAAGGTTGGAATTTGGCAGTGTCCCTCCAAAGTTGTGTTTTAAAAGCAGGACCTATATCACAACTTGTTGTCATGGGGATGCCAGAAATATCCTTCCTGAAAGTGACTGGCATTCAGTAGTGCTTGTGTGTGCCTGGGCCAACAGGAACACGGGCTGCTATAAAAACAACACGGAAAAGAAGGGTCAACAAAAACCCTGCGGTCAATATTATTAATATTAGATGTTCCTCTTGAAGCCAGCCATTTCCAAAAGCAGCAATGCTCTACAGAGTGCTTTTTACCTTTACTTGCCAGACTTTAATTAGCAATATTCTCAGGATTTGCAAACAAGAAACATCTGCTGAACTCAGGTGAGCAGGATTTGGGGAGTGTGGGCAAGGCATACACTGCTTTCAGGTGCAAGCTGTGGTTTCATTTGGCCATTGAGGATGTTTTCTGTGTCCTTTAAGCAAAAAAGTGTTGGATGCATTCCCTGCAGAGTTTCTGTGCAGGTGTTGGTGGTGGTATCAGTGATAGCCCAAATTTAGCTTGTTTCAAGCAGGTGAGTTAATGAGCATTTCCAAAGGAGCTCCTACAAACAGGACTCCCAGAGGAGTGAGTTCTGATAGCTGCTGTGTGTGTTCTTCCCTAACGCCTGCTGTTGGCTGCTGTGAGAGATGAAACACTGAAATCCAGACAGTGCTCTGCTCCAGCAGCTCCCTTCAGGTTTGTTGGGCTCACTGTGGGATGATCTGCTGAGAGGTAAAGCTGCCACTCATTTTTAATGTTTGAGGTCAACCCTTCTGGGAGCTGATGCTCTGAGGGGTGTTTTGCAAATCCAAACAAAACCTGTGCTTAAATAAGATTCCAGATGAAGCCCTGCCCTGAGACAACAGGTAGGAGTGCAGATGGGGAAGAGTGTTTTCTCAAGGCTCAGGCCCTTGCTGTGGCTTGTTAGACTCTTAGACTGCATCTGGTGATATGAATCTACAAGGTCTGTGTGTGTGTAGCGTAGAGAGGGGAAGCAGGGCGCATCCATAAATATTAATATTCCTCCAAATGCTTGTTTGTGTGTAGACAGGCTCCCAGGGATGTTGCCACGTCTTGTAGGTGTCAAGCCCTGAATAATTTGCCTCGTTCTTTTTTTTCTTCTCCCAGATGCAAAGCTATTAAAGGGAAAAAAAACCTGAAAGTGCATGCAGTTGGGTCCTGGGGCTGGCTCAGGAACACAGGAGGCAGTGTTCAGCCCTGCCATAAAGAAACAAATATGCACATCTACCAGAGAATTCCAGATTTCACTCAGGAAACCAGCTCTCACTTGGAGCTTCCAAGCAGTTAGTGTAAATAACAGACAACTCAGCTTTTGAAAAATGCAAAGAAGCTCTGGACTGGCCCCTTCAAATGACAATAAGCAAGTTAATTAAAAAAGAAAAGGGACTCTTTCACTTATGCAAATGAGGGACTCCAGTTAAATCCCGGGAGCTGCAGGCAGCGGATGTGAGGTCAGAGCCCAGCTTGTGCCCCTGCCCTCCCTGGCCTGCACGGGGCTATCTTTAGCTTTTCCTAGAGGATGGTTTGGATAAACCCAGCATGGAATGCAGCGCTCGGGTGGGCCTTTATTCCCTAATTTCATGCTAATTGGCACGGTCGCATTTGGCTGAGTGGCTGGCTTTGAAGGAGCTGCCTTGTTTTAAAACAGTGCAGGGTGGCCCTCGCCAAGCCATGTGTGCTCACACTGCCATGGCCCTGGGCTTGGGCAGCCTCGGGAGCCTTTTCCTTTTCCTTTCTGCCATTCAGAGATGTGTGAAAAGGAGTTTGGTAAATCAAGGGTCAAATCCTTTGAAACTGAAATGCCTTGATCTCTTTCACCTGTGATTCAACTCTCCCTGGGTTCTTAAGGGCACTCTGGAGGCTCTCCCCCTGGGGAGGCTGCCTGGCTTCCCGAGGGGTGGTGGGGCTGCCTGCACCCTTCCTGGGCCTGGCCAGAGGAGCTGGTTTGGTGGCTCTTTGCAGTACAGGAGCATCCAGATCCCTGCTTCGTTCCCTGCTGTGCTGAGACAGTCATGTGGGTGAAACCTGTGGAAAAATGGGGCAGTGAGAGCTGGCAGCTTGTAGGCAGTTTGGGTGGGATCCCAGAGGGCTTGGGTGTCAGACTGCTCTGGGAAGAGGAGTTGAGTGACACAGGGAAGGCTGCTTGCTGCCAGCAGAGCTGACTGAGAGCACGAGGAGGTGCCAGCGCTGCCTGGGAGTGAAACTCGCTTTCTTTTAACCCCCTGTCAAAGCAGGAGGATCTTTGGCTCCTGAATCAGAGGGTGAATCAGCAGTGAAACCTCAGGCTGGGCAATGCTTGAGTGCAGGGAGAGGCGAAGTGCTGGAGCTGCCGTGCTGAGGAGCTGTCTGTGAGATGTCCATCAGAAAAGCAGTGGAGAGGACAGTCCTTTGCTGGAGTGTCCCAGCCTGTGTTCTGGGATGCAGTATGCAGAGACGGATGAACTCTTGAAGGTGGCACAGCCTCGGGAGCAAAGGTGTAACTCTGAGTCTCTTCAGTCCTTGGGAAACGCCTTTGCTGGGCTGATCCATCACATTCCTGGTCTCTTGTAAGGGCTGTTCCCTGCCATCCCCAGTGTGGCAGAGGGCCAGCAGTGTGAGGTTTGCTGCCCTGAGCTCCTGCAGCCCTACCCAGGCTCGCCTTGGCAGCTCAGGGAGAAGCTCGAGTGGTGCTGGGGCCATCTGCCTGGAGCCATTGCTGTGTCCTGGGCTCTGTGTCCCCGCTGGCACCTGCCAGGGCACAGAGAAAGCAGCTGAGCTGCCGGCCAGCATCCTGGCGCTGTTTACAGAAGCAAACTGCTGCCGCTGGGGCTGCTGCTCTCCTGGGGCTGCTGGCTCTGCTCTGCCCTTTCCTCGAGCAGATTCCTGACCCCAGCCTGCCTCAGCCAAGCCGGCGGGAGCGGAGCAGCCAGTCCCCCCCTGCTGAAGCGACAAGCAGAATTCCTGCTGATTTCCACGGAAGAGCCGTTTATTTCTGGGAGCAGCACTTGCTGCTTCACGGCGGTGCCCCGCATCCCTCCGCGGTGAGGTCAGAGCGGAGCTGGCGTTGTAGCATCACCGGCGTCGCCATGGGGACAGACCGCGGCGTCACCGGCGTGGGCAGGAGCGGCCGGGACAGTGATTTCATTGTGCCTCTGCAGCTCCCTCCGCGGGGCCGGGAGAGCTCCCCAAAGCCTCCTGACGAAGCCGTGCCGATGAGTCAGGGCTGCAGCCTCTCCCTGCATGGCCGCTGCCGCTGCGGGCACGGCTGGGAGCAGCTCGGGCTTTGTCTGCAGCCGTGCCCACGGGCCCGCTGTGCTGACAGCGTGCCATGCCGGGGAAAGTAAATATTGTTGCTGCACAGAAGCTGTGGGTGTTTGCTCGGCCGGGGCTGTGTGCCCGTGGCAGGGCAGGCTGCGGCTTGCTGCGTGTGTGAGCGCTGTTATTCATACCTGAGCGCGGATCCTCCGGGAGGGGCAATGCCGGCCTGAAAGTGCTCTTTGAAACACAGTGTTTCAGGGATCAGCTGAGAAAATGTAGGCTGTCCGAAGCCCGGCTTTTGGTGGGCTGTCACTGTGGGTGAGGGGTGTGTTTGTTATTCAGCAGACTTTTAAAATTACACGTGCACCTACAAATACATTTGCTTTTCCCATAGCCGTCAACATGAGCGTTCCCTCACTGGCTTTGCTGCTGGGTGTGTTGAGTTTTGGTTCTGTACCTGTTGTCTGTGTCTGGCACAGATGATGCAGTTTAACGTGTGTGCTGGGGCAGCTTTAGCTGCGGGTGTGCTGCACGGGGAGCTGAAAGGCTCACCTGCTCCTTGGGGTGAAGCTGCTCAGCCTGGAGAGGTTTCTGCTCTTGCTGGCCACTGCACAAATCCCACCTCGAGCCTGGCATCCAGCCTGGCTCTGCTTGGGGCTGGTTTTGTCCCCTGGCATCAGCTGGAATCGGGGAGGTTCTCCCCAGAGCTGTGGGAGCGATGGTGTGAGGCTGTGGGGGGTGTGTTTCTCTGCCCATTCCAGAGATGTGACGAGTTCTGTTCAAAGGGAATCTCAGCAGCAATCTCCAGGCTTGATGTGTCAGACCTGAGTGATGGGGATGACACACTTCTCCGGAGCGCCAAAGCTCTGAAATCAATGGCACTAAAAATATGTTTGGCTCAGAATTCAATGACTCGTTGCTGTTTTCCTATCCCCAAAACAGCTGTGTGCTGGGATTAAAAGCCAGAGGGAACCTTAAGAAATGTGCAAGGTGGACTGAACTGTGCAGCTCCCCTCCTGTCCCAGCCATTCTGTGTGTTGGTTTGTTTGCTCGGCTCTTGGGGTTTCCCACTAAACACAAAGGCTCAGCAGTTCCTGAAAATGAACAGAAGCCTGCTGAAAATAAGTCAAAATTTCTCTGCCTGTAAAAGTTTCACTAGGAACTGCTGCTACTTTTGCAGAAAGCACAGTCAGCTCCTGCCTGGCTTTCTGTATGGTATTTTCTCATGGGAATTGCTGTCTCATGTCATGTAGGAGTTAGAGAAAATGCTGGAACAGAAATGTAAATATTTAAATTAAACCCTCTGCCTGTGACATGCACTGATCTGTGCCCAGAGCAGATAGGGTGAATTAATCCCAAATTGTGGAGCTGTTTCAGATATTTCCTGCTGGATACACTGAAACCTTTAAAAACATCTACACATCCTGGTAATATTTTGCATGTTTTTGTGTGATGACAAATATTCTTCAGCTCCCAGGCTGGGGCAGCTCCAGGAGCTGAAGTCCCTGGGAATACCTGCCATGACTCTGCTCTCTGGGATGCCACTGCCATTGCACACTCCTGGGTGTTGGGACCACACTGGAACTGGGCTCAGCAGTGCTGGTGGGAATTCTGTGTTCCCTGGAAGCATCCCTGTGCTCTGCAGCCTGGGGACAGTTTGCAAAATGGGAATCTCTGAAAATTGAGGCTTTTTGGTAGCAGCAGAGAGAGGGTTCTACTGAACAGTTACTTGTTATTGTGTATTTTATAATCCCTGTCTGAAAAGGTTCCTTGGGCTGAAATTGGAATGGGGTTGCCCTTAACCACAGGGCTGGATTCTTTCTCCCTCTCTCTCTTCTCTAACAAATATTTGTGAATGTGTTTTCTGACTCATATGAAACCTGTCACCAAACTTGCTGTCATAATACAGAGCCAAACAAATCATCACACAGAACTGACTTTTCAGTTTAAGAGTTTGAGCTCAGCTTTGGTTTGTGAAGCCTTTCCTGGCTGGGTTTGGCTGTGTAAGGAAGCTGTTCCTCCCTTCTCCAAAAGCTGTTCCTCAACATTTGGTTTTATGTAGACCTGTTTGGAAGCGATTTTGTGATGTGCTGGTCTCAGTCCAGCTTCCAGCTGGCAAAATGTGACCAAAGTGCCAGCACCCGAGGTGTCACTAAGGGGTGTCCTTGGCAGGAGGGCAGCCCTGCCGTGGACAGAGGGGCTGACATGCTGCTGAGCTGTCCAGGTGAGCCCTCGGGTGAGGCTCAGGCAGCAGGAGCCCGGCTGGAGGTGTTTGCAGTGCTGCTGTCCATGCTGCACCTGCCCTGAGCACTTGAGCTTCCCTGGCTCTTAATCCAGTACTTCTCACAGGCATGAACTGCAGTTAAAAAGAGTTAAATAATAAGCTAATATCAGATCACAACCAGTTTATAAATATGCATTTTTTTAATCCATGATTGCTCAGCTTCTGTGACAATATTTACAGTCTTAAAGAGACCCTTCTTTTTCCAGAAGAACCGACTCCACATAAAACCAACAGCCCACCCTCTGGAGTTACATACGCTCATGATGTCTTGGACTGTGGCCTCAAGCCATGCCCCCTGCCTTTTTCTAGCCTTTCTGCAGATCCCATGGGCAGATATGGACAGCCAGATAGCATAGGGCCAACACCTACACACCCTGCCAACGCTGCAGGGGCCTCTGCTCCGAGCCCTAGGATTGAAATAACTCCATATCATGAACTGATTCATTCAGGGGGTCCCTTCCGCAGCAGAGACACAGATGTTCTTTTGGTAGAACATCAGTCAAACTCAGCCACCACTAGCCCGAGGGTTACCCTGCCTGTCCCTGGCTTTGAGGGCTACAGAGAACCACTGTGTCTGAGCCCGGCTAGTAGCGGCTCCTCTGCAAGTTTCATTTCAGAGACAAATGTATCTCCTTGCACGTCACCATGTGTTTCACCAAATAATGGTCCTAGTGATGACCTTTGTCCACAGTTTCAAAACATCCATACTCATTATTCTCCTAGAACCTCTCCAATAATGTCACCACGAACAAGCATCACGGAGGAAGCCTGCTTGGGACGCCATTCACCATCACCCTGTCCCAACTCAAGGTCATCGTCGCCAGGTGCAAAACGGAGGTACTCTTGCACTGGGCTCTACGGCACTCAGCTGCCCTCCAGCTCTCCTCGGCAGTCCCGGACCCCCTCTCCACAGCCCTCTCCTCGCGTCCCCCCGAGAGAGGACACCTCTGCAGTCACTTACACGCAGTTGGCCAGCGCTCCCCTTTCCATGGATGCTATGAGCAGCCTTCCCACGGATCCTTCCTGTGGCGTCCCCACGAAAATCTGGAAAACCAGCCCTGATCCTTCGTCCATGTCTTCGCACAAAAACAGCATCCCGTGTCACGTCTTTCAGACTGTTGACTTCCACGGGCCTTGTGAGCAGGAGGACAGGAGAAACTCAGCCCCAGAATCCATTCTGTTGGTTCCTCCATCCTGGACAAAGCAGCTGGTGCCCGCAATACCCATCTGCAGGTATGTAATCCTTCTTGTGGGTGTGTTTTCTGTGCTTTTTCGTGGTTTGGTGTCCTCTGTTGTGGCTGATGATCCCTTGGGAGTGTTTTCTTGGGCAAGTCCTGCTGCAGACCAGAGCTGAGTGCTCAGGGACAGCACTGGTTAATGGGAGCTTGGTCCATTAGGATTCTGAGATGAAAAAGTCAGGATTTTGAGGAAACATCACCAAAAAGGTTCATTGATAGCACAGTACAGTACAACTTTACAAATGATTTTCTAAATAGCAGGTTACAGACAGCCTTTGACAAAGGCTGAACACTCTGGTGCCATTCTGCTGCTCTTAAAATGGTGGGACTGCTTTTGTAAAGTTGCTTACAAACTTCCACCAAGGATGAAAATGCTTTAAATAATGCCTGATTCAAATCAGAGCTCACTGCTCCAGGTCAGACTGAGCATTTGGTCAACTCCAGTGACTTAGCATTGGTTGTTAATTTGTCAGTTGTCCCTTAGCCCAAATCTCAGCCCATCATTGTCTGGTTCCATGGCATCTGCCAGGACCGAGGGTGCCAAGTGTTGGTGCCAAGTGTGTGACTCTGCTCCCAGTCCCTGCTGGCACCCTGTCAGTGCCATCCCGCTGGGCACTGAGGCTGTCCCCACACTGACGTTATCCCAGGGTGTTCCTGACCTGCTAAACACAAACTGTGAGTGGAAGAGCACAGGCTGTGATTTCCCTTGGCTGGTCAGACCGGTCCTGGCAGCAGCCCGTACTCACAGAGTAAGAGTGGTTTCAAATCCAGTGCAGGCTTTAGTTGTACGTTGCAGCGTATTCATTTCATGTCATAAACCCTTATGTATTTTCATAACAGGAAAACTAGTACCAGGTAAGAATATTTAGCATTTTATTGATGTGCATTTTAATATTTATGGAAATTGTACATTAATTTACACAACTGGTAGGTAATGGCAAATGGAGTTAATATTTCACAATATGTATTCTGTGATCCAAGTTGGAGACACACAGCAAAAGCTAGATAAAAGAGGGGGATCTTTAAAAAAATGCAACTGCTACAGATACTTCTGTTTAAGAGACAGAAATATCTTACTTTCTTCTGCAAGGAGATGGGCCCGTAGAAATTGTCATCCTCTCAGCAGAGCTTGCAGTCAAACGTGAGCAGTTCTCCTAATCTCATGGGAATTCAAGCAGACACCTAAATGCTTCAGGTGGGGCACTGGGAGGAAGGAGGGTCCGGGCTTTGAGAAGTCGCGTTCTCAGGAGTGTCCCCGGTGGTGTGTCTCTCTCTGTGTCCCAGCTTGCCCGTGCAGTCCCTGCCGCCCCTGGAGTGGCCCCTGTCCAGCCAGGCTGGCTCCTACGAGCTGCGCATCGAGGTGCAGCCCAAGCCCCACCACCGCGCGCACTACGAGACCGAGGGCAGCCGCGGCGCCGTCAAGGCTCCCACCGGCGGCCACCCCGTGGTCCAGGTAAGGCACTGGGGGTCTCCTGCAGGAAAAGGGGGGGCAGCTTCATCTCTGAAATGCTTGCTGGGGGCTGTCCCTGAAAGGGGAGCACCCTGTGAGCTTTTGGATGTGCCTAAGGGGTCTGAGGTGTGCCGTGGTGAAGTCCAGGACTTCGGGAAGGTTGGTTTGGATTGGCTTCTGAAAGCTCAGAAATGTGGGCAATGTATTTGCTGCCTTTTCTGGGCTGTATAAACCTCGTGTGATCCCCTGTCACGACTGTCATAAGGTGCCTGGGAAGTCACTGCTGAAATAAGTAAGCAAAATTCAGGCTGCCAGTGGTGGAGAGAACAAACTCGTCCCTTTGCTGACCTGGGAGGTGAATGAGCTGAACCCTTCTTCTGTTTGGAGTGTGAACAGCTTTTCCTTCACCTTTCAAAGGGTGGTATAAAATACTGGCTGAGTAGCTGCAGTGCAGCCAAGTGGGGGCACATCAGTCACTTCCCTCATTTCCCCTGTTTGCAGCCCATGTTTCCTGAAGGAAAGCCAAAGCCAGGCTGGGGCCGGGGCTGTGCTGTGTCAGTGGGAGGGTGCTGGAATGATGTGTGGAAGCTGAACCGGTCAGCCACAGCTACAGCCTTCACTAAACAAAGTTGGCTGCATCCCACAGATGTTCCTGACACACTCAGGGCTTGCAGGAACCAGGAAAACATTAACATTTATGCGTAATTTCAAGCATGTGATCAATACCACTGATTTCACTGGGTTGATTTGTGCTTAACTTCAAACATATGTTCAGTATTCCCCTGCAGGCTCACCCCCTTTTAAAATCAAGCCATGAATTGTTAAATCAATGAGTTTGTTTGCTTTGATGGCGCTGGACTTACATGTATGGACTGGGTATTTGAGTAAAGGGTGCAGGGTAATAATAAACAGCAGTCCCACTTGCCATACCTCAGTAATGCAGGCTTTTTGCTTTGGGTCTGACAAGCTTGTGGCCTCCTGTGGCGTGTTTGAAGGTATCTAGAAGCAGGAATGATAGCAATCAGCACTTGCTCCTTTCTCAGTTTGCTTGCAACTACAGTATCAGTTACCTTCCCAAGGTATTCCTGTCAACAGGGTCCTTATTGCAGTGAAGGAGTTTCTTGTGACATGGGGAAATAGAATTTGTTTCCTTCCTGCAATCAATATCAATCAAAGAGGCATTTATATTTTCTGTTGAAGACAGGAACCAGTATTGCTAGTTTTATCATAATTTGCCATCAAGCTTCAGGATCTAAACCTATAAATTCAAATGTCCACTTTAGTTCCCCAAGCAGATGTGCCTCTGCACAGCTGTGCCTGCATCTGGGGAAAATATGGACAGTTTCTTTCTGAAGGGTTATTGTAAAGCTGGGAGCATTTGTTGAATTTGTGTTCACTTGAACATAACCAGGTTCATATGGATGCCAAGTAATGAGATAGTTGCACCTGTATGGTTTATGACATCTCAGACTGGGGGAGGCTAGTAAAATCCAAAGTTTTCCTGTCAGAAGTTATTTGGCTTCAAGGGATCTTTTTTTTTTTCCCTCTCCTTCTTTCCCCTCTGTGAAGTTTAACTTCTGTGCTCTTGTTAGATGCAGAGTATTTTTCTAAAATACAATCTCTTTTGAAACAAATCTGATTTGTTTCTGAAAAAAGCCTTCAATTAACCTTCCATGTGACTAATTACCCAGCTGAACCTGCTGGCAGAAGAGATCTTGGCTGGTTTTTGCAGCACAGTGTTGGCCTGCAATATTTATTTTTTGGAAAGTGCATTTTGCATGCAGATTTCTTCTTCTGGGTGCTCTGAAGCTACAGACCAGCAGATCTCATATCCTCCAAGCCTTATCTTGTGGTTTATCTCTCTGATGCTGCTTCCTCTTCTTCACGTGTCCCGCCCCGAGTTGGCGCTCAAGGCTCTGCAGCAGTTGTGCACTCCAGGCATGGCAGGAGAAGGGTCTGGGTGATCAGAGCCCTGGAATGGGACAGGTGGAGTGGGACCTTGGCTGTGCCAGGGGCAGGGGGAGAAGCCACGCTTGCCCTGCAATGTTCACATGTCTGATTTCAGGGCTGTGTAGAGTCACATGGGGAAGCACAGGCTCCCAGCTCAGGTGTTTGAGTCACTCCTGGGAGGAACCTGCAGCTTGTGTTAACTGTAGAGAGGCTCAGGTTTTGGGGATGTGAGTTGGATGTGAGTATCCCCTGGATGTTAGGGTGCTGAGGATAGCCAGGAGATGCTTTGTAGCAAGGACAAAGCTGAAGTTTCCATGCTCCTTCCATCCTGCAGGTGCCCCTGAGACCACAGAGGAGGGGGAGGCACGTTTGGTTCCCAACTCTTTTCCCAAAGCTTCTTATTTGTACCCAGCTGCTCCAGTCAAAGCTGTGGACGAGCCTGTCCAGCAGGAAAGGCAGTGGCTGCTGCTGTGCAAAGAGCCTGTGGATGTGATTGGGGTAGAGGTGGCCGTGCAAACACAAACCTGGAGAGTAATGGCAGAGGGTAAATCCATGACCCAGCTGTTAACCTTGGTACCACATCCAAAAGCAGAGCAGGGCTGCACCACCCCAGTGCTCAGGTGAGGGCAGGGCAGGCACGGGGACCCCGGCCCATCCACCCCTGTGTGCCAGGCTCCTCCTCACTTCTCCCCTCTGGAGCAGGAGGGCTGTGCAGAGAGGGGCTCCTGTTCGGCACAGCCAGCCCAACATTCCCCTGGGCTTTAACTTTTAAAGTTGTGGTGACTTTCACTGCCTCTTTTTATTTTTCTTATTAAAAAGAAGCTGGAATGGCAGAGTTGTTAGTGGAGTTCACAGGAGCTGCTTTACAATAACAAACGTATGTTCCACTTTCCTTTTATATTTGAATTTTGCCGTCTGTGTTTTCTTGTGGTTTCGCAGTCAAAGGAGACATTGTTTCTTAGCCTGGGCTTCCCATAGGGCTCTGACTTTTAACTGTATGTGACTTCCAACATTCAGCTAATTCATTGGTGTGTTAGTGAAACCGGAGCCTTTGATGGAAACTCAGAACCAAATCACGGCTCGATGGGGCGATTCTTGCTCTCACACTGGGGCCGGGCTGCAGCCGCTGCGGCTGAAACCCCGACCCCAGGGCGGTTTGCTGCCCAGGGCACATCCCAGGGTTGGGCTTGTCCTTTTCCCCACCTCCCCGAGGTCCTGTGCAGGGAAGGGCAGGGCCCGGCTCTGCTGGGGCTGCACAGCATCTTTGTGCCGCTCTCGTGGCCGTCCTTGCCTGGGCTGAGCTGGGTTTTGGCTCCTGCGGGGGGTGTGGTGTGACAAAGCACCTGCACCTTTCACACCTGATTTACCTGCAGTGCTACGGGGCTTGTTTGCACAGTGGCATCGTTGTAGGGGCCTCTTGAGCTTTGAGCTCTGGGCCGTGGATTTATTTACTGCTGTTCCATGTGCTGCTGCAGGGATTGATGTGCAGTGGCAAACCAGAGATTTCAGCTGCATCTGGGAAACTCTTCAGAACTGATATGCCATCAAATGTAAGGGTAGGTCACTGCAAGCATGGCTGGAGGTAGAGGGGAATGAAAAGCTCTCACTGAAACTTCTGAGCCTGATTCAGAGTACACTGCTTTTGATGGAGAGGAGTTTTGGCAGAGGTGAGGGGAAGCAGCATGTGCCAGCTGTGCTGTGCAGCTTTTGTGGGTTAGAAGTAGCCCTGGAAGAGACAAATGCAAGATTTAGTTATTCTTTCCTGTAGGTTCTCACTGCAGGGCTGTGCATGGGGGTCAGTGTGCTGTAAAGCAAAGCTGGAATTTCAGCTCTGCACTTCCAGCACAGAACTCACCCCATTCCGGGAGTGCTGGAGTATCTGCAGGAGGAGCTCACACAGGGTGGGCAGTGCCCTCCAAACTCACACCAGAGCTCTCTGCTCACAGGCTTCCCTGCCCAGCTGGGCCTCCAGCTCTTCCTTGCTCTCTCAGGACTGATGTCTGTGCAGTTGGAAGTGCCCCATGTCAGGTGAGGGCTCCCACCCAGGTCTCCCGTGTCGTGGGGAGTGTCCTGCTCACCAGGCTCAGGGTGTTCAGGAGGGGGGACAGGACTTCTCCTGCCTGCTGCTGCTCAGCGAAAATTATCTGGGTCTCTATTTCATTCTGAAACAACTGCTGAAGCCTGACGCTTCCAGGAGACCCCAGCTGTTCTTTCTAACCATGCCTCATGTTGTGAGTTTCAGCATGAAAGAAACTGGGGAGGAGAGAGGTTCCTGAGGCTTGCTGGTTTTTCTTTTTTTTTTCCCCATGTTTTTCCCCCAGAAATGGTTTTTGGCCAAGATATTTTCAAGATCTGTCTGACATTCAGTCTGTTGTCCAGTGCCTGAGCCAAGGCCGTGGTGGGCTCCTGGGCCCCAAAGCCACCTTGCAGGAGGCCCAGCACTGAGCCCTAGCAGAGGGCTCAGCTCTGGGGATTTGGTTCAGTGCAGTCAAATTGATCATTCTGGGCTGGGATTCATCTCCAGGATGCTCTTGGTGCTGCCACATCCTGCCCCGGGTCACCATGGCTGCTGTCAAGCTTTGTGCCACACCTGGATTGCACAGGGGGATGCTCCTGGGAAGGGATGAGCTGAGTGTGGTGGAGGAAGGTGAGGTTTTAGAAAAGCCCTGCTTTGCCACCCTCTGCTGTGCTCCAGCTGGGCTGGGGCTGGTTCCACAGTGCCTCTGACAGCTGGCAGTGGTCTGGCTTTGCTAACTGCTGCCAGAGCCCCGTGCTGAGAGACTCCCCCAGTGTGATTCTGTCAAAATCATCAAATTTTCACCCTCTGATTTCCTTGTGGCACAGCGAGTTCTGTCGTGCTGGGGAGGTTTAGCTCTTTTGTTGTGAGTGTGCATGGAAGTGCTTTAATGACACAGTTGGTTTTCTCAGCCAGCTGTGAAAGTGAGCTCTCCAAATCCTCCTCCCTGTACATGTGCACTGGGCAGATGCATTGTGCCTCTTCTTCTAAACTGTCATCTGAGATAGTCAAAGCATCCTGAGCACAGGAGCAGCTCTTCACAGGGGCAGGGAAGCTGGAGCCCAGAGAGGAAACAACTTGCTTACACTGAGGTGTGAGGTCAGTCAGGAGCAAACCCTCCTGACTGCTGTCTCTGTCCCAGACCTGTATTAACCCCATCTGAAAGCAGAAATCCCAGTAAGACACTGGAAGTCTGGTTGCCATTTACTGTAAGGAACAGCAGAGCAAGTGAGATTCAGCCCTTGGAATTTTGACTAAACTGTCACCAAAATAAGAAACGCTTAAAACTGAGTATCATGAAAAATCATATTTTAGCAGAATCAGATGTTCAAAGGATTGTTTTCAGAGGCCTTTTCACACAGCTTTGGTAGGGAGCAAAAGGAACTAAGGCGAAGATTTCCTTCTGGTTTGCGTTCTTTTGCAGTGTCCCAAGTACATTAAATTGAACAAAAACATGTGAAAGGATTCGGCTTTGTTGCTCAATGTCAGCTCTAACTGAAGCAGGCAGAGGAGCTGCTACATGATACAGTGGCTGGACGAGGGCTTTGTTGAATTCCTGACAGTTATTGATATGCCACTCTCCCTGAGACAATGCAGTGACATTTTCCATCTTGCTACAAGTATTGTTGAGCAAAGACCTCCCCAAAAAAAATCCTTGACATCATTGTGGTCAGCGCTATTAACGGTGGGGATTAATGATCCAAATCCAAGGCTGGAGCTGCTTGCAGCGGGAAGTGGGGACAGAAAAGGGGCTGTTCGCCCAGAACATCTTCTCAGAGGGTCTGAAGGGCACGGAGAGCAGCGCTGGGGCTGGTGGCGGAGCGCGGGCAGGGCTGGGCTCCGGCCGGAGCGGAGGAGGCGGCGGGGGCAGCGCAGCCCCGAGCGGCAGCGCTTATCTCCGGCACAGCAGCAGGAAGGGGAGCCGCGGGAGGAAGCGATTTCTCACGGCTTTGTGCTCGCTTCTCCTTAAACGCTGCTCGCCGGGCTCTGTTTTCCCCGCTCTCGCTCCGGCCGGGGTGGTCGGTGTGAATCACCCGAGCGGCTTCCAGGGGACACAGCCGGAGGGAGATGCACGGTCACGGACAAACCCCGCGCTGCCCTGAGCCCAGAGACCCAAGAGCTGAGTGCTTTCGAGCAGATAAAATCCCCGAACCTAGAGAATCCATTCTCCACATTCATACTTCCCTCCTGGCCACGGCTTGCGTTGTCTGGACAGGAAGGTGCTTTAAAGATGCAGCTTTGTCTATCCCGGGGAGAAGGACCTAAATGCCCGACAGGCAGAGCCCTTTTGGGGTGAATGGGAAATAAATTACTCCTTGTACTCTCTAGAGCAGTCGGTCTCACACAGAGTCTTATTGGGGCTCTTCAAGGACTCCAGTACGAGTTGCAGATGCTGCTGCTTTCATCGTGCAAAGCCCGGCACTGCACGGAGGATTTTTATGTGCAACAGCTAAACTAGAAATCCCCAAGGAAATGTGGCTCTGCAGCCCAGCAGTGCAAAGGCAAAGCTTGCAATACTGCTGAGAACTGAGGTGCTGCAGCTGCTGCCTGAAGTGGCAGTTTGGGATCAGCATTCCCTGTCAGCATTCCCTGCAGCAGGGCACAGGGCACCACGGGTTTCTCACTGGGCTTTGGCTGCTCATCCCCTGCAGGATCTGGGAAATCACTGCCCCTCTCTGGCCTGGCTTCTGGGTAAGAATAAAAAAGTTATCTTTTATTTATTTCCTATGAATCTCTCTTTTTCCTGCTTATAATAGAATTCTACATAAATTATAATATTTAAATTCAAAAAAAGCATATCCCAGATTGAAAGATCTAAATTTCAAAATTGCACTTATTTCCCCTTATACAGATATATTGTATCTACAGGTGATCACCTACAGAATCTTTAAAGAATTTACCTTGCTTTCTGACTCTGCTGTCAATTTTCCCCCTGATTTTAGCACAGTTAAGCAGTGTTGCAGCCTCCACCTGTGCAGAGATCTGCTCTTCATGCAGCACAGCAAAGGTGACCCTGTGTTTCACATTCCCCCAGCCAGGGGCACTGCCAGCTGGTTGGGTGCAGGGTTTGGATAATCTCAGCACTGGGTAGGGAATGTTTTAGAAGGGAATTAACAGCTCTGGCTTTAAGTGCTGTGTGTTTGGAGCTGGGGTCTCAGATTGGGAGGAGACCTGAGTTTGGAACAGAGCAGGAGAAGAGAAGTGTTTCATGTGCCTGGTGTCACACAAGTGAAGTGTTTCACGTGCCTGGTGTGTGGTCACGATGGCTGCGGTGCTGGGGCCGTCACAGGCGTCGTGTTGGGTGTGTGACTGAACAAACTCAGCAGCTAAGGGCACATCTGCTCATCTTTTACATGCAGAATTACACAGGTGCCTTCCTGCAAACAGGACTCAAATCCCCCCCTTTCCCAAATTTGACTGGTATTGATCCATGGATGGCGTGCAGAATGAATTTGATTTCTGCAGAGGTGAGATGATGCTTTTAATCGTGACACACACTTCCATTCTGTTCAGAAACCAAATCATAGCAGCAAACCAAACAAGAAAAGTCTCCTTGTTTTCTGAATGATGTTATTTGTTTATCTGCCAAAGTGCTTTGCATTTCCTCAGGTCACAGACCAGCCCATGTCTGGCTGTGTTAATATTGTAAGAGGCAAAAGCAAAGTTTAAGAAAAATCTTTCAACTGAAAGAAATAGGATCTTAAAGTCCCAAAATAGAGTATGGAAAGGTACACATCATGTCTGGCTTCTCTTTCCCCTTGTGGCAAATGTGACTCAAAGGAGTTGGGTTT
Source organism: Irena cyanogastra (assembly GCA_013397155.1). NCBI lineage: Eukaryota > Metazoa > Chordata > Aves > Passeriformes > Irenidae > Irena > Irena cyanogastra. The sequence continues at coordinate 138,984 of VWZV01011941.1, read as the reverse complement.
TTTCCAGCTTGATCTGTATACAGTTTGGGGGAGTTTTATTGTGAATAGGTCACCTTATAATACACAAAAATATTTCCTCCCAGAGTTCTGTATTCATAAATCTTTCTTGATCCTTGCTCTCTTGAAGTGAAATCCAGATGATTTTGTTTTCTTCATGGAAAGAAGAGTGAGAAAGAGTGAAGGCACACCTTGGTGTGGGGCTGCTGCTCCCCTGGAAGGGCTTGGAGGGAGCAGCTCTGATGAGCAGAACAACACTGAGACACAGAGATTCTAGAGCAGCTTGGTTGTTGCTAAGGGAGGAAAAAATGAATTTCAAAGTTAGTATTTTAAAAAGCATTTTAAATCTTCACTTCTCAAAGTTTGTCTATGGGTCAAATTTATTCCTCCTTCGCTTCTCCAAAGAAAAGATCGGCGCTTTGGTTAAATATTAAAGCCTGGGGTAGTGGGGGTGAGTGTTTATTGACAGTGAGCATCTTCAGCAGCTCAGTTTTAAGAAGAGACATGTCTCTTAAGCATCACTTTGATGTGTTCTTTCATTGCAGCTCACAGTGTATTTTCTCTACAAAACAGCAGCACAAACACTCTGTCCCTGCTGAGCAGGGTGAGCATCACGGTTCCCTGGTGCAGGTAGAGAGAGCTTGTGTGACATGACCAAAGCTGTGGTAAATTGCTGGTGGAGATGAGTGTAAAACTCTGATTTTAAAGCTCCTGGAGTGTTTCTGTGAGCAGTTCATCTCCATTTTTTTATTCTGAAGTCATCCTGCTGTGTTCATAGCAAGGGAAAGGTGGATGGAAATGGTTATGGTAAATGATCACCTATATTAGCCCTGAGAATGTAATCAGTTAGCTCAAGGATAAACCCTTTTAAATGGGGACACTTGACTCTTTTATGTATATTTTTTCTCCTTGTATTTTATAATGCTATCCTGATTTTACAATGAGGTCATCCCACAGCATTTCTGTAATACCATAAATTACCAAAAAAAAAGTAATTTTCTTCCACTGACCAAACGACTGATTTAAAATCTGGTTCTGTGGAGGATCAGGAGGCCTTTTACTGTGTGTTTTATGCCCCTGGGCCAGCAGATAATACAGACATTGCCTTGTGAACGGGGAATCAGTTCCTCTCTTCTTCAAGTCTGTATGCATTTATACAACACACACCTACAGACGTGCACATTATCGGACAACCATGAACAGCTTTGTCTTGGGAACTCATTCTGTACATGAGCAAACACCACTTAAAATTACTTTTAAAGGTGGCCAGTATTAAACCCTGTGTATATAGCCAGTTCTGTTACAGCTGCTACTGACTGTGCTCACTGGGGGCAGATTTTCTTTTGTAATTTATTATCTGTTTTCCTCCATTTCAGTCTCCCACCCATAACTCTGGGATTTTGTTCTGCCAGGACAGAGGGGAGAGCAAAAGCTGCTCTGCTGTCACTGTAATAACCCCTCCTGTCCAAAGGATCCTCTCGTTGTTGTAGCTGGATCCACAAAGAATTACTCTGTCAGGCATGACAATAAACATGCTCAGTGCTTAAAAACTGCTCTTCCCCCTTGCAAAGACAGGATGGCTTTTGGTGGTACAGGGGCTTTGCACTGAAGGCCAGGAAATGTTGGATTTTGGAAGTCCCATGCTCAGGGTGAGTCTCTGTGTGTCTCCCAGTGGATCTGGGCTGTGGATCAGCAGGAGCTGATTCCTCCATTGGTGCCTGTTCCCAGCAGATCTGTCGTTTTGGCCTCTGCTGCCTTTCATCTCCTGTCTGCTTTATCCATTCCTAAACGTGCCCGTGGCTGCCGCTGTGTTTATCACATTCCTGGCTGTGCCGTGTCCCCAGTGCCAGCCCTGGTGCTCTGAGCCCGGCTCCCTGCTCCTCCCCTGGCTCCCAGAGCCAGCTGAGGGCTTGCCCAGAGCCTGCTGCTCCGTTCCTCTCCTCCCCATCTCCAGAACGCTGGTGCCAGCGAGGTATGGGAGGTGTCTGGGCTGTGCCTGGGCTGGGCTCTGCAGTTTGCTCTTGCTCAACCCCTGCCTAGGGCCTGGTGCCTTCAATGGAGCCATTGGTGGAGCTGTTCCTGCCAGTGGAGGCTGCTCAGTGGGGCCTTGGCTGCAGGGGTCTCTGGGGCACAGCCCCTGCCTTTGTGTGCCCCCAGAATACGTGCTGGAGGAGGAGTGATGGCTCTGGAGAGGGAATGTTGCCTTACATTTGCCACACTGGAGGAAGGCTGCCAGCACTGCACTGATGCTGCATGTGGTCCCCTTCCAGGGGGGAATTAATCCTTCTGTGCAAGGATACCTCCTGCTGACTGGTGAAAAGAAAAAAAAAAAGGAAAAAAACCCTGGTTTGGCCATGAATACCATTAGCTTAATCTTCCTTTTCTCTGATCTTCCAGTACTATTTGCTTTGTATGGCTTCATCAAGGTTTTGTATGTGGACAGCGTAATTGAAAACAAATTTAGCATGTCTCAGACCATAAAGTTCCCTTTCAGCTCGATCCCTGGCTATGTGGTAGATAAATGTCTGGTTCTCATTTTTGGTTATGTGAGAAATTTAGAATGGTTTGATTTGTAATTTTGAATGTTAATAAAGAAGGAGAAATTTCCTTGTCTCCCACTCTATGGAGGCATTCTGGTTTCCTTGCAGAAAGTGGTGTTTATGAAAAAAAAAAACCAAAACAGAAGAATCTGTGTCCTTGAGGTCTAGAAACCCCAGGCTCTAAGGTCAGCTAAGACATCCTTGTGCTGTTCAGTCCCAGACCCAAAATGCCATCTCTGCCTGTACAGGTGGTGTTTTAGTGTAGTGCAAGAGGCTGAAGGTGAACCAACAACTGGGGGAAGGATGAGCTTCAAAGAGCAGTGAATCAGTGCCAGATACCTACATTTATCTATGTATGTCTGCAAATCTCCTTGGCTTCCCGAAGGCTTTGCAGGCCCAGTGTGTGACAGCAGATTTTTGATGTCTTGCCAGCTGCACGGGTACATGGAGAACAAGCCCCTGGGCCTGCAGATCTTCATTGGCACGGCGGATGAGCGCATCCTGAAGCCCCACGCCTTCTACCAGGTCCATCGCATCACGGGCAAAACCGTCACCACCACCAGCTACGAGAAGATCATTGGCAACACCAAGGTGTTAGAGATCCCCCTGGAACCCAAAAACAACATGAAAGCAACGTAAGTGGATTTCTTTTTATTAGCAAAGTTGAAGTGGATTAAGTCGGCACTGAAGTTCTTTCTCTTTGGAAAGGAGTCACTTAAAAGAATAAAGGTGCTCTGGAAGGACTCCCCTTTCCAGCAAGTTGGGACGGTTTATGAGGGCAAGACCCTTTCACAAAACCAGCTACAAGCAGCTGGGTTAAAGCTGCTGGAAAAGTTCCCATCCAGCAGGTGCCCATGCAGGCACTTGTGCTCTGCATTCCAGGTTCTGCAGGGACTGTGCTGTAATCACAGAATGGTTTGGGTTGGAAGGGACCTTAAAGCTCATCCAATGCCACCCCTGCCATAGGTAGGGATACCTTCCATTACCTGAGGCTGCTCCAAGCCCTGTCCAGCCTGGCCTTGGGCACTTCCAGGGATGAGGCATCCAGTGTCTCACTAATCCATCACCTTCACAGTCAGAAGGAAAAGAAGACTTGAATCTCAAGTCCTTGTGCTGCAGAGACAGTGAGGAACAGGGATGGGATGCATTTTATAACATTTGATGGAATACAAAACATCTCCTCTGACCTCAGTCAAGTGCTCTGGCCGTGAAATCTCCTCTTGTAATAGGTGAACAGAAAAGCAAGTACAGGCACATCTTGTCTGTATTACTCCTTCCAGTTTTATGGAGGCAGAGGGATGAAGCGGGCACCAGTCTGAAAACTTCAGGCTTGAATGTGTGCCAGGCATGAGAGTGATTGCTCTGCAGAGGGAAGAGCTGTATCTCCATCCTTCAGAGGATCCTGACAAAATTGGCAGAGCAGTTATGTTTTTAAGCCCCTCTACTTCATTGCAAAATCCACATTCTTTCTTCATATTTTTTTAGAAAACATACCTCATTCCTAACAAGGAACCCTGGAATAATAAACCCCTGTACGTGTGCAAGGGCAAGCAACAGTGTGGGTGTAGGAAGCAGCTTGGGGCTTATACCTCCCCAAATGTGATTTTAATTCATATCAAAAGAAGAGAAATGATGTGTTTTCAGAACTGATATCAAAATGGGCTGGCAGTGCCTGTGTAATAGCAGTGCTCACTGCCTGCTCTGAGAACTATTGCTGAGCTTGATAAATAATTGTCACATTTTCCTGACACAGGCATGTTTGCAAGGTTACACTGGACTCTGGAGAAGCCAGTCTGCACTTACACCAAATGTTAAGTTGCAGTGCTGATTTAAGCAATCCTAATCCTTTCATTGCTGCTCAGCCCCGTCCTGCTCCCTGCACCCTCCCTTTGTGCAGGGACACAGTGAATGGGAGAATGAGTATCTGCTCTGCCAGGCTCTTTGCTTGCCTGGGAACAATGTCCCAGGGCTTTGGAGGGTGACACAGTGACCTGGGCCAGGCTGCAGAGCCCGGCTGTAGCAGTAGCACCCACCTTGTGCAAAAGGAGGAGACAGCAGTCTGGTTCCTGCTTTGGAGCTGGATTCCACGAGCCCGGACGGTGCAGGCAGTGGGGATTCTGTAACCTCTCCCTGAGCTGCTGTGATTCCCCACCGAGCTGAGCTGAGCTGAGCTGAGCTGTCCAGGTGTGGGAAGGGCTGCTGGGCAGTCCCTGCGAGCTGGGCTGTCGGGAGAGCTGCTGATGGTCAGCTGCTGATGGCTCCTGCCCCAGGGCGGGCTCTGCCTTCAGCACTCCTGTGCCTAGCACTGGGAAACAAGACTTGGGGTTTTAGTGCTTGGAGAGCAGCTCCTGCCGTGGCCGGAGAGCGGGGAGAGGTCCAGCAGCATCCCTCACGTGCTGCCGGCCGGGATTGCTTCCCCTGGAGCCGCTGAAGCGGGAATATCCGGATCCCAACCACAGCAAGCACTTAGAGCTGCTCCTAACGCAGAGGCAGAAGCAGAACCCAGGCTTTGCTGGCTGGGAGCAGCGGTGTGAGCCGGGCTCTGTGTGTTGCAGCATCGACTGCGCGGGGATCCTGAAGCTGCGCAACGCGGACATCGAGCTGCGCAAGGGCGAGACCGACATCGGCCGCAAGAACACGCGGGTGCGCCTGGTGTTCCGCGTGCACATCCCCGAGCCCAGCGGCAGGATCGTGTCCCTGCAGGCGGCCTCCAACCCCATCGAGTGCTGTGAGTACCCTGGCACCCGCTGTGTCCCTGCCGGGGCTCCGGGCTGGCTGACCCCGCTCCTCCGGCTCTGCCCTGCCGCGCTCCCTGTCCCGAGGGAAGTTTGGGGGGCAGGCAGCTCTTCAGGGTGCTTGTGGCTTGTGAGGACAGCAAGCTCCGAGCTGCGAGTCTGGGGGCTTCTGCAGAGTTTGTTTATTAGCGTGTTGCTGCTGGGTCCCGCTGGCTCTCGGGTGTTTCCTCAGAGCACAGTGGGGCTGTGTGTAGGGACACGCGTCCCTGTTGGTGAAGCGTGCGAGCTGTCTGCGTTCCTGGCTTTATTTCCAGTGGAGGCACAATCACAACCTGCCCTCCCCAAACTGGCAGGTGGCTGGAGGTTTGAGTTCAGCCTGGGCTGGCTCCGAGCACTGTGGCCAGTCCTGTGTGCCGAAGGAGTGACCAGATCTGACCTGAGCTGTGGCAGGAGCGCAGCTGAAATGGAGGGACAGCTTTGATTCTGGGGCTCGGGTGCATTCTGGTCATTGTTCTTTCTAGCTGTCAGTGCCAAGGGGTGCACAGCTCAGGAGGTGAAGCAGGGAAAGCACAGGTGGTTCTGGTATTCCCCTGAGGGACAGAAGAAAAGTGGCAGTTTTGATTTCTGACGTGCAAATCCCATAAGTGTGTGAGCTCAGAACCTGCACCTCCCACTCGTTATAACTGACTGGATCCTGAGAAAGAGAGGCCTCTGATGAGGCCCTCGTGTCACAGTCATTTCTGGAAGAGCTCTGCCCACTTTACTGGTTCCTGTGCATCCTGTGATGCTTTTTGTTGTTAAATGGCACCTTTTTGGTGGTTTGGGGATTTCACAAATATATATTGAACAGTTTTCCTCTGCCTTTGCTGAATGACTCACCCCTTTAGCAGAAGCTGTCTTGCCATAAGTCATGTGAAGAAAGGTATTGAGTCTCTCATGTTTGAGTTGTATTTATTGAGATGCAGACTTTACTTAAATACGACTGCTTAGAATGAGAGGAGCCAGTTCTGGGTGGGAAATCAAACTGGCTAGTGAATTATTGATGGACAGTGTACAGCTTCTTACAAAGCAGTACAAATGAATAACCCAGGCAAGGCTGGGCGAGGATGGTGGCCATGGATGATCTCTTGGCAGTGTTTCTGAGAAGGTACCACCTGTCAGAGCGTTTGAGCAGCTGGGTGAAGTCTCTGGGCACTGTGATGGGGAAGGGACAGCAGTGGGAGTCGCCACCACCTCTGTCTGTAGGAAATCGTCCCGTTCCTCTGGGGGAGCAGATGGCTGAAACAATAGTGGCCTCCACCCCAGACATGTTGCTGCTGAAACAAAGGTCCATTTGCTAAAGGAAGCTCTCAGTGAGGAGCTCCTGGGCTGGGGAAACTCCAGGTGTAACTCCTACACCCTGTGGGCAGGAAAACGGCACCAGCCCAGGAGGAGGCTGCTCCCGGATCCCACAGGGAGCCCCACAGATCACCCCCACCTACTCAAATTCTCCTCAGGAAAAGCAAGCATGAGTAAGCCAGGCATTCCTAGGGCCCTTCCACAATGGCACATTGTATTTGTGCCCATCGCTGCATTTCAAGCAGAAATCCAGGCATGGTTTGCAGAATAAATCACATTTTTCTGAACTGTATGCACACACCTAATTTGCCTGTGCAGTGACTGCTGAGGCAGAGCCTTGGTTAAGATGTTGAGGCATTTATTCTGAGATGTCTTTGCATTGATGAGTCTTAGGGGTATTAAAAGGCCAAGAGTGGAGGTACCAGTATAAGTGGCTTATTGTTAGTGAGGTTTTTTTATAATTAAAGTATTAAAATGTTGGCTGCATAGAAGACAGCAAAGCTCCTACAAGAAAAAAAAATTTATTTGATGCCCAAGGAAATAAAATGAGACAGTTTACTTTTGGAATAGTGGATATACAGGCAGTTTGGGGAGATGTGTTAAGGACTGTGCTTTTCTGAACTGAAGGAAGCAGGGTATGAAGTGACCTGCAGTACTGAGCCTCTGCCCTTTAGTGTGCATGTTGCATATTTAGCACTGTTTTTGCATTTCAGTAGCACTTCCTGATCTCAGCCGGGTTCTGGGAAGATAGTCAAAAGAATCAGTGGGCTCAGTCAGCATTAGCAATGCAGCCTAAATCTCACTAGAGGTGCTAACCTCAGCTTGTCCCAGCCAACCTGCACACCTTGCAGAGCTGCCAGGCAGTCCCAGGTAAGCTCAGGTGCCCTGCCAAGAAGGGGCCCTGGGGCTGGGGGATGTTTTCTCCTTGTCCCACATTCTGTGCTGCTGGGATTCACTTTTTTCCCCTTTGTTTTCTGGTTTGTTTGGGTGTTTTTTGACCTGGCCACCTGAGAACCCTAATCCCCAGGGACTCTCCTCAGGATGCCTCCTGTCTGGTGGCAGTCGTGCTGTCCCTCTGCAAAGCCTTGGTGAGCAGCAGCTCCAGCATCAGGGCCCATTTCCCTCCCCAGGGCTCCCCCTGAGCACTGTTGCTACCAACAGAGTATCCAGTGCTCTCCTCCCCAGAAGCTGATCCCGAGGAATTCCCACCAGTGTCAGCAGATCATTAGCTGCAGTGAAGCAAGAACTGTGAAACAGCTGCTTTTCAGAGGGCTGTTTGATTCCACCTCATCTGTGTCACATTCAGCACTTGACAGATTTTCGGAGGGGATTTCACAGGTTCAAGGCATCATCCGGAGCAGTTCCTCCCCGGGCAGCTGTGTGGGAGGACCGAGGGGGTAATGTGTTGTTAAATGATCACTTGTGCCTTAAAATGCACCTCAGACCCACACAAGCCTGCACAGTTCAGCAGCTTTTTTCTCCTCTTGCCTGTTGATTCATCCTGAAGCCACTGAGGAGGCAAAGGCATTTGAAATCCCTGTGATAATTGCAGCAGCAGGCCGTGGCTCAGCCAGGTGTGGGAAACCACGCTGCTGTAGGTGTGTGCTGGAAAGGTGAGAGAAATCCCAAATCCCTTCTGCTGGTGTTGGTGCACGCTGTCAGGGAAGGACAGGGAGTCCCACGGGAGAGGTGTGGGCTCCAGAGCCCGTGTCCTGCCTGGCCTGGCTGCTGCCCTCCCTGCTCAGGGCTGGCCGTGTCCGCACGTCCGTCTGTCCCTGCTGGGGCAGCTCGCTGCTCTGGGCTGGAACCAGCTGGTGGAGGCTGAGTTCCTGCTGGGCCAGCAGGGCTGTGACAGTGCTGCTGGTGACACTGCAGGTGAGGGGTGACTGAGTTCACCTGTCCCTTCAAACAGGAAAATCACCCCTGGAGAGGTTTGACACTTGCAGATGTTATTTTTGAGCCATGAGGACGATTCTGTAACGTCAGTTCCATTCCTTTGCCTTTCACCAAGAGCTGGAGCTCGTTTCTCAGGGAGTTGGTGGTCTCTGGTGTCACAGAAATTGCTGACACCGGGCTGCCTCTCCAAGAGACAGATTTGTCACGACCTCTGGGAGCTCAGGCTGGGCACCCCAGTTCTGTTTCCGCTCCTCAGCTGAAGCATCCTGGAGCAGAGAAGGGGCAGGATGGGATCCAGGGTAGTAGGGCAGCTTGGGCTCCATGCTGTCAGCAAACAAAAACTGCTTCATGCAAATGTCTGAGTGTGAGGCTCAGGAGTGTCCTCCACTGGGTCCCAGTTTTATTCCAGTGATTCCTGTTAAACCTTCCCAAAGTCTGTCACAGTTCTTGCTTTGTAGAATCCATGTTTGCTGTGCTCATGGATCCCTTAAAATGCAGATTTAAATTGCACTTGGCACGAGAGAAGGAGACTAAAATCTTGTTCTTATAATAGATGTTCCAAGGTGGTAAAAAAGCAAAACAAACAAAACTTATTGCTAAAGAACCGTGTGTCCATCTAGAGGAATGTAAATAGTTTCTATTATTGACTGTATTTTGTTCCATTAAATTGGGTCAAATTTCTTATTTCCTTTAATCAATTTCCCTGGAAGTTTCCTTTATTTTTCTCTCCTTCTAGTAGATTTTCCCATAATATTAGACAATCTGAGCCTATGATTTGTGACACATTAATAACTACAGAGGAAAGAGCTAGTCATGTAAAAGAATGTTGTCTTGGCAAGGCAGCGAGTGCTTTTCCTCAGCTGGGAGTTGTGCTGCTTGGAACACAGCAGCAGGCAAGAAGGAGCCCTGCTTTATTCAGATAGAAAAGCAGAAACAAATGGTCTCTTTGCACTTGGGAGATACCTATTTGCATGTTTAACCATAACCATGATTATTATGGGAGTACCATGGTTTCCAGTTGAATTAAATGAATTTTTCTCCCGTTCATTTCAACTTCAAGACAGTCACACAGTCGGCTGCAAGTGCAGCTGACAGAAAAACTGGTGCTTTCTCTAAAGAACATCTTCCCTCTCTTGAAGCACAGAATGTAAAAGCTAGTTCTGACAGCATTTGCCACTTTGGACGTGGAACTGAAATATTTCAGTCTTTAAAGTCGGAGTCAGAGCGAGGGGAATGCCTGCCCTTTCTGCAGGCTGCCAGCCTTGCTCCGGGGTAAATCCTGTTTGCTTCTTGTCTTTAGTGCTGCTGGTGGCAAAAGCAAACCCCCCAGCACAGCAGAGAGAGCTGCACTGCTGAGCAGCACTTCAGCGAGCAGATCCCCTCCACGAGGGACTGAAGGGAAACGCTGTGCACGCCCAGAGATGACTGACACAGAAGTGAAGCCAGGCCATGGTTCTCCTGTCATTCATCACACCCTGGCTGGGTGAGCTGGCTGCAGTTCATAGAAAGTATCACACTTATCTGACACTGCTGCCATCGAGGCTTGTCACTCCTCCTTTGCAAGGACATCGTAAATTATCTGCAGAGGAGGAGGTGGAGAAAAGCTCTCTATTTTTGGTGCTTTTTGCTTGGATGGCTCTGCACAAACTGCTGATTAAGTCTTGCTGGCAGCAAATTAGAAACTGTTGTCAGTCACACTGTGTTCTTCTTTTCAGAGTGTTTAGACCACATTCTCAAGGTTTCCCCACGAGGGCTGGAAATTAGCTTTGTTTCCTTGGTTCATACATCTTCCACTGCTCCGTACTCCTGCCAGGAGGGAAATTATCCCATCCCTCCATCAGAAATTTGCTTCTCTCTAGGGTGTCTTGCTGATGCCTCCCTGGCTGCTGGAGATGTCTCCTGCCCTCAGTGCTCCCATGGCTGCCCAGCCTTTGTCTTTCCTCCCACTGCAGAGCTCAGGATGCTGCAGGGAGTGATGGAGGGCATCAAAGTCTCTCAAACATTAATGAGTTGGAGAAGTGTTGAGCACAGCAGCTCTGCTCCTATCAATCCTACCACAGGCAGCTCGTGGTAAATAAACCCAGGCTGACAGCAGGAATGAAATATTTTCTTTGGCTCATTGAGGTTTGCACCGAGGTGGAAGAATTAATCCCATAACAAATTACACCTCTGCTATTGCTTCCAGGGGTCAGGGGTCCTTTAGCAGCAGACATCCTGCTCTATCTGCTCTTCTCAAACCCAACAGGAATCAGTGGCTGGATCAAGAGCCTTTGGAGGTTTGGAAAGACATGTCAGGGATGGTGAGTCCCAGCTCAAAGGCTTCCAGCAAGCTGGGGTGAACTGGGGCTGCTCTGGGCAGGGTAAAGACAGCTGTGTCCAGAGAGGGATCTGAATAATTGTTCTGGTGAGACCACTGCACTGGGGTGCCAGTTGTGACCCCACCTCTCTTAAACAGCCACATTTTTGGGTTGTTGGCTTATGAGTTAATCAGAGGTAGCAGTGGCTTTGTCCACACTGAGCTGCACGTGAGCCTCAGTGCTGCTCCTCCTGATCAGGTGTCACAAGGAAAAAATCTCTCTGGCCTCTGATTGTCAGCAGTGGGGACAACAGAGAACCTGAGATCTGGAGTCAGTGCTGCAGGTGTTGGAGAGTGTGGAGGGGCTTCACTCTGGCAGGAGCTCATCACAGAATTACAGAATGTCTTTGCTTGGAGGCGACCTTAAAGCTCCTCCAGTCCCACCCCTGCCGTGGGCAGGGACAGCTTCCACTGGACCAGGTTGCTCCAGCTGAGATTGTCCTTGTCACCTCCCAGCAGCAATGGCTGACACCCTTGTCGGGGAGATTTGGAGCTGCAACAGACTTCTCCAGGCAATCAGTTTTCTCAAAATACCCCTTTTTTTTCCCCCCCCCCGAAAGCCAGATCTCCTCTCTGCTGCAAGAGGAGAGGTATGGACACTGTGGGCAGGTGGGGAAGCAAGACCCACCTTTGCCTGCTGCCCAGAAATTCAGGCCATCCTCAGCTTGTGTCCAGCTGCTGGCCCAGGGCTGAGTGGCTGAGGGGAGCCTGGGTGGGCTGTGGCAGCAGGGGCTGCTCCCTGCAGGCTGAGCTCCTGGAGGTGCTGCAGGGCTCTCAGACAGTGGCTCCCTTTCTGTCTTGTGTCACTGCATGCATTGTATTTCTTGGCACCACCAATCCATGACATCTTGATTTGCAAACAGTCAAATAAAATAGAAAAATAATGTCCCCTGTTAATAGGTTGACACACTGCTTCAGGCCAAGTGTGAGTATTTCTATAGCATTTGCTTTGCTGCCTTATGTCAGTAACTGTTGCTATTGAAAGTAAACACCCCAACTGGTTAAATCAACAGTGTTTTGTTTATTCAAAGCTCATAAACTCCAGTAGCTGTAGGTCACTTTATGAAGTGCCAACCCCTGGGGGAAGAGAAGGAATAGTGTGAAATTATTGCATGCGGTGCACCCATCGTGAGCCTTAGAGGAAGGGGATTCATTAGCAATTAATATTTCTTGCAGAGGAAAAAAAAATAATCCTATTGAGGCAGCTCCACACTGAACCTTGAACCTCTGTACTGGTGGAAATGGGGAAGGGGGTGAAGCCTTCTTACACGCTTGGGTGAAAAAAAGAGACCTTGGAAAATGAAAAGTGGCTGGGGTTTTTATTATTAGAGAAGGATTTCAGACCACCCACAGAGAGGAGAAGCATTCAGGTAAAACAGGGCAGGGGAAACCCCTGAGTGTGGTATCTGCATTGGGGAGGTCAGCTGGAATCCTCCAGGTGGGATTATTCTGCAGCACAGCTGAGGCACAGGAGGTTTGCACACCTCCACTTGTCTCAGGGCAAGCACTGTTCTGGAAATGCCCGAAGCCATGCCAGGCACAGCAGCTCCAAATGGAATTGAGATGAGTCAGAGTCACTTGCAGGCTAAAATTTGTCCTTCCTCTTTCCAAAAAAGCCTTGGAAACCACTGATCTGTGGGATGGAAGGTACCAAGCTCTCTATTAATACAAGGAAGCTGGAAAGACATGTAGGTTAATCTGGAATTTTGATGATTTAGGATGTTTTGGAAGTGAAATTTGGTGATTGAATGGGAAGAAAGGGTGTCCAGGGCAATGCTTTATTACTTAAATGTTTTCTCTTGACTGTTGTAGATATACTTTTTGATGATTGCTATTTACTCTTAAGCCTTTGAGGTTATAGATCTGTCTTTGTGATAAATCCAATTAGGAACTCATAAAAAATATTAGTATTTTGGGAAACAAATTAATCCTACAGCCATGTGAAAAGAATATATATTCAGATTCTTTTCAAAGAAGCTGATCATTTCTAACTGGGAATGTATTAGCCCAGATGTTATATACTTGAAAAGAACAATGAGTCCTAAGGTAGTTTTAAATAAATTTCAAAAATGCCTCTCAAATTGCAGAAGAAAGTTACAACTGAATTATTGAATTACCTCTATTCTTTAATAAGAGCAAAATCTTGACTGAAGGGTACAGCAGAGCTAGAAAAGTTGCTGTGAAAGGTTTAATGTTTGAGTTTTCTCACCAAATATTCCAACATTTTCTCCAGGTGACGAGGGAATTTCGTCTTTGCGAGGGCTGCAGAGCACAGAGCAGTGCCAGGTCAGGTCACAGCCTGCCTGGTGTGAGTCAGGGCCAGCCCTGCACATCCAGCATCACATTTCCTCCTTTCTGCCTCAGCAGCCAGCGGTGTTCAGTGAAGACACGAGCGCCCAGGGTCTCTGTCAGGGAGAGCTAAAATCCAGCCAAGCAGCTGGGAAAGAGATGAGCAGGGTCCTCTGGAGGCCTTTGCAGTTGGGGTGGATGAATCTGGAGGAGTTGGAGTGCAGGTCATGAACTCGCAGTTCACCAGCCCCGAGCTGCTGCCCACCTGGTCTGGTCGCAGGGAAGCTGCTGATGCTTTCCAGCTGTCTGTGTTGTAGGGAACAGTTCTCACATCTTCATTTCCTTCAGCTCCCGCCGCCAGAGAGCAAACGGGGGGGATGGCTCTGCAAGGACCGTGACCAGGGCGCTCCAAAGCTTCTCTGGCCATGCAAATAGCTGCTTTAATGGATCAGAGGAAAGTAGCTGGAGAGATGGTGCTGTCCTGGTTTTCTGGCTGGGGAAAGAGAGAAGAACTTGCTAAAGTCACGCTGCAAATTCGTGGCCAAGAACAGTAAAGACCTTAGAAAGCCTTGCTGACGTCTGTGTCCATCTGGATCCCACCCTACCTTTCCTTCCCTTGCCGTTTGTAATCAGACTCAGTCTGTGACACAGGGCCCTGCTCCTCAGATGTTCAGGCTTCTGCAGAACATGCTTGGAAAAACCCTGGGCTGCAGCAGTCCTAGTGTGACCCCTCCTGATCCAACTGGGGCTTGGTGGCTGCCCCTCCTGCGAGCCCAGGGCTCGGTGCCCGCACGTGGAGATGGAGCTGTTGTTGGCAACCCCCTGTGCCAGCCCTGCCCTGTGGAAGACAGTGGGATTTTGGAGAAGAGGTTCGTTTTTTTTTTCCCCTCTGAAGCAATTCAGTGTTGTTCAGTGGAATCCTCTGTGCAGGTGGAATTTTTGGGCTCTAGGGCTGTAGTGTGCCTGCACTTGAAAATTTGGCTGTTGACTTGGAAACAGGCATGGGCAAGTTTCAGCTCATTCATCCAAGCTGTCCTTTCTCAAGGACAAGGAGCGGGGCCAGCACAGCTGAACCACTGCAGCCAACTCCTGAACGTTTCCAAATAAAATGCCTTGAGTAAGTTTATTTTTCCCTCTCAGACCTAAATTTAGCACCCTGGAGAAGCTGCTTTGGCAGTCGGCGGATGGTAACGATGACAAGATCAATCTGTGGATAGTTCTGGGAAGATTTGGAAAGTCCTGGTAAAACAGAGTTGGTTTCATTCATGTTTGCAATTTGTCCACAGCCCAAAGGTCTGCTCATGAGCTTCCAATGGTTGAAAGACAAGACATTGACAGCTGCCTGGTTTATGGAGGACAGCAGATGATCCTCACTGGACAGAATTTCACAGCAGAGTCCAAGGTGGTGTTCACAGAAAAAACATCAGGTAAGGCAGGTTTTTCCTAACTTTCCCTGATGGGATAAGGCAAATCTGCAGTGCCAAATCTCGTCATAAGATTTGTGCTCATGATACTCAAGTGAATAGTCCCATTCAAGTTCGTGTAAATCAAATCATATGAGTGAAGCTAGACTTGGGAGCAGCTGTTGGTGTTGTTGCTTCAGAAGAATCTAGGCCCTGGAAATCAGAAGGGACAGGATTTGTTATCAAAGAAAGGAGATGAGCAGTGTATGTTCCTCTGTGCTTGTTTAATCTCATGTTTAGTGAATGCTACTGTAGAAATCACCATTGAAATGGACATTTTTTATTGATGTGAACTACAGGCAAAGATTGTGTTTTCTTCCCTTTAGAAATGTGTGGAGAAAAAACAAACATAATGTGTCTTTTTATATAAAATTATTTTTATACACATAATGAGATACAAGAACCCATCCCTTCTGCTTCCATATTTTTTATTGTAAATGTTGTGTTCCCTTTGTGCCACTAAGAAAAGCTGGTGCTTGGAAGTTTTGTGTCAGTGAACTGAAGTAGAGGTATCTTAAATGATATGTCCAGTGACTTGCAAGGAGTTTAAGAGATTGCATTGCCCAAGTGAGCAGCATGTGCATGATCTGTGGGGTAATGCCATTGGGAAAAAGTGAGAATGGAGCCAAAAATGAATGTACATTCATGAACGTACATGGGCACCAGCTGGTGACATGGGGGAAAAAGCATTCTGTGGGTCCCAGCTCCTTCCCACAGCAGCAGCAGCAAGCCAGGCTGCTTTTGCAGATATGAAAGGCTGTGAGGAGCTGTGGAGGTTCAGATGAGCCTGTGCATTCACAGGATTTCTTTTGACATGCTCTGTTTCCCTTCAAGCCCATGGATTAATTCCTTCCCACTGTGCTGCCACTGTTCCACCGTGTCAGCACCTCAGGAAGGTACACGGGAACATCTTGGCAGCCTGCAGTGCCACCTGTCCCAGGAATGTCCTGCAGGAGCTACAGGAGATGATCCACTCAGGGGAGGCAGCTCTTGGTGCCATTTCGAGGAAACATCCCAAAGGCCCTGCCTCTATTTCCATATAAGAGCAGAGAAGGCTCTGGCTGGAAGAGATGTTAGAAAGTAAAAAGAACAACAATATTTTCCACACTAAATCTAAAGCTTTTCTTTGCTGCTGGGGAAACTGCAGGGTTTTTTTCTCTTTTTTTACCTCTTGGTAGGGGAGAGACAGGATTTATCCCAGCAGCAATGCCCAGTCTGGAGCAGGGATTTGCTTGCTGGTGTTCCATATCCTGCCTTGGCCTCTGCAGGCAGTCTCAGTCTGCTGGACTCTGAATAAATGATTGGCAGAAGGGGAATTTGGAGGATGGGAGGTCCAGAGTCGAATCCTTGGGTGAATCAGAAGTCTGTGTGGTTTGCAGTGGGTTATCTGGGGACTCCGTGCTGAGTGGTTCTCTGTGTGTTCCATAATGCAGCAGCACCTCTGGAGGGGTGCCCTGAAGTGCTTTGAAATGAAGATTGCTTTATTTAGTAGGTATATCCGAAGTGAGGAAGGTTAAGAAGCCGAGCTGGACGTGCAGATCATGCATGGGCTGAGTGCAGCAAACTGAGAATTGCCTTGTGCCTGGCTTGCCAGAGGTTTCAGGTCCCAGCTCACCTGAAAATCAGGATCTTGTGCACCTGAGACTTTCAGCCCCCTTGTTCTGCACTGTAGCCAATCCTGAATATCTCAGGATGTCTGTTCATAGTTGCCATTGCCTTGGGCTGCAGGAGCCCGGGGCAGTGAGCCCAGCTGTGCAGGGCCTGGCTGGAAGGAGGAGCAGCTCCCCCACGGCTGCCCTGCCCTGCACAGCCCGTGCAGAAAGTGCTGATGAGCTGCTCAGGGGCAGGGGAAGCCACAAGCAGCGTGCTGGGGGTGGGTGGATGGAGCACAGCTCTGCCTGACCCCAGCTGCAGCGCGCTGTGTCTCTTCCAGAGCGCGCCGCTGCCCGAGCCTGTGAGACAATCACACCTTTGTCAAGGCAGGAAGATGCAGCAAGCTCGCAGGGGAAGCTTGGTTTGCTTAGAGTTTCATTTTAACAGCTCACAAGCCTTGTCTGTGCTAGCAAGTGCTGCTGGATTTCCCACTTTTGCCACCAGTTTTAGCTGTGCTGGTAACAACAAGGGTGAGAGCAGTGGTGTAGGTAACATCCCACAGCTTCTGGCACACCAGGCTCCACAGAGCTCCTTGGCTTGGGTGTTCAGTGTTTAGAGAGAGCGTGGCAAGGCTCTTTTTTCCCCCAAAAACCTCTCTGCAAGTGTTTTTGTGCAGCCAGATTTTCTCCTGTTCATTGTTCCACAGGCTCCAAACTGTGGGTGCCCCTGGGATCTGGGGGAAGCTGGGAAGGCGCCAGTCACGTGCTTGACAGAGCTGAGGGAGCTGCTCTTCGGGGTCACCATTGTAAATTAGGTTTCAGCCCTCAAGGGAACCCTCAGAACCTCTTCCCATTTCCTCTGGATCTTGCAGACAATTCTTCACCCACCATTAGGAACGCAGAGGCACTTGGCACTGGTCACATTTGTGACAAAAACGCGTGTCTCCGTGAGTAGTAATGAGCAGGCTCGATTTGTCTTTTCACAGAACTGCAGATAGTATATTCTTCCATAGAAATACCTGGAAAATAAGGACAGTTCCCTGAACTGCGGGGGGATGTCATTGTGAAAGCGAGTGTCCCGTGTCACGCGAGCCGCAGGCGGTGGCAGGGAGCTGGCTGGGGACAGGGCTGGGACAGGCTCAGCTTCGGCTCACGGCAGGAAACGGCAGCAGGAAACGGAGCCAAGGGGCTGGAGCTCAGGGCTCTGAGGGGATAAAGCACTTGTGTGTGAAATGCTGATGCACAAGTAGCATTCATTTTCTGAATGCTGCAGTTTATCACCATGCAGGCCTTAGAGTTTTGAGTTCTTTTTACTGTTACCTCTTGCTGATGCAAGATCATAAAGGGTAGCTGCTGTGAGCCAGGGGAACTCGTGCATTCCCTAAGCCCAGCACACAAAAGCAGAGTTTGGCTGACGGAGTTTGAAGATCTGAACTTGGAGACACGTAACTGAGCCCAGCTCAATTAAAGTAGGTCAGGGGAAGCAACTAGATTGGACTGTGTTCTTCTAATTTTGATCTGGAAGAGAAAGCTTGAAAAGCAGTCTTGGAGCTATCAAGGACTTGGAATAGGGTGAAGGTCAAGGGTGTCAATGTTTGGTTGGGGCCCAGATCTTACAGTGCAGTTAAAAAAAGAAGAGATTTGGAATTCCCCCTTTTATTTATTTTAATTGTCATGTAATAATTTGCAAGTCAGATGCTGGTTGCATTGTGTTTACTCCCATTTGTGTACTGGTTACTGCTGCTCTGCTGTCAGTGATAGAGGGGGGTCGTGTTTCTCGGGAGAGAAGTGCAAATGGACTGTGATTTCTCCTGCCAAACTCTTCTGGTGGCCACATGGACATCGTGAATCATCTCTAGGACAATGTGGGTGGTGGAGGAACAGCCCAAACACAACGTCCATCCTTGGAGTGGCTCCACCATAAATCTCCAGCTTGGGCCAGGCGGGGTAAGGAGAGGAGGTGCTGCCTGTGCCCTTTGAACTGGGGCAGCTGCCAGGGCCCCCAGGTGTGGACATCCACGGCCCCTGTGACAAAATAAATCTGCCCAGCTCTGGAGCCCAGCAGTGGTGCTTGAGCACACCTGGCTGCAGGAGAGCTCAGCCAGGGCAGGTCAGGCTGTGCTGTGCAGCAAGGAGGGTGCTGGGTTGAGGTTTGCTCTGCACAGTGCCCAAGATGCTGCACCCCACGTGCTGGAAACAAGCCATGGAATGTGTGCCAGGGGAGTCCAGGAATCCTGCAGGACACATTGGTGGGGTGGCATCAGGGCAGGTTTAATGTGAAGAAAAGGTTGCTGCTGCATGGGTTTGATGGTAGGATCATGCTCTTTGTGGGAGAGGTGAAAGGAAATTCCAGCTCTGTCTACAGCAGTGTTCCCCTTTTCTGCTAGGTCAATTCCTCACCGTGCTCCAAACAGGGAGCTGAATCCCTTTTTGTAGTCTGACAGTTTCATGAATGATCCAAAAACTCCTGGGGAGTGCAGAAAATAGTAAATGATTTTCAGCAGCTAACTCTGTGACCTTAGTAAGGCAACATTAATGATGCAATTTTCTCAGGCAAATTCAAGATAAAATAGACAAAAAACTTTTTAAAAAACTTTCAGTGTTTTCCCAGGTTCATTCAAAAAAGATGTTTGCTACTTGAACAAATAACTTCAAATATTGAATGTGAGGGTAACAAGTATTAATGAGGAGGATTGGTTTGCCTGGTTCTGCTTGCAAAGTAGAAAGTTTCAGGGTAATGGGGCACCTCGTGCCTTTCCTTGCTGCTGTAGCTGCTGAAAGCCAGCAAACCTTACTCCCCAAAGGTTTCCCCCTGGCTGGAATGTGCTGCCTGCCCCAGGTGTTCTTGTAATCCTGTGGGGCGATTGCCTGACCGGGGATTCCAGAAAAACACTGCAAAACAGGAAAAAATCTAAGGCTCACACAGAGAAAAATGCAGAAGAGTGTGGCTGCAGAAACGGAGTTGCCATAGCTGTTGGAGACTCAGCGAGACAGGGTGGAATCCAGTGTTTTGGAAGGTTTCCCCGTATGACACAAGATTTTGGAATTTTACAGCTGGTAAATCCTTATTAACACAGGCAGCCACTGCTGGCCTGGATTCCCTGGCTCACTGTTTACTATGGGGGCGCCTGATGGAAGTGTGCCTGGTCCTGATTATTCAGCTTAATTGTTTAGGGAGAATATTAAAAAATAATCATAATTCTTGGCATAAACAAAAGGCAGAGAGACAAGCTCCCATCACCTGTTGACAGAAAATTGATCATGAAGAAAGCTGGCATGGGGAGTGGAATTCCCTGTTCTCCCACTTAGTCATCGCATCCTGGTGTGACTCATTTTATTACATGGAGGTTCCCAGTGGTTTTATTTTGAGAGAAGCTTTTGTTTAATAATTTATACACACACACACACAAACATACTTATAATCTTAAAAAAACAACAGATCTATTCTGATGAATTGGCATAAGGAATCATTTGGAAGGGCTCTGGAATGAAATACTGTTCCTCTGCTTCACTGTTCAACTACTGTATTTATGTTTTATTTTAATGGGAATTGAATTCCTCAACAATAGATGGGGAGAATTCGCCTCTAGACTTGTTCTCACTGTGCAAAATGTCAGATTTGGGGCTGGGCTGGCTGGTGGATGACTAATCCATTGCCCTTTTACCTCCCAGACCTTGCCTTGTATCTTTAGCCTTGGTGACTCAAACTTCTGTCCTCAGTGCAATGAAGGCACTGGCCTCTGCTCATAACAGAGCTCCATTAACTGCAGTGGGCAGTCTTGCTTCAGAAAGAAAAAAGAAGTCCATGAAAATGAAGCTCAGGAATAAATTTAATAGTTCTGTTTTTCACGAGTTTTAAACACACTCATGCTGTGTTTGCTGTAAAGCTTGAAAATTGTTTTGAAGTAAGAGCTTAGGAGACAACTGCTCAGGACCAGATGCTGAGCAACCTTGTGCTGACTTGAAGCAGGGCAACCTCCCAGCTGAAATCAGAATTTGTCCCTGAATTTGTCTGGAATTTGTCCAGAGCAGCAGAGATTCTGAGCGGGGGTTCCCTGTAAGGTTTCTGCTGCCCAGAGTGGTTTTGTCCTGCTGGAAACCATTCCCTGCTCTCTCTTTGTTCCTGGGGTGGCTCTAAAAACCCTTCTTTGTTTTCCAGAGATGTCTGTCATCTACTGATAAAAGCTGACAGAGATAAATGTCAGCTTTTCTGGAAGAACTTCCAAGGAACAAAGTGAATGGAGCAAATTCCCTGCAGGCCCAGGGGGAGCTGTGCAGAAATGTGCAGAAATGTGCAGAAATGTGCAGTCAGAGCCCTACCCCTCTGGGCACCAGGCTGGCTTTCTTTGGGGAACCAGTAACAGGTTGTTCATTAAGTCATTTGTGTGATGCTTGACTGAAAAGCAGTGTACATTTGCAGGCCTGGAATCCCATCCAGAATCAGCACAATAGTATATTTAGTCTTCAGCTGCAGAGAATTGCAAAGAACATTTCCTGAGCCTCTCAGTCCATCAGTCATGCTTGTTCAAATAAAGCAGTAAGTTTGTTTCTCTGCTAGTTACTGACCCCAAAGTCATGAGTAAGGGATCCTGAATAACGTGTAAAGGCTGTAACTGGTTCAGAAAACCTTTAATTGGCTAATTAAAAAGAGCCCTATGAGGGGCTGCAGAGAATCACCCAGAATGTTCCTAATGCAGACTGACGTTTTGATTTCCCCCAGTTTGAAGCAAGACTTTTGGTATGATCGCAGTTGGAGTTAGAAGGGGTAGAATTACTTTCTTCCAACAACTCATTCATTCCCCCAAAGAGTGCTGACACAATCAGATCTCTCATTGGGGTTTAATGCTAAGTCTCATAGCCCTGAAGCAGCACAAAAATCTCTATTTCCTGAACATTTCACTGACCTGTGGTGTTAAAGACTTGCCAACTAAGACAAACCATTAAATGAGCAGGGAACCACAACAGTAAAAATACTGCATGAGACAGCCATGGCTGGTAAGACCTCAGGGTCTAAATCCAAGAATATTTTATCATCCTGAGTGCAACTGCTGCCCTTTCCAGAGGCAGGGATTGAGTTCCCTGTGCTGGAAAGGCACCGCACACGCAGAGCTGGCCCTGGGTTCCTCGGTGATCTTTTGCAGTTTTCTGTCCTGTCCATTGTTGAGGCAGGTTTAATTCTGTGCAATAAGCAGCTATCTGCACTTGTAGACTTTAGATTAAATTGTTAATCAAGCTGGGATTTAGTCTTCTGTGTTTCCAAGCCAGAGCTGTTTGCCCGTTTGTGGCATGACAGAATTACGGGGTAATTAAGGCCAGAAGGGATCTCTGGAGGGCTGGGCACAACCTCCTGCTCAAAGCTAAGCCCATTTCTGGTGCCCAGGCACCACCTGGGCTCCAGGGAAGGGCCTTTGGTGTGACAGGTTTTGCACTGGGGGCTGTGCTCCACTGTCACATCAGCCTTAGGATTTTTAGTACATCCTTACAATAAGAATCCCATTTTTGTTCAGGACTTTCTCCAAACATCCACTTTAATTTCCTCCTAAAAAAAATTGCATTTATGCACATTCTAAAGGTGATAAATGTGTTGACAGATTGGTGCAGGTTTTCTCTATTCAGAATTTCCTGAAATGATCCTGAGACTTCTCAGTTTATTCCTCCTGCTCTCTATTTGCTCCCAGAGTGCCCATAATCAAAAGTTTTCTTTTCATTACCAGGAAAAAGAATAGGTTAAAGTAGAGAGAGAGACTTGTGAATGCAGTTGTATTTTTCATTTTCCTCACAGCCTCCCTCATCCTTCTGCCAGAAGCTCCCCATAATGTGCATATCCAGAGCAGTTAAAGGAAAAGCAAATATTGATTGTCTCGAGCTAAAGTGAAGCAGTGAGACAGATGGAGCCACATCATCATATTTAAGCATAAAGGTCAGGGAGTGAACTGCAGAGTGGTTAAATTCAACAGGGCTTCAGTGCTCAAAGAACAGAGACTGCTGCTGCTGACAGATTTGTTAGAAACCTGCTTAGCTGCCCCAAATATGGAATATATCCAAACAGAAGCATCTATCATTGTTGGAATTATAACCCCAAATACATTTATTTCTTGTTTGCCTTTTCTCATTCCTACTTTTGACCCACACAGACTTTGGACTCAGCCTGAACATCATTTGATTTTTATGGTTGGCTTCATTAGCTTTTAGTGCCATTTCAGTGGCTCAGTTACTAAATCAAGTCCCCTGTGGTTGTGGTTGCATGTGTTCCACAGGCTCCTTGAATGTGGCACATGACTTGGAGGCCCGTTTCCGCTTTAGTTTGTGCGTTCTGGACCAACAAATCCTTTTGATTTCCACCTTCTTTGTGAAGTTAGTGCTGTTGTATCTGCACAGACTGTTTGAATTTAGCAGTACAGAAAGAAAGATTAAAACATTCTGCCTGGAGCAAAACCAGTGTCAAATATTCCTGCTTGGCTGTCCTTGTGAGGACATCTTCATATGGCGTTGCTGAGACAGCTCTGATGTGTGTCTCTATCAGAGCTCTTACTTTATGATGTATTTTCTTGTTGCCTTTTCCCTCCTCTTTTCTTAGAAAACTCTAAAAAATTATCCTTTGGGATGTTTAGGGATGTGGGGAGGTTCCTTAACACACACTGTGATGTTTCTTTTCTCAAAGGTCTCCTAGAAGAGGAATCTTCCCATTGAGCATTTGCTGCCCCATAATCAGACAAGGATTTGCTGGCTTAACCCCCCACTATTCTGGCTTCTCCCTCCCCTGTTTCTGTCTCAACAGCAGCAAGGAGTTGGCTGCATTAACAGGGTTCAGATTGAATATAGCAGTGGCCAGAGTGGATGCTTATGTTAAATGACGTTAGAGAATGGAATATTTTCCATGCCTTTGCAGCAGTCCCTTGGGCTGTGCTGGCTCCAGTGACACAGCTCTGCTGAGGCCACCCCAGCCCCACTGTGAAAAAGACAACTGACTTACAGGAGGGAGCTGAACACTTCAGAAAAGAGAGAGAAAAGTGGGAGTTGTTCAGTGTTCCTCCTTGCAGCAGGAGCAGCTGCAAGCCTGGGATCTCTGGTGGAGCCACACTTCCAGCTGCTCCTGGCTGTCTCCGTTGCCCAGGGAGGACTGGGGCGAGGGAGCCCCTGGAGGGGTGAGAGCTGTGACCTGCAGGAAAAGCTGCCTGTCCCCAGTGGGTGTGAGCAGAGCTGTCCCAGGTGTGCACCTGGGCAGGTGAGGCTCTGTCCCACGGGCTGGGACAGACAGCGACCCCGGGGCTGTGTCCTGCCACAGCTGGGGAAGAGCCAGCCTGGAGAGCCCGGCACATCTGTCAGCTCATTGTCTGGGACAGCACAGAACAAAGAGCGCAACAACAGAAGAAATGCAAAATGCATTTAAAAATACTCTTTCATTTCCCTTTTCGCCAGAAGCAGAAGTGCTTAAATAGCAGAGGACAAAAGCAGCTCTTGCAGAACTTCCAAGAGTTGGGAAAAATAAAAAGCCCTGTGAGAAGGACTGGGTTTGGGAGATTTTCCCCCTTGTCCTGCTCAGTCTGGGGAACCCCCAAAGCAGGCAGAGCTGCTCCCCCTGGAGCAGACAGCAGCCTCCTGCCTGCAGCATTCCCAGTCTGTCAGGTCCTTGGGATACCTGTCCCCTGGCCAGTTTAAAAGCAAACTTTCAGAAAAGTATGAGGCGATTTTCCCCCCCCATCAGTACTTTTCTTCTGCAAATTGCTTGGCTAAAAGGCTTAATGGAATATAAAAATCAAAGGGGTAAAGATTAAAATCTAAAAAAAAAAAAAAAAACCAAGGAAAGCACTGCAAAAAATGTTTCTATATCTGAGGAGTATCTGTAACCAGAGGAAGCACCTGGTCTGTAAATGAATGTCCTGTCACTACTGATAGACTCTTACAGGGTTACTGTGGTGGTGTTCCGTACAGGGGGATCAAATTTTGTTTTCCTCTCTAAATATAATTTTGTGTAACTCAGGATGGAGACGAGCTGCATGGATGTAATAATTGAGGGCAGCAAAACTTGCAGTGGTTCAGGGTAGAGGCTGTCTCACATGCAGTGAAGTGCTTTTGCACTGAGTACAGTGAATATTTGGTGCTTTACTCCGGCTTTAGGGCTGCCAGTGGCATTCTGCGGGAATCCAAGTGGTCTTGGCTTAAAGCAGCAGAAAGTTTGCTGAGCTGCTGACCCAGTGTGACCATTCACAAATTGTGACCTTCTGATGCCCTCCACCAGTCAGGCTGGCTGGACTCAGGCCTGGTAAAAAGCAGATATTGCACCTGTGCTAAATATTTCATTCCTCAGTTTGGCTAATTTCTACATAAACATTGAATTTTAATAAGTATGTGAGCTCTTTCCTGGCGAGAGAAGTGTTCAGTGATGTGTTTAAATGAAATGCTGCTGCTTTCGGTTAGGGCTGGAAAGGTGCTTGAAATTAAGTCCATTTTGAGAGCTTTGCTAACTTAATGCCCTTCATTTGTCTCTCTCTTTTTTTAATAAGTAATATGATTAAAAAAAACCAAAACAACCCAGTGAGGTTAATATTGTGATATTCTTCTAGATGGGCAGCAGATCTGGGAAATGGAGGCAACGGTGGACAAAGATAAGAGCCAGCCTGTAAGTATGCAAACACTGGTGTCCTCTCCTGCAGCTGCTGTGCAGCAAGTTCTGTTCAAGGGGAGCTTCCAAAGAGCAGCTCAGAAGCAGAAAGAGCAGCACTGCCCCCATGAACAAGTGTCAAATGCTGCAGCAGTGCATGTGCTGCAGAATTAATTCCTGCAGCAGTAACCCCAAGGGAGTCACTGCTGGGTTCTGGGTCCTGCAGACCCACGGTGCCAGGCTCTGCAGGATGCTGGTGCCTGTGCCAGCCCTGGGCACTGTGTCCAAATCCAGGGTTTGTTGGGCAGGATTTCCAGTGCTCTTTGCAGGGAAGGAGCCTCTCTGTCCCCCTGGCTTGCTGGGACCTTGCCTGGGCAGGCAGAGCTCTCAGGAGCCAGCAGTGACTCTGCCATGGGCCGTGCCTGCCCGGGAGGCAGCGGGGTCTGCCTGTGGGTAAATCAAAAACCTACAGAATAACTTAGTTACTCTGACAAAAACAGGGAATTCTGCAGTGCACACTCCTTTATCAAGCACTGTGGGATTAGCAGGGCTTCTGCATTTGCCACCATTTCATGTGTTTTACTTGTAGCTGAGGCTTCTCCTCTCCGAGTTCTGGACAGCACCAAGTGCAGGAGGGACACAGTCCATAGAAACCAAGCACCAAAAATCTTCTGGTCTTTCACCATCTGCCCTTTTTTTCTCATGCCCTCCTTTGTAGGGATGAATAGGGAGGTTTCCTCTTGTTATTCCAGCCCCCCTGCTCAGCTCAGGTGCTGATTGCTCGTTGTCCCTGTGTTCTTTCAGAGCATGCTTTTTGTGGAAATACCCGAGTACAGGAACAAGCACATCCGCACAGCCGTGAAGGTGAACTTCTATGTCATCAATGGCAAAAGAAAAAGAAGCCAACCCCAGCATTTCACCTATCACCCAGGTAATTCTCAGGGACAGAGCCACTTGCTGCCTGATTTCATGAGCAGATTTGATTTTCTGCTCTGTTGTTTTCTTGCTGTTGTTCTTTGGGGATCTAAATGTTGCTAATTTAATTCAGCTCAGCACTCGATGGCTGCTCGGTTTAAAAGATGCCTGTGATTTATGATCAGGAATTTCCATCAGTTTGGGGTGTCAGTTATCTGTTAGCTTGGCAGTAGGCTGATGCTGCCCCATTCACTTGGGGGAAGTTTGCCAAGAGCCTCAGTGGGAATAGGCTCAGTCTGGGACATGATGTGACCCTCTGAAAACTGTGAGTGTTGCCTTCTCTGACGTGTCCAGCAATAAGAAAACATCAGATCTGGGAAAGGGCTTGGGATGGAGGAAGGCAAGCAATATATATTCTTCAGAGTGAGGCTAGTTGAGAAAAATATGAATGCTTTTGTGCTGTTCTTCCTCTGGGGGATTGGTGAGCCATGACACAATAAATGCAATGGGATTACTAATGAGATTCCCAGAATTTCTCAGTTTTGGCTGGGGGAAAAAATATTGTGAGAAAACTAGAGTATTGTGTTTGTGGAAAGCAGAAAGCATAAAACAACAGCACCAGATTTTATGCAAGCTTCAAATGATGTCTTAATTTGCCTTGTCTCTAAGGAAAGGCAGACATTCATTCAGACTCTTATTTTGGTCTCCTGCAGCCTGAAAATCTCTGGTCCTCTCTCTGAATTTGTAAGCTCTCTAGGGTAACACCAGTGTGAAGGGTTTGTACAGTTGCCAAATTGTTCTGCTCTGGAATATTGAGAAGCACACTTCTATCTCAATACAACCCCTAAAACAGACCACTTAGGAGAAGGAATCTTCACTTCCAGACAGGAATTTTGCATGATCATTGTATGGTGTTTCTGTAGTGAGTTTTGGGGAAGATTTCCAAAATCACTGGAAATGTAGAGGACCATCATTTACCCCACCAGGATTCACACAACTCCTACTAAATCATGGCTTTTTAAATGATGTTGTCAGACAGGTCTTCAGCTCTCAGCATTGAGGAAACTTTGTGCAGCAGAGACAAAAGCTCTAAAAGAGTTCAGCTCTGCCTTTGGTCACTTGCTAAATGTTTGACAGAAAGATGGGAGTTGTTTATGTCCTGGGATTTCTATTGATTCAGTCTCCTTTGAGATGGAAGTACTGCCTGAAACACCTATCTGTGACTTCTTATTTTGTCTGTATTCCAGAATGGCCCTTAAATGAATTAAAACAGGAGCTGAAGTGTTGAATTTTTCAATTTTAGCAATTTGTGGTTCATTAGTACATTCGAGATTTTTCAAGAATCTCTTAGCACAGAGTGCTTTGAAGCATCTTTGCAGTGGTTGCATGTGGGTGATTTATTAAACTCGGTGCTTGTGACATATGAATTTACACATACAAATGTTGTAAAAGGCTTAAATCTCTTATTACTTCAAGGAAAACCTCTCTGTTTCTCCTCAGCTCGTTACGAATAATGTCCTTTGCATGCTTTATTCTAGTACCATCAATCAAAACAGAGCCCATTGATGACTATGATCCAGCCCTAATCTGCAATCCAGTGCACAGTGCTCTGGGGACAGTAACACAGCCTTACTATTCACAGCACACAATGGCCACCGAGTCCCCTTCCTGCCTCGTGGCCACCATGGCTCCTTGCCAGCAGCTGCGCTCAGGCCTCTCCTCTCCCGACTCGCGGTACCACCAGCAGAACCCGGCTGTGATTTACCAAAGGAGCAAGAGCCTGAGCCCCAGCCAGCTGGGCTACCAGCAGCCCGGCCTGATGGCCGCGCCGGTTGCCATTGCGGACGCGCACAGGTCCGTGCTGGTGCACGCCGGCTCTCCGGCCCAAAGCTCGGCCGTGCTGCAGCACTCCCCGGGCCACCAGCAGCCTTCTCCTGTCATCCACTACTCTCCAACCAACCAGCAGCTGAGGTGCGGCAGCCACCAGGAGTTCCAGCACATCATGTGCTGTGAAAATTTCCCGTCCGGCGTGTCGAGGTCCGGGCAGGGCCAGGCCAGCCAGGCGCAGAGGCTCAGCCCCGGCTCCTACCCCACCGTGATCCAGCAGCAGGCGGCCCCGGGCCAGCGCGCGGCCAAGGACGGGCCACCAGGGAGCGAGCAGAAGGAGGTGCTGCCGGCAGGAGTGACCATCAAGCAGGAGCAGAACCTGGACCAGGCGTACCTGGATGATGGTAAGTGCTGTGCCCCTCTCAGGGCTGCTTTGCTGGGGAAAGGGGGCGAGGTTAGAGTTCCCAATCCTCCTGTTCCTCGGCGTGGCCCATTCCATGGGTGTGGCCATTGGCTGTGCATGCTGGCTGGATTCGGGTCTTTCATTAGGGGCATTTTTGGTCGATGGCAGAGCCCTTTGGCAACTCACCCACAGGAACCCTCTGCTTGCTCCATGCCATGGGCTCAGCTGCCACGTTGAGCTGGTCCCATTTTGTCTCCCTTTGCCAAATGTTCCATTGCCAGTTTGGAAAATGGTGGATCTGAAATGAAACGTGCTTCTTAATTATTTTATTATATTTTTTCGCATCAGGGCAAAGTCCACTTTGTAAAATGCTCTTGTACATTTTGTACCAAAAAAAAGCCCATTGAGCAATCTATCAAGGCCTGTAATGAATGGGGTAGTGCTGCAGGCAAAACCATTGCAGATGTTCTAGATGAACAGTGGGACATTGATAAGTAAAACAATGCTGTTCCTTTGTTGTGAGTCAGCTGATTTAGCCTTTAGGAATGAACATAAGTTAGAGTAAAGCTTTCTTTGAACATATCCTGCTTATTCTTAGGTAGGCAGCTATTGGCAGTCTGGTTGATTGGTTCTTTCATTAAAGCATGTTTCTGGCAGGAGGAAATCAATGCAAAATTAATAGTGCAGCTGGACACTGCAATCACAGAGAGCAGCAGCAAACCCAGCATTGATTTTAGTGGGAGCAGAGTGAGGCTGCTGGAAATACTGCTGCAAATGCAGGATGTTCCTGTGCAGGAAGTACAGACCTGATTGTCACCTGGGGTAACTCTGCTCCCCTCTCAGTGCAGGCAGTTGCAGGCTGGATCTCCTGGATGTGCACCAGGATGGGCTCCAAGCACCATTAGTTTGGGATTTTTACTGCACTTACCTGGAGCTGTGAAACTGTGCCTGTGAAAGTTTTGCTTTCTTCAGCTTGGCTCCTGAGTGCTGTGTATGGTGTGCAGCCTTCACTGCTGGGTTTGTGGGCAGAGTTTGGATGGTTTCCTCTGTTGGCTGTGTTTGCAGAGTGCTTGATGCAGCTTTGGTGCCGTCGCAGTAAAATCTGGAGAGTTTTTACTGGTTTCCTTCTCTGAACAGGAGATTTAGGAGTCCTAATTTTAACTTGGGAGATTCACTTTTCATTCAGGGAATTGGGCATGATAACAAAGCAAGAGAGTCTTTCGACAGGAGAACTAAACACTGTTATTTAGGGTAATTTTAATATGAGAAGCTGAGAGATTCTTCCACATTTCTAAAAATACTTGATATACACCTTGTAAAAGAAAGAAAAGGGAAAGCTTTTACTTCACGATTCTATCTTCCAAGTCAAGCCATAGTCCACTTAAAAGAACTCCCAAGATGGACTGCCAAGTTAATTTTCCTGAGTTTTGCATCAGGCCAGTGACACCCAGCTGCAGCACAGCTCACCAGCATGCACTCACCCTCCCTGCTAAGGGAGCATTAGGCAGAGCAGCAGCAATTAATAATGAAATCCCAGGCTTCTCCTTGCCTGACTGGGTCATCTTGAATTGATTTCAGCTAGAGATTGCTTTATCAATCATGCCACCCAAGTCAGGCTGGACAAGATGGGCCACATGCAGTCTCGTTACTGACCTCAGTGAGTTTGCATCAGCTGGAAGTGTGACTTGGAGAATTGTGATTTACTTCAGGGCTTTGCAAAGCATTTCATTCTGAAATGTTCAGGACTTGAATTGAAAAGCCACATTGTTTGCTGCGGGGGAAAAGTGACTCAGAACATAACAAAAGCCATGTTTTTCCTGACTAGAAAGTTTGGGTTTGTGCTTTATAGTATTAAAAGAAAGCAAACCCAAAGGATTATGGAGGCTTTGCCCTTAAATCTCTTTTATCCAGAAAGCTCTTGTGAGATAAAGTGAGCTGTGAGGCCTTGCACTGATTTGCAGGGACAGACAGGGAGCTGGTGCTGCCCCAGGCAGGCTTGGCACGAGCCAAGTGCTGCTGCTGCTGCTGCTGCTGCCCAGCTCTTGGGCAATCACTGCTGGTGTCTCTCACTTCCCTTCGCTCTTCTCCCTTCCCCCATCTTCCTCCTGCCCCTGCCTTGTTCTCCTTTCTCCAGAGTTCTGCTGACA
This sequence comes from Irena cyanogastra, assembly GCA_013397155.1. Lineage (NCBI taxonomy): Eukaryota > Metazoa > Chordata > Aves > Passeriformes > Irenidae > Irena > Irena cyanogastra. The sequence continues at coordinate 108,884 of VWZV01011941.1, read as the reverse complement.
ATCCAGCTTTTGTGGCCTCCTCTCATCAGCTCTTGCCCGCTGCCTTCATGGTTAACGTGCAGCCGTGGTGTCCTGGGCTTTGTTTCTATTCTGAGCTTTGCCACAAACCTCTGGAGTGACCTGGGCACAGCCCACGCTGGCAGTTCCTCGTTCCTGGAGCTGGTGCCTCTCAGAGTGGGCACGCTGAGGGTGCTGGGCTGTCCTGGCAGTGACCAGAGCAGAACATCCTGCAGCTGACACTGTTGTTATTCCTCTTCACCTCTCTCGGCTTCCTGATGTCACTGCTGGCAGCACCCCTCATTGTTAGCTTCTCTTCCCTGCTGTAAAAATACGTTATTTGTCCTTCCTGAGACCATGGTTTGGCTTTGCTCAGAGCCTTCACTGCTCCACAGGGCACGAAATACTGGGAATTCAGCACACTTACCTGCCTTGGAAAGATGAAGGCTGTTCTCCCCTCCGCAGGAGGATTTCAGGCCTGTGGGTCTCGAGGCTGAGTGCAGCCAAACCAGCCTGGAGCCCAGGGCAGGTGATGGCAAGGATTTACCATCTTCTCAGATGGGTATTGCCATGTGCCAGGAGTGCTTTGTGCCCAGCTGGTACCTCCCAGCCCCTTGGTGGGGATTGCAGCAGAGCTGTAGCTGCTTTGTGACCCTGCTGCAGGTGTGCAGAGCTGCCAGCTGCTTGCTGCAAGGAGACACTGGCCCCTCTTCTCCCCTTGCTGGGGCAGCCTCAGAGGGGAGGTGCCAGCCCAGCCTGGGGTGCCTGCTGCAGTTCCCAGCCTTCCCCTCCCAGCCAGAGTGACAAAACAGGCTGGCAGGCAGGAAGGCTCCACCACCCCCCCAGAGAGGGTGGATTTGGGTATGCAGCCATCAGGGACTGATGCAAGTTTGGCATTGCCACACATGACTGCCTTCATACACATACTCCTCCATGTTTCTGTAAAACAGATGTAGCTGTAACTTTCTGATATCAAATACTCTGGAAAATCCCCAGAGGAAGGGACTGTTCATGAAAAATGGACAGGGAAACCTTTGTACACACCTCTGCCTCAGAGATTCATTAGTGCTGGAATTACTTTGGGAGTGAGGATAGTGTCAGGAGGTCCAGGCTAGTGCTGGCAAGCAGTGATCAGCCCCAAGTGCAAGTGAAAGCCATGGGGTGACAGAGTGATAAGCTCCTTTCAGCCGAGGTCTCATCTTAATATTATTCATAACCAAACCGCCCACAAAGGTAAAAGTTACCCAAACAACCACATAAATATGTTGACAAATAGAATGTAGTTCCTCCAGCACCCTCAGAGCGCTGAGATTAACTCTTTAAAGCACAAACCCAGCTCCAAATGTAGTTCTTGGCAGCACTGTCTGCATCCCCCTGGTGGGGCAGGATTGAGAGGGGGTGACCCAGGGATGGGGACACTGATTGTGCTCCTCCTGCAGAGCCACAGGGCTCCAGGGCAGCCCTGGGGAGGCAGCCCAGCTGCCATGGGCCAGTTCCCCATCTGAGACACAGACACCAGGCTCAATTCCACGCCCAGAAAATGCTTGTGAGGCTTGAGTGTTATCAGCTTGCCTGCCTTAGGTTGAGATCTTCTCAGTTCAGCTGTCAGGCTGAAGTTTGCACAGAAAAATGATTGTCATTATTCAAATAGTAACTGTCTAACCACATCTGACACTCCGAGGTCTCTGCTGGATACAGCAGCTCTAAATTATTTTTGGTGCACAGTAATCTCTTTGGGGAGGAGAGGAGCAAGGCAGATGCTGTGTAGTGGTTTATCAGGCTGCTGATCGGCAGAGATGTTTTATAGTGAGCTCAGGTATTTCGCAGAAAACTTGAGACACGTCAGATATTTCTTTAGAAAGCGGCTGTGCAGGATGTGCAGTGTGGTCCTCAGATCGCCTCCACGACAAGCTGTGTGTTCACTTGTGTGGTTCTGCTCATCCAGCACCCCTCAGAGTGTGTTCCATCCCTACATTTCCTTGCTGTGTTCTTTCATTCAACAGAGAGAAAACCCTCAGTCTGTCCCCACGGTACCGTGGCATGAATTCAGATCCCTTCTCTCCTTCACGTTCAGGAGGAAGCTCTCTTTTCTGGCCAGCTCTGTTCTCCTTGGGCAGGGAGTACCTCCAGGAAGCCCTGGCTCTCCTGGGACTGTCAGAGCCCAGAGTGCTGCTCCAGGGCTGAGCTCCCTGCTGCCAGCCAGTGCTGGGGCTCTGGCTGGGTGCTGGCACGTCCTGAGCATCCTGCTGGCCCTGCCCGGGGATGGAGGGGTGCCAGCCCAGCTCTGGCAGCTCCTGCCCGCTGGGGGTCCCCTGGGAACCCCTCTGGAGCTGCCATGCACCCCTCTGTCTGAGCCCATGCACAGACAGCACAGAAGATGGTGGCTCTAGGGGCATGTTTTAGGCTGCTTTGTAGTTGTTTTCATTTTGTGTCCATGCACAGAGTTGAACAGCAAGACAGGGCAGAGGGGAAATGTTCTTGTTTCCTGGTGTTTTAGACAGGGGTGAATTTGAATCCTACAGATGGGCTGGGGTTCAGTTTCGAGCAACAATTTGCATCTAAAAAAAGCCATGCTCTGTTTTTAATTAGAATTACTTTTCAAAGAAGGTGTGGTCACTTCTGCTCAGGCAGAGTTTGACTAAGAGTGAAGCCTGTATGTTCTCCAAAACATTTTGCTCAAACACTCTAGCAAATCTATGTATTCATCAGGCTCATTCCTGAAGCTCTGACTCACATTATTACAGATTTTCTGTTCTCTGCTGGGACCTTGCAGCACTCCCTTGGTACACTGCAGCTTTATTTTTGGATCACTGCTCTTGTGGGGTGGTGTTAGGCTCTCCGTGCCCCTGTCCTATGTCCTGCTTTTCTAGAGGCGGTATAAAAAGAGAAAAAGCTGTCCTGCTCCCAAACCCCTCCAGTCTGTTGGCAGGAAGAAGAAAGATCGGTCTGTTAGGAGGAAGGTCTGGGTTGAGTCTGAGCTTGGTCTTTCAGTCAAGTATTCAACTTCCCTGTGCTTCAGTTTACCATTATTAAAAAGTACCTTATCCCTCCCTCTTGTACAATTAAGCGTTAATTAATTTGTTTTAGTGAACACATGGGTTCTTAGAAAAAACCCTGCACTTGCACACCTGAATAAGAACTAAGTATTTCTATTGTTATAGCAGGTTCCATCTGATCTTCTGCACCTCTAGCAACAATTCACTGTTAAAAAGTTCAGACAAATCCAGCCCCATTTGAAGCCTGCCCTTTCCCCAGCAGCCTTAAAGCATGCAGACCAAAACAAAGCGAGAAAAAGAAAAACCCATGCATCCCAAATCAGCAGTAGAGGAAGGAAGAAAATGAATCGAGTGATTAAAACCATCGTTCCACTGGCACCTCTTTGTTCTGGAGCTCAGGAATCTTTAATTGGTGCAGTAAGTGCCCACAGGCAGTTGTGTCACAAAGCGTTTCCTGTGGAGGAGCACCAGGAACATGCAGAGCCCATTTGGAGCCCAGAGCTGCACCAGGGGCACGTGGGCACTGCTGCCTCCTCCATGGGCAGGGTCCCACCAGGACCTGGTCAGAAAAGCCCACTTCCAGGCATCTGAGGTGGAAGGCACGTCCTCCTTTGGCTGTTATCAGCTGAAAGTGCTCCGTTTTTGGGGGAGGCATCAGGCAAATTTCAATGATAGTTTTGAAATACTGGCAAAGAGTTACTTGAAAAAAAGAACTTGTTCGTGCAGTTGGGAATTGAAAGCTTCTAAACCACAATAAAGTCCTTTCCCAGACTTGCTGTCCATTTAGTCCAAGCTCATGGCATTCCTTAGACAGTCTGAATCACAGGCAGCAGACAGCTCTTACAAAGGAGGCCATAGACACCCATCTGTTGGGAGGCATCTGCCAAAATAGACCATACATTTACTTTTATTCCTTCAATCCACTTTCAGTTTAAAGGGGTAATAACAATAACATTTTTCACTCCAGTGCAGAGAAATGGTAATGAATTAAAATTATTCCACTGCGTGAAGAGGCAGACAGGCTTGTCCCCAGCTCTCACAGATGGGTGAAGCGGGATCCGAGCTTTTGAGGGACTTGGTTCCAGCTGAGGCAGAAAGTCAGTGGTGAAACTGGGGCTTTCCTGGGAACCCCAGGCTTCCAGGTGCCCCCAGGTGTGCAGGAGCTGGTGCAGCACTGGCTGTGCTGTAGGTGGTTAAAACCTGTTGCACTGAAGGGAGGGACTGAGGATAGTGTCAGGAGCTTGCTCTGCCTTTCCACAGGCTCACTCCTTTCCTGCTGTGTCTGTCAAAGAATTGCAGGTGCTTCCAGCAGTGACCATTGATGGCTGGAGGTCACTGTCACTGGGGTCGGGCCTGCCAGAAGCATTCTCATGTCCTGGGGACGAGTCTTGAGACAGAGCAAAGCTGTTGTGTGAGCAAGTGCAGGGCGTGAGGAAAAGGGATCTTCCTGCAAGCTGAGAGTGATTCTGAGTGCTTCACACAGAAATCCTTTCAGTGCAGTCAAAATTGTAGCCGTTTTGACAACAGTTTTTAAAAATGGGCACTTTGGTGATGAGAGATGTGCAGCTAGAAAATGGTTTGTAGCACACCCGTGCAAAGTAGGAAAGGGGATTAACTCAGTCTAGTGCTAAATTCTCCATTTTGCATCGAGCCAGAGAAGTGCTCTCTGGAAACCTCGAGCAGGGCTTGTGTTACATCCCAGCAGCTCACCACAGAGCTGCGCTGGTTAAGGTGGTTGGGGATTTTTTAAATTTTATTTTGCTAACACAGCTATTACGGTAAAAGCCCTCGTAGAGACACAGCTCTGCTGGGATCAGCACAGCTCAGGCCGAGTCAGGGAAGCACCAGCAGCTCTTTCACTGCAGGGATTTGTGCTGGGGTGACTGTGCAGGGGCTGGGGCTTCGTTGCTGCTCAGCTGGGGTAGCTGATAGGGTAAATATGAGCATAAGGGGAAATAGAAGGGAGTTTTATGTGACAGTAATTGCACGAGCTCAGGCTGCTTGCTTGGTCTGTTGGCTGCCTCAGACTGAATCCCAGTAACTCCCAGCAGAGGTGATGCACTGAGCTGGACCCAGGTGCAGGAGCAGGCTCTGCTGGGAGCCCTGGACCTGCAGCAAGGTGAGCACTTGCCCTCACAAACAGGGAGGGCAGTAAAATCCTGTCAGCTCCCCTTCAGAATGAGCTTGATGTAATTGAGGATTAATCAGTGAACTAGCTCACATCCACATGGCAGCTCGAGCCTTTTGCTAATTCTTTGCAATTTCATTGCAGTTCTTGGAATATTAATAGCAATTTAAAAGTCTCTGTGCAGGTGACTTTTCTTACTGATCTTTTCAGGTCCTACCCAAGAAAAAACCAAAATGTTAAAAATAAAAACCTGGATGTTTTGGGCTTTCAAAATTCAGACAGACAGAGCTGATGCAACTTTGGGGGCGGGAGGTTGATTGCATGATTTAAAAACCAGTCTCATGATTGTTGGAGGCCTGACTCATGAACCCTGAACGCCTGGGCTTGGCATTGCTGCTCCTCACAGTTTCACTTGGTACAAACTGGGTTAATGTTAGCAGTGTGCAGAGGTGGGGTAAAGGTCTTTTCTCCCCTTAAAGCTCATGTAATAACTGGGAGGATTCAGCCCCTCCTGCAATGACTCTTGAAAAGGCAGCTCGAGTGGTTTGTGAGCTGCACTTTGAAATGCTGGGAGCAGCTGCACAGAGCCTTGCTGCTCGGAAAAGTTTGGAAAACATCTGCACATTTTTTTAACTGTTGTGAAATAAAATGCCTGGCAAGAATAACCATCTTAAAGATCCACAATCTTTTTATGGTGCAAACTGAAAGGCACTTATAAAGTCTTCTACTGTAGAAAAATGCCTGGATTCTCAGCATTACTCGCACAAGCAGAATTTCTCAGCTCAGGTCACGTCCTGCCAGGGAGCAGGGATAGTTGGTGGGGCACTTTTTGTCTGTATAGACCTCTTGTCTCACAAGAATGAAGACCTAGAACTGATTAGCTTAAAATCCATTTTTTTCCACCCATGTTTCATAGTTTGTTATAAATAAAAATGCAATTATTTATTTATAATTAAAGATACATATAGAAATATAATAATAATTTATAATCAGGATTTATTGATAAATCTCTGGCCATTTTTCAATTAAGAAAATGAGGATTAATCATCTCAATTTCCCATCCGAGTTAGTTTTCTGATGAGAACTCAGAGCAGTGAGAGCTGTTTTTCTGCCCAGCAGAAGCTGGTATGGCCTTACACTGCCCAGCCATTTTATTGCTGTTTCCTCACCAGTTCCAGGAGACTTCTGTGCTCGCACTTGGATGCAGTGAGTGCTTAGAGGCATTTTTAAAGCAAATGTGCAGGACGATCCTGCACTGGCTGTGAGAGGTTCTCCATGACCTCATAGGTCACTGCAGCTCCTGTGATGTGAAAAGCAAGCAGCACATCCGTGGCTGTGCCAGGGGGAGAGTCAGGGATGGGGGAAGAACAAATACTTGGAGAGCATAAAACTCCCTTCAGCACGTTAGCTCCTGGTTTGGATTTTCAGGCAGGTGCTGGCTTTCACACTCTCACTCTGTAATACGGCTTTCTCTGTGTTTACCAAGAAGAAACCTGAAATGTATAAACAATGCAGTTGTGTCTGGATCATCACTCCGAGTCCCATGCTTCAGTTCTGCAAGCACAGCAATGTGGGCATACATGCAGCTGGGAATTTCACAGATGACTCCTCACTCCAGGAAGGGTCTGCACAAAAACCTGAAATCCCAAGGATTCCCAATTTTGCAGGCATTCATATCCTCCAATTTGTGTGCACATCTCCAAGGGATGCTGCACTCTGTTTGGAATTAAAACGCTGATCTCTACAAATTTGCATGACTAATGGTCTGCAAATGACCGAAAACCTGGTGTTGAGTTGGATTTCACCAGTGTTAGGTATAAAAGAATTAAATCTTCAGCTACTGTTGACTGGAGTCAAACCACTGAGAATCAAAGAGCTTCACCATGAGCAGCTCTTAGTGACCCAGTGACAAACAAGGCTGACACTCCTCATCTTCTTACAGGTTCTCCTAATCCACACAGTTCCATTTTAATCAGCCACGTCCTTTTGTGGATTTTTAATTTGGAAACTTTGCACTCCAAAATATAAACTAAACTCTGCCTTCAGCTGAACAAACACTACCTCTTTAGAGTGAGATTGCAGTTAAAACTAGATGTAGAAAGAAAAGGGTTATTGACTTCTGCCTGTGGATGTTGGAGTGCTAGGCTTCCACCTGAGGGGGAGTTTTTCCACACTGATAATTTTCAGGTGTGGAAGTAAAGGTCAGAAGGGGCTGTCCCTTGCTCCCTGCTGTGGGCATTGGGAAGGGCTGGTTGTGCACCAAACACTGTGCTCTGCATGAACCTGAGACCCTGCACAAGCTGTGGGGTGATGGCCCTGCAAAGTGCCAGCAGCCTGGTCCTTTCTCAGTGGTCCTTGCTCTGACCCTCTGCAAGGAGTAACTTGGGCCAGGGCAAAAGCAGCAGTAAATTAGAAAAGTGTGCGTTTGCAATCATTCCCTCTGATCAGCTCTGCCAGGACAGTCTAGTCAAAGATTCCCAAATTGTGGTGAGCTTTGGTTTGGTTTGGTTTGGTTTCTTAATGATGAATGACTTCATCAGCCGTGAATGAATTGAGTCAAATGTAGGACAAATAGTGAGACACATGAATGACTCCTGTGACATTTGCAGTGAAGGGGTGCTGGTTTATTTAGGTGGTTTTTAAGTTTCTTTGGAAAGAGTGAGAGTGACTAAAAGAAGGGGGAACCACTTCATAAGTATGGGGGTCAATGGTGAAATTATTGTGACAGTTAAACCTCCCTGGGCTCGGCATCTGTCATTATGAGCAACTCAGCCTGTTCTTTGGTGAGATCTGGATTCCAGGAGACTCCACAGCCACAGGGCCAGAGGCCTGGCTGATGGAGCAGACATTGCATTCCCTTTGTGGTCAGATACCTCCCCGTGCTGGGTCTGCATCAGGCACTTGTGGGCTTCCAGTTCTGCCCAGGAGGAGCAGGGCTGCTCTGCTGAAGTGTCCCTGGTCACCAGCAGAGAACCTGTGCTTAGGACTCAGGGAAGTGCCCCGGTTCAAGTCACTGCAAATGAAATCGTTTTAACTCTCTGCAAATTGATGTTTGCAAAGGCTGGAAGTAGTCTGGACACACCAGGCATCGGGCAGATCCAGGCTTAAATCAGGACTGAGGCAAACACGAGGGGAACTTTCAGCAGCTGCATTTTTAAATTGTAGTTTGGGTTGTGTATCTTTCTTCCTTAAAATTGCATTACGTTCTCTCTTATCTGATTTCTTCTGCACCCTTGTTTGTTTGCTTTGAGTGGGGAAAGGAGTCCAAGATTGCAGCCTCTAAGACTCCGGCAGGTAGACCCTAATTTTCAGCTCGGTAGGCTGCGTTACATGAGGGCTTTTCTGAGGTCATGCTGCAGCTTCATCAAATAACTTAGTGATGTTGTAAGATATGTTTCCTTTTTTTAAAAATGCCATTGATTTTTATGCAAATTTTTCTTCAGGACAATTTTTATAGGCTACTACTAAAACACAAAACTAGTGCTATGCCTGTTTTAGAAATTAGTATCTCTGGCCCTTTGTTTTGTACTGGGTTACACTTCATAGCTCTTCAAACCTAGCGTAAATTTTAGATCAAGATTATGACTTCAGAGAATTTCAGGCTCTTCAGATAACAATCTTGGTTCAGATGCCGCACTAAATGCTCCTCCAATCTGTGATGCAGAAGCACATCCCTGCTTTCAGAACCTGCTGCTGGGCGCCACTGTCTGTGCAGGGCTGGAAGGAGCCTCTCCCACGGGGGACATGGCAGTGCAGCCCTCGGGGCCAGTACCCTGGCAAATGCTGTAGCCCTTAGTGCCAGTGAGACTGCAGTAATTCCTTGCTTTCAGCAGTCTGTGAGTAGAACAAGGCACTGGTGTCCTCCTGAGCGAGCACACGCTGCTGCCTGGGCTCTGCTGCCCACGTGGGTGCAGTGCCCGAGCTCAGGCTGGCACTCAGGCTGGCAGGATGCGAGCCCGTGGGATGGAGGGTTGGGGAAGGGCAGCCTCCCCAGCCCCTCAGTGCCACAGGCAAGGCCTCTGGGGATCTCTCTGCTCACCACACCACGGCACTCAGATGCTCTGGTTGTCTGGGGAGTCCCTGGCTGTGGCACAGAGGCAGAAATGCTTCGGCAGAGCAATAAGTGAGGAAATTAATTTTCTTGTCTCTCGAAAACAGCGCGGCCATCACGCCTGGACAGCTCGAATTTGTTGTGATAGCAAAACAAGTTCTATGGAAACCATTGTGAGCCCTGAGCGAGGCTGCCCAGGAGGGTTGGGGAAAGCCGCTTTTGTTTGTTGTGCTTGGCATCGCTCTGCTCTGGATGAAGATGCTTTAATTTTGTGGGGAGACCCAAGAGAGCATTCCTCTTTTTCCATACCAGAAAGCCTTCCAAGCTGGCATAGGCGTCCCCTCTTTCCAGCTGCTCCTTTCCAAACACACTGTGCCTCCTAAAGATAGTCTTTACAGTGGCTGGGGCTGGTGGAAAACATGAAGCCTGCATGGATTAGCACAGGAATTCATTTGGGCTGACGAATTGGGTTTCCCTCTATAAACAGCAGTAGTGTTTTCATCTTCTGGACAGCACAGCCAGCTTCACGTCCTGCTGCTCCTCGCCCGGCCCTCCGCCTGTGTCCAGCCCAGCTGAGAGCCCAGCAAGGCCCCTCATGGGGGATGGAAAGCAGCACGTGTTCAGCCAGTGTTTGCAGCTATCTCCCCTCTCAGACAGCTTTTTTCCAACCCTTAGAAGAGGTGGTGGGGTTGTTTTGTTAGGCTGGTTTTTTTTTCTCCAGTTTATTTTTCTTTCCAGGTAAAAGGGAAATTAAAGTAGTCCCTTCTCCCTGGCTCAGTGACCTTACAAGCAGCTCACACTATGTATTTTCTTTTCTGCTTTGTTTAATTTTCAGTACAATGTGCTTAGCATCTGCAGGAGTTGGGGATTCTCTAGAGAGGATTTTGCCTCTCTTTTCCCCCCCAGGACTCTGCACAGCATCACTGCCTCAGGGCCATCCTGCCCCTGCCAGGGGAGCACCCCCAGCACCAGCACTGCTCCAAATACACTTTCCTATCACTTTCTTTTATAGCTTACTTAGTAAATATAATTATGAGGGGTTATTAATCACCCCACATCGTTCCCGTGGTTGCTCAGGAAAGGTGTGAAGGCCAACTTTGTGATCAGGCTGCATTTAGTGGTGGTTTGTATTTACCTGACTGTTCAGTGATGGATGGTTTTGTCCGTGTCCCTGGATAACTGAGTGTGGAATTGGAGTTGTTGTGGATAAAAATGGGGGATTTGGTATTCAGCTGTCAAGTGGAAGAATTGTTCAGGTAGTAAAGCTCTGTCCCTTAACTTTACCTAATCACCCTGTTTTCACATGTATAACCCACACCCCATTAAAAATTTGTTCCTTGGAAATAAATCTCAGCAAGCCTCCACCTCCTCATAGCACTGCAGTCTTCCCTGCCCTTTCAAGGCACTCTGATCCAGCCTGTCCTCTTTCTAAAGCATAGATAGCATTGATTTTTCCCATCACAAGATGGGATTTTAAAAAACCAACTACAGAAAAGCAGAAAGTGGGTAGCAATGCCATAATGGTTTGCAGTTTTACTGATGAGTGCATATTTGTGCAGTCTCCACATTGCCCTGGAGTGATCACATGGGAGTTTAGCCCCATTCCCATAAGTGAGGAGGGGGCTGCCCAGGGGGAGCCCCGGGGTGCTCTCAGGACAGCCTTTCATGTCTGGGTCCTCCAAGCAAACTCGCTGGCTGCCAGGGGTTTGCAGCTGGAGCATCAGCCACACGAGGCAGACAAAACCCAGCAGATTTCCAGAAGGCTGACAGCTGGATGCAGATGGCATTGTTGAATTAAGAAAAGTCCAAAGCAGTTGCTCTCTGGCCCTTTCCCATGCTGGGCACCTCACACCACTGGGAGAAAAAGAAAACAACTGGGGGTGTTTGTGGGCACCTAGGAATTGGGAGAGGGGAGTCCCCAGTGGGGCCAGTCACCCTCCTGAGTCACAGGAATTGCCTCTCCTGTGCCAGAAGGCTGCAGCCTGTCTCTCCTGAGGGTCATCAGCCAGGCTCAGCAGTGACCAAACCCTCTGGACCACTGCTGGCTGTCTCCACTCCCCGTGGTGATTTCCAGCCCAAAGATAAACTGTGTGATTATTTTCAGTGTTGATTAGTCATGCTGAGGGGTTGCTTACAGTGCTGTCCAGGGGACCCCAAGGAAAGCCCCGTGGTGTGACCCATGTGTGACCCAGGCAGGGCAGAGCACACTCCCAGCCCACCAACAGGATGTTGGCTGCTGACTTGGCCATGAGACATAACCCAGCTCTGCTTGAGGGGGCTCTCCCAAGGCCTCTGGTTGCTGTCAGTTCGAAACAGGGAAAGTTTCCAGTTCTGTGATGCTCCTTCTGCCCTCTCCCAGCACCCACTGTGGCATGAAGTTGTTCTGAAGTTTCCAAGGCTTAACCGCCCTCTTCAACTTGAGCAAATTTTGGCTTCTTGGCCGAAGAGCAGAAACACGCAGCCTCTGGGACAGTCTGGTTTTTCCCATCACTTCTATGTTTAGGTCTCTTGCTGTGGCATTTTTGTAGTACCTGGGATGTTCCCTCCCCTTCACCAGGCCTGTTTGGCTGGCCCTGGGCTTGGCAGTGCCACGGCCAGCAGGGAACTCCAGTGTGGCTGGAAGCGTGGCATGTGCTCCCTGCCAGGCAGTCCTGCAGTGCCAGGGACAGCCAGAGCTGGCTGGGACAAGCTCTGCAGATGGCCTGCAGCCCATGGCCAAGTGTGTGAGCCTCTCCAGTGGGGGAGCACAGGTCAAGATGGACACGTCCTGCTGCTTTGTTTGGTTTCTTCCCTCCACTGAGCCTGTGGCAGAGTGCGGCAGCCGGTGGCATGCAGCCATCAGAGCTGTCCCAGAGGTTGTGGCAGTGCTGTCACCCTGTGGTGGTGATGGTGGTGAGGTCCCATCACGGTGCTGCACGGCCACACCAGGAGCCTTCCTCATGTGATGCTGTGAGAGCATGTCAGGAGTCAGCCATGCCTCCCCAGCACGAGCCAGCCCTCACCAGTACAGAGCCTTCCTCTCCCTGCTGGACATTCCAAAGGCTGTTCCCTTAGGCTGTTCCCTTAGGCCATCCCAAAGCCTGTCCCCTTAGGCCATCCCAAAGGCCGTTCCCTTAGGCCATCCCAAAGGCCGTTCCCTTAGGCCGTTCCCTTAGGCCATCCCAAAGCCCATTCCCTTAGGCCGTTCCCTTAGGCCATCCCAAAGGCCGTTCCCTTAGCCCATTCCCTTAGGCCTTCCTGAAGCCTGTTCCCTTAGCCCGTTCCCTTAGGCCTTCCCAAGGCCATTCCCATCCTGCTCAGGACATCTCTCTGGGTGGTTGTTCCATCCTGCCACATCCCGAGGGGTGACGTGTGCTTGTCCCTTTGTCCCTGGGTGTGTTGGTGTCTGAAACGTGGCTGGGTGTCTCACCCCAGTGGTTCAGTTGACAGTGACCTACCGAAGTCCCTTTAGGAAGGTGGCCTTGCTGCAGGGCCGTGGTGGCTCCGTGTGGTTCCGGTGCCCTGTGTGTGTGAGCCAGGGTGTTCCTCTGCTGTTGGAGCCACCCTCCTTCCAGCGCTGCTCACAAAGGCTCTGGGGACATGCCCTGCCCTGGGTGCTGCCGTGTGTCCGGCTGTGCGTGGCTGGCTCCCCCCTGCAGGACAGACAGAATTCCCACCGAATCCCTGGCCGCAGGCATGGCCTGCCAACTGCTGCTGAATGTGTGCTGTGCTCCGATGAGATCATGTCAAACGTAAGCAAGTTTTATCTCTCTTTTAGGCAGGAGGGTGTTTTATCGTGCTGTGCTTCCAAAGCCGCCGTTGTTAGGCTGGAATTCTCCCAGGAAGTGTAGTGGTGCGTGGTTAAATGCAAAGTAATAGGTTCAATATGAGCCACAGACACAGAGCTCCGAGCTGGCTGAGCAGGCTTGTGTTTAAAGGAGAACGTGGTTACACAGCTGGTGAGAACTGGGGAGAGATCAGGATGGGCTTGCCAGGTATCCCAGACCTTGCAGCGTGCCCCTGGGACACTGCCCTGAGCACAGGATTTACCTCCTGCCTGGCTGGCGTGGGGATACACACAGCTCCCAGACCTCACAGCTGGAAATTGGGGCTGGCTCATCATTGAATCCTGGGAAGGATTCCCTGGGGCAGTCTCTTTGGGTGGTGGTTCCTACATCTTGATCTGGAATTGGGATATCTGAAATAATTGAGGGAGATCTGGAAATAATTGAGGGCTAATTTCTGAACAAATGTAGGTTATTGCTGTTGTGGTGAGGTTGGAAATTGCCCAACCCCAGTAGTATGGGCTGCACTTCAGCTAAAGGTGAACCTCCACTGGACAAGGAGGAGCTCATTGTGTTTCTGGTAATTGATAGCCCTTCTTTTCTCTTTCCTTTCGACTTTTTTCTTTTCTTTCATCTTCATATTGAGAACAAAAGTTTTCTCGTTCATGCCATTGATTCAGATTGAAAGTTTGAAGTCTTTGGATGATGCAGATAACATTTTTCTTGTTCTCTCAAGCTGTTTAGTGTCAGATGTTCCTTGCCTTCTTGAGGCAAGATGTAAAACCAGTTACAGTGTCTGCTCCCCGTGGTCTGTTGCACTCCTTTTTCCAGTTATCCGTGTCTCTTATAATTAGGTCTGTCTCGTGGTCTCTGATTTATACTCACACCCCATAGTATTATATAGTATTTTTATTACTACATTATTTTATGGTAGAAACCCCAGCACTCTGTTGTGGCAGATGCTGCTTCGACTCCAAAGTTAAAAAAAGCAGTTCGTCCCTCAGAGGAGTTCCAGTCAAAGTGCAGAATAAGAGCAAACAGCTGGATGTGGGCAGACACACAGTATCTTGTATGTGGCACCTCCTTGACATTATTAGATGTGAATTGTAACACTCTGTCAGTAACCAGTTAAATATTTCATGGTCTGGATGCTTTCCAGCTGCCTTGGGAGCAGTAACTGCAGCCCCCAAGGGCTGGACTGCTGTTGCCAGGACCTGCAGAGCTGCTGCCCATCTCTGCCCGTGGCCTTGGAGGCAGTTCCTGAAGGGGGGAAGAATCTTCCCCCAAATATTCATTTGTGGAAGGATGTGCGGGCATAATAGAAAAAATAATCTGTGTGTTCAAGTGATGTTGTGTGTTCCCCTGCTCAGTGTGGTGCCTGTTGCCCATAGTCCTCCTGAAAATCAAGCAGATGGCAACAAATGCCTTGTGCAGGCAGGCTGGGCTGGGGCTGTTTGTAAAGCAAAGGAGTTGCAAGCAGAGGGAGATTTGCATGTCTGGGCCAGAGGGGAGCTGGGTTTGCTTGGCAGAATTGCTCACAGGCCACTTGTGCATCTTCCCCGTTACCTTAGGGCAGGGATTTTCTGTTTTCCCCTGAGAACCAGGCCAGAATTCAGTTCAGATGTGTCAGGAGGGAAAGCTGGTGTGGGGAGGGGCTGGGGGGTTCTGCAGGAGTGCAGAGGGGATGTTGCAGAGTGAAGAGACAGCATGAGATAAGATGCCAGAGAATTAGAGCCAATGAATAGTTTTGTGGATTAATAGACATAAGCACTAGAGCTCAAGGGAGGGAAGCAGATTCCATTATTGACTGTTCATCCCCTGCAAAACTGCCTAAAGGGAAGGCTAATATGGTTTGTTTTCCCTTAATTAAATATTTGTTACATGGTTTGTTTCCCCTCAATTAAATATTTGTTCTGGTTGTTCCTTTGTGACAGAAATAAAAAAGCAGCAGCATTGCCTATCTTGTACTTTCAGCTAATCCTGAACATTCTGTAACTGTTCTTCTGTCATCCCCCCAATTATTTCCTGTAAAAAATAGCTTTCTCGCATCCATTCTCTTTTCTCTCTGTTTTTGAATCACTTTGCTGAATGACTCATCCTTCCCCAGTAAATAGGTTAACTCTAGGAGAATGATGAAACTGCACAGTGGCATGTGGATAGAGAGTTGTTGCTCGTGTGCTTTCCCTGCAGTTGCTGGTTCAGAGGTGTTGTGTATCCAGTACCAATTTCATCGGTTTTTAAACCATGAGGTGCTGCTGCAGGGAGAAGTCATCACCAGCTCCTTTGACTGTGCTGGTTTTGATCTAAAAGAAATATGTCTTAATGCCAAAGGGCACTGCTTATCTCAGCAGTTCTGGATCAAATCCATGAGGTCCAAACCATGCACAATAAACCAGACAGGAGCACACTTCACCCTTGTGCTTTGCAGCAGCAGCAGAGCTGTCAAATCAAGAGTTAGCAGTGACAAAATGAAGACTCTTGCCTTGTGTTTCCTAAGCTTCAGTCCATCAGCCTGATATTTGTGTATGGGTTTAGCCAAGTAACGTGGTTTATGAAATGAACTCCATCCCCTTCTGGTATAAGTTTTTGTGTATTTATTTATTATGTGCTCATTCTGCTTGGAGTATTTTACTTGGTCTTGTTGCATGTAAACTAAAGCTAAATACAAACTTCATCTTTTCTCAGTAACTCACTGACTATCAACGAGAGAGAGCCAACTCCATGACTCAAACACGTGTCCCTTCCCTTGCAATTGCAGCCAAAACTCTCTGGCATCGGAGTGCTGCAGAATGAAAGTCATATCTAAATATATGTGAGCAGAAAGAAAGTCAGTTAAAAAAAGACTTTGTTATGGAAAGCTACTACAAACCAAATCCACGGTGGCCTGGAGTTCCTCCTCACACCCAGGCTGATCTAGTTTTCCACTTTCAAGGTACTCTTCCCAAAGCAGCTGCTGACACTCGTGGAGGAGCTGCACAGAGCCAGCTGAGCTCCTTGCAGCCCCTTTCTGCCTCCTGTGTGGTGGCTAAACAGACTTCAGGGGTTTACCTGATAAAGCACAGGATATTTATCCCCATCCTAGCAAACAAAAATACAGGAGCTTTTGTTTTGTGCCCATGTAGTTCTGGCAGTGCCAGCATTGGTACTCAGAGCCAGTCCTTGGTCAGGTAACCTGGGAAGGGCGTGGGCAGAGCCTGGCCCAGGTGCCACCCTGAGCACCATCCTTGGGTTTGATGTCAGTGTCTGCAGTGCTCTGGACTGGGCAGAGAAAGGGTGCAGAGACTGAGATTTAAAGAAACAGAAACACCCCAGTTTGCCGGGGTGCCTCTCCCAACTCTGCTCCAAGTGTCTGACCCAGCCTCTCTAAACTCAGCTCAGGCAGTCTGAGCCTGCAGAAGAGCTCTGAGGGCTGCCCACAGGCGTTTGCTGAAGCCTGGTGGGGCATGAAATTGTTCCTGAAGGTGCCCCTTCTTCCCCCAGTCCATGTGTAGGCAGGGCTTGCACCAGTCTTAGAACTGTCTGATGAAAAAAGTGATGACTAAATACTGAAATCCATTGAGCAAACAGGAAATCACACTCTGGAGCAGAAATTGCTCTTTGTGGTGCTGTTGCAGCCAGCAGCCCAGGATAGAACCCCAGCTCATGTGTGTCCTGCAGAAATCACACAAAGCCATTCCCCGGGTCATGGAAAAGTGCCTCAAAAACTTAACTCACTGAGTGCCAGTAGATTCAGACAGGGACCAGGTAGATGAAATAACTGCAAGCACCACAAATGGCACCCATCAGCCTCAGGACTCCTCCCTTCAGCTCACTCCAGGGCAGCCTTTGGCAGCTGTTCTGCAGGAGAACGTGTCACTTGTGCTGTGACTGCTGCTGCCCGAGCGAGCTCTGCTCCTCATGGTGCTTCGAGATCTAAAGGGTCTAAAGCCCTGCCTAAGGACTTTAAAACACGCCTGTAGGGACTCCTGGGGTTGCTTGCTCTCGGCTGCATCCCCACACGTAGCAGAGTGGGTTTGCTGCGGGTGTAGCTCGTCCTGTGCAGGTCATCGTCCTCCCAGGCTGTTTTCTCGTAGCTGAGCAGGGATTATTTGAGTTCCATGAGTGTGACCTCACAGACTGGGTGTGTTTCTCAGCCCAAAGCAGATCTGTAACAGGTCTGGTCCTTCAGGGCTGCTTTGGCCAGGGCCATGTGGCAGTGATGATGACAGAGGTCCTGGAGTCCCCCCATTCCCCTCTAGGTCATGCTTTTCCTCCCAGCTTTGAGGCCGTTGTTCTGTGGTGGCTGTTGGTCTTTTCTGGAAGTACAGTGACAATAATGAAAGTGCTTAGAGAACCCTTAGTGTTTCTGAGGTGGTGTCACAGACAGATTTGTGTTCTGAGTACTTCCTCCCTGCTAGTTTTGATCTACAGTGCGTTTAGGGCATTGGATTTTTTTTAGCAGAAATGCTATCTTTATTTTTTGCTCTTTTCTTGCAGACACACCCAGCTTCCTGTTAAACATTTTGGGCAGGACAGCACTAAAGATACCAATTGTTTGATTTTTGCACCTCACTCTGGCATTGTACTGAAATGTAAGGGAAGGATATTTAAATGCCATGAGTGCAGTCCAGATCTGTAAATCCAGAGCAGTTCAGATATTGATTTCAGTTGGGATGGGCTTTAGCCAAAAATATGCATTTTATTTGGATTCTGTTTTCCATCAGATATCTGTATTATGTTGCTAAATTCATGGAAAGATGCCAATGGGTTTGGAGTCTATAGATACTCCTACAGCAAAAATCATCCTAGGACTGGAGTTGCCACTTAGTTGAGGTCAGCAGCCTCCTCCAAGAGTTTGCTGAGTTAATGGAGATGACCTGATTGCTGTTGGGCTGAGGAGGTTCACAGTTCACACAGACTCCAGGGGTTACCAGCAGGACAAGACAGAAAAGCTGACGAGACAGATGCAGGGTGCATCTCTTGGCATTATTTCAGGGAGGAGGAAGCCCTGCTTTTGCTGTGTAGTTAAACTTTACAGCTGAGAATGTCTCAGTGCTTGTATGTCCCCATTTTCCAGAAGAAAAAAGCCTTTAATTGCTGTTGGTTTTTAGAACAGCCCCACACACTCCCAGTACTTTTCCCCAGCCCAGTTTGTTGGGCTTGGGCTCCTTGTGCCTGATGCACCCAAATTGGTATTTCCCAGTCAAGGAGTCGCTGTGCTCTGGTGTGCAGGAGCTGATTTTCCAGGATGCAGAATATAAAATCGGCTGTGTACGGAGTGGGAGGTTCCAGGGTATGATACGTGGCTGCACAGTCCTTGGGAGCCAAGTAAAATACTTCTTTTCTATATATAGTCACCTGAAATCCAGCAGCAAAGACACTTCTGAATCTTGCACTCAAAACTTTGTTTTTAAGAACCACTTTTTGCTCCTTAATATTGCAATTTTTCTTTTATTATTTCCACATGGTTTTGCAGGAGTGCCAAATGCTTTCACAGTGAATTAAAAAGAAATCTAAAAATATTAAGAAATTTTTTAAAAAGGCAGAAAATTTTAAATACTGCCTTTTCCTAAGGAAAATAATTCACCCTATTTGTGTTTGAAGCAAAGACTGTAACTTCCCTCATTTCATTGCCCAGATCTTTCCTGTTCTGTACAATTAAGGCAAAGTCTGATTTTCACAGCCACTGTGGTTGATCTCTCAGTTAAAAGGGACTGACTTTGGATCTGCCATAAATGTGTTGGATCTTATTTGGGCACTGGGTGATGACAGAAGTGAATTTTGCAGAACCTGACTCACAGGTGACAGGGACCCCTGTGCCTCTGGAGTCTCAGATCAAATTATCAGCTTCTCACCTTTTGTCACCAATTTAGGAGTGTCAGTTTTTCAATATTCATTTTGAGATAATATCAGTTGAGAAAAGAGGGGAGAAAATTAAAATCTGTTGCTGGATCTGAGCAAACAGAGAGGTCAGTGGTTAACTTCTGCCTTATGTGTTGTATATGCTGAAATGTCCTTTTATGAAATTAACCCACCAAATGGAAGAGTAGCTGAAAGCTGTAACACTTGGCCATGCATAGGTCAAAGGTTACCTTTTTTTCTCAAAAATGGTTTTGCAAATCTTTTTCAGAGCTGATAGATACACACCTTAGCTGGATACAAAACATTATATGAAAAAGAATGACTGTGATCTTTGATCCAAGCAATCAAAAAGAAAGGTAATTGGTATTTTTCTGCCTTTTCTCCAGCTGTGTGTTTCTCCTAACCTTTATTTATTTAATTTTTTTTCAATTAAAAAGTCATGCCTCTTTTTATTTGGCGTTTAAAATATTTAATTTTATTTAATTTTTTTTATTTTATCATTCTTTTCCTTCCCCACTTGTGTAGCACAGAGCTGTCCTGAGGTAGCTGGGGCCTGGTGGGCAGGGCAGGAGAGGTGGGGCTGTGCATGCTGGGCTGAAGCATCTGAAGGATCCCATCCTTCCAGGCAGGGCGGGTTGGAGGGCACCCTGCCAACCCAGGGTCAGCTTTCCTCTGCCAGTTCCTGCCCAGGGCTTTGCTTTGCACGTCCCAGTTCCTGCTGGGCATGGCAGGACACGGACACTGCAGGGAGGAGGCACTGGGGCTGAGCTCTGCCTTCTCTGGGAGCCCTCACAGAGGTCACTGCCACAGCTGTGGTACACCCATGCCATCCCTGTCACCCAGAGATTGTCCCCAGAGCTCAGTGCCACAGCTGTGGGACACCCATGCCATCCCTGTCACCCAGGGATCTGAGGGATTGTCCCCAGAGGGTCACTGCCACAGCTGTGGGACACCCATGCCATCCCTGTCTCCCAGGGCATCTGTGGGTGGCACAGGTGCAGAAGGGTGTGAGTGTGGCACCCTCCCAGGGTGACAGTGCCACCTCAGAGGGGCTCCTTCTGTCTCTGGCTGCTGGGACACAGCGCAGTGTCACCCCACGGGAACACACCCCGCATTTCCAGCTGAGAGGACGTGAGGGGGTCCAGAGGGACACAGAGGGACACAGACTCAGCCTGTGATTCAGCAGCCTCTGGGCACCCCCTGGGCTCTGTCCCACTCCTACCACAGCAGGGTGTGACAGAGGACACGCTGCAGGGTGCCCAGCCTGGATTTCCTTGGCCTGGGTGGCTGATGGCAGCTGTAATTTCAATATCTCTTTTATGATTGAATCTTTCATTACCTTTGCATACATGCTTGTAGCCTCATTTAATCAGTTCTCTCATTAAAGGAATCACTCGTGGTGTGCTCCAGAGCAACCAGTGCCAGCACCTCAAATAACAATGTTTTATTTATTAATCACTTAATCTCCTGTTCCTCTCAGCTAGAAATGAGGAAATAATGAGCACTGATACTTGAGATACATTTTAACCACACTACCAAAAAGAGATCGCTGGGAGTTGAGAAGAGCAGTTCAGCTCCTGCTCTGGGCTGCCTCTGGGGTTTAGGCTGGGCTCAGGGTGCTGCTCTGGGTCAGCCTGCTGTGGAGGTCTCTGGGACACACCTGGGTCTGGTACAGCTCTGGAGCAGACCCCAGGGATGTGTGATGTCTCTGGCCTTGGGCTGAGGTGGTTTCAAGCTTGGAGAGTGACCATGCCTTGGGGTCGTTCCTGTTAATTTACATTTGGATTGGGTTTAGGGACTCTGGTTGCAGATTTTAGTGCTGGGACAAGCCCTGACACCATTAGTGATGCCCAGCTTCAGCTGCACCTCCTCTCAGCACTTGGATTTGGGTGGAATTCAGGGTGACTATGGGATGTTCAGGCCAGCTGGTAACAGGGAGCTCTTGGCATTGAGGTTCTTACAAAAAGCCCAGTTTTCCAGGTGGAAGAGCTGGCAGAGTGTGCCTGTCTGTGGGGTTAATGCTTCAGATGTTCCCCTGCAGCTTTGTAGCCCTGGTCAGGCTGCAGCCCCCCATAACCTCAGCCCACAGAAGCCACTGCTGAGCTCAGGGGAGGGAAAGTGAAGTTTGCAGGCTGAATCAGCACTTCACCACAGCATCCAACCTGCCCAGAGCCGGCCCCAAGCGGGGAACAACCAAATCTGGACCCCTCAAAGCCTCTATGGGAGCTCCATTTAATTATCTGCTCGTGTTTCACTTCATATTTAACCCTTCCTAGATGCACATGACTGTTGGCTCTGATATTTCCATGACTGTGTTAGATAAAAGGAAGAGGTAAAACGCATCTATGGTATTTTTGGTAGCCCTAACAAACGTGTTGATAAATAAATTGCCTGCAGCCTCAGCCCACTTGTTTCTCAGGAGGAAATGACCCTCTAAGAGTGGGTGCCCACTTCTTTTACCTCACTGCTATTTTTAGCCGAGGCTGTGAAAACTTTCCATTGAAGACCTGCTCCTGTCATTTCCTGGGCAGAGCAGGCAGGAAGCTGAGAGTGAGCAGGAGGAGGTTCTGCCTGGGGTGGACCAACCTCCCCTCCCTCTGGCTGCTGCCCTGCACTGCAGAGCAGCGCTCCCTGAGCGCCCCAATGTCCCTTCTGCCCACAGCTCACCCCAAAGCCAGCAGCTGGCAGTGCCAGCTGGGATGCTGGCAGCAGCAGAGGCAGGAGTTCTGCTTTTCTTGCCCAAATCATCCCCAGGAGGCACCAGGCTGGCTCACATCAGGCATTTCCCAGCTGGAGTTAGAGCTGAGCCCTGGGCTGTTACTGGTGGGATTTTGAGCATGGAGTTCCTGGAGTACAGCCCCCCACATCCAGTAGCAACATGGAGCTTTGGAAAAATGCAGATTTTACTTTCTCAGAGACAAATCCCAGCATGCAGAGAGGAAGGAGATTTCAAACCATGAATTGTAACTATTAAAAACTAATTCACATGTTCCAGAGACTTGCCAGAGACTGAGCACCAGGTTTTTAAATAGGGGCAAGTAGTGAAATTCTATGTTAATTAATACTGTGTTAATTAATATTTCTTATAAACATTTATTAGAAATTGGATAGAATATAGAGGAGTCTTACAGCTGCAGACATGAGGATTAATCAGTCTTGGGTGAGGGCCTGCTTTGGTTTGAGTTAGTCCCTGTTTCAGCCCTTAAATATCAAGAAGGAGAAGTCATTTAGATCTGGGGTGTGAAACCTAGAAAATTTTGTTTTCTTGTTTTAAAGCAAATTAGTCAGAGTAAGTGAACAGTTTCCACACCATGATGAATACAGCACCAAGGAGCTGCAGGTGAAATGGAGCCCCAAAAGGCAGTTCTGGAGTTCTGCAGCAAAATGCTCATGGTTTAGGTCTCTCCTAATCAAAGTGCAGAGATTTCTGCACTTAAATTCTAGGGAGCGCCTAAATTCTAGAGAGAGAATTGTTGTTCCAGGAGGTGCCAAAGGGTGCTTTAGGCAACTGAGTGTGAAACATTGGCTGTTGTAAATAAAGTGATATTGTGCCAACTTTTAAACAGTCAGCAAAGTTCTTCAGTGTCCTCCCTTGAGCTTTATTGACAAGCCTGTCCCAGTTCTCACAGTACCCTGGTGCTTGATGCAAGTGGTTTGTGCTCCAGTCTGCAAATAAGTGATAATAAAGATGTAAAGCAGGTACAGTTCAGAGTGGGATTAAACAATACCAAACATAAACCACCCAAATGCAAACTTTTTCACCTGAATTGCAGTCTCTGTGTTTTCATCACTGTCCACTCTATTTCCTTCAAACCTGGCCTTTTTCTCTTTAAAATCTTTTTCTTTCAGCCTAGTGAAAAGTTCAAATGCTTAGATACCTAGAGATGATTCTTTCTCCCCCTGGGGTAAGGGCAGTGTCTGTGAGAGAGGGAATGTGTGTGTGAGGGAGGTGGCAGGTCCTGGGCACGTGCTGCAGCCTCTCTCTCTCTGTTTTGTGGCACCTGAATCACACTGAGTGCAGTGAAACCCCTCTCTCCACTCCTTCCCCCTTGCCTTCCAAAATGTGTAATCTGGGCAAACAGGACCGCTTAGATTTTAATAAAATTCAGTTATGAATGCAGAGGGGATGTTTTCAGCTTGACTGCCCAAGGATTGCTTTTACTTTTTACTTCTGGTGTTGTTGGAAGTGCTTTAATGTTTCCTCCTCTTTCTTTTATTTCCCAGTTAACGAAATTATCAGGAAGGAATTTTCTGGACTCCCTGCCAGAAGTCAGACATAGAAGAGATTTGTGAGACAACTTTTACCGAATCCTTCCATAAGTGACCTCTTAGATCCTTCCAGTGCCCCTGCAGCCTCTGGCTTCCTTTGCAGTTCATCTCCAGGCAGAGACTCAGTGCAAGGAACAATGCACTGGCACCGAGTGACAGCCTTGGCTGAGCACCTCGCCACCTCTGTGTGTAAACACCACGAAGGACAGCCTTCCTTTCATCCAGAGCTCACATTGTTCTCCTGGAACGGAGCGTCTGTCTGAGGAAACTCTTCAAGCCTGCTGCAAGCCGTCCGTCCGTGCGTCCATCCCCCGGGGGGACAGGAGCCCTCCCTGGGGTGGGCACTGGGGTGGGCAGAGGGGAACAAAGAGTAATATATTCCATGGAAGAGTACCACCGTCCTGCAGGTCACTAACAATGAATTGCCCTCCTGAGAAATGTTATTATTGTAGGGAACTGAGGCAGCCAAGCTCGCCCAGCCTTCATCCAGCCCAGGATCAAAAGCCAGTTTGCTCTGAGCACTGTGATTGGTATTTCAAACAGGGGATGTCAGCTGAATCCAGGAGTTTGCTTCATTTTTCTCGTCAGACTGGATAGGAATTTGAAGGAGAGGGATTCTCATAACCAACCAGTGAAAAGAGCAATTCAGCAGTTGCAACACCTGTCCCAAGGTAAAATAAACCCAGGTAAAACAGAGATTAATATATAGGAGTCACAGTAAATCCAAAGATTTTATGATTGATCCTTATTAGTATTTAGGCAGTGTATGAACACATCTTAGATATTTTCTCTCTAACAAATTGTTGCTGTTTCTTTTCATGTAGAACCTGCTCTTGGCTCATAACTTGTCTCATTTAGCAGCTGAACATTTACTCACCCAAGCTGCAGAGGAGAATAATTGTATCTTACAAAAGCCATACATTCCAGAGAAAATAGACACTTATTTATATTCACCTGGCCTCTTTAGCTTTGCAAAGCTACCAGCAATTCCTGGAAAGGTTAAATTTCCACGGGAGTTAGTACTTTGTTATGTTTTGCTTCGTGTGTTATTCTGTCCTGACTCCTGCTTAGCACATTCCAGGTAACCACTGCCACCTGCAGTTGTACAAGTTAGAATATTTAGGGGAGTCAGGGCCTCCTCAGTGGGGTAAAAAGGCTTCTGAGTGGGTAATCGGTGTACAGTAAAAGATATCCATAATATTTTAGGAATTACATTGTAATCTTTCCTGGTTTTATAAATAAGGAATGCTGATATTTTCAGGAATGCAGAGCCTGAGCTGTGCTCTAGAAAGCACAGTGAAACGAATCCAGTTTTCAGTTGTGTCACAGTAAACTGTGCAGAATACCAGCGTGTCCACTGCTCACAGCAGGAATTAGGGATGGCAATACAGCAGAGCAGCCTCAAAATTGGTTTCCCAATTTCTCAAGAAAGATTTTGCACAATCCCTGCAGAACACGTGCTTGGTCCAACAAAAATCTCTTCAGGACTATCAGGAAGAATATATTTTGTGCCACTAAAAACTGGTGCTTAAACTCTGCAAGGTCTTGGGGTTTAGAGTGGGAGACAGAAGCATTTGGTTCTTCAGAGCACCTGACCTGGGGCTCAGCTAGAATTTGGCTCTTGAACAGAAATCTGAATTTCACAAGAGCAGCTCTGAACTGCAGATTCAGCCCAGCTCAGATCCAGAAGCAGAGCAGAGCCCTGCACATCCCACCCTGGCATTAGTGGCACACCCTGGCTTCTATTTCTGCTTTGTGAGATTCGGCTCTTTCACCCCAAAAGGAGTTCCCTGCATGCCAGAACCCCCGGGATGCCTGGCTCTGGGGCTCTCCTTGAGAGCTCTGCCCTGCAGGTGCTGTGCCCAAGCCTCAGCCTGGACCTGCAGAGGTGACAATGGCCTTTTTTCCATTGCTGACTTCTGCAGAAACAGAAGGGAGGCCCAGCCTTGCTGAAGAGGAGAATTCCTGTTAGACAGCACTCAGCAGGGCTCCGACTGCCTCACACGCCTCAAAAAGCTAGTTTGGATTCTTATAAGCTGTCAGTGGGCCAGAGTCTGACACATATTAAGGGGATTTTAGTGCAGTCTGATGAATTAGACAATTTTGACATATTCTAAAGGCCAAAAGTTGCTTTGTCAGTGGTTCTTTGCTAAAGCTGAGTAAAAGAACAGACCAAATGCATCTCCCAGTTTCACGCTTGGATGTATCAAACATTTTCCATGATCCAACCTGTAAAGTATAGGAGAAATTTAAAAAACAACCCAGAAACCCATCCACAGAAAAAGAAAAGTCCTCAGATTACAGGCAGAACCTTTTCTTTTGCTGGATTTTAAACAGAAGCTAAAGAAGCCCAGGAAGGTCTTTTGAGATCTGTGATGTGCTGCTGCTGCTCCGGTGATTGTCTGCAGCAACTACTCATCCATTTAGGAGAATAATTTTAATTTTTTGCATATTTATTTTTAGATAATATCAGTTTAGAAAAGTGGGAGGGAAAGTAACATCTAGTGCTGGATCTGAGCAAAGTAACAGGTCAGTGTTTAAGTTCTGCCTTCTGGATTGTAGATGCTGAAATGTCCCTTTAATAAATGAACCCCCAAAAGGAAGGAGTAGCTGGAACCTTGGGTTTGGGCCTGGAGCAAAGGCTGCTCAGGAGCCAGGGGGAGCCAGGCAGGCAAAGCCCTGCAGTGCTGCAGCCAGGAGACTCCTGCAGCCAAAATACACGAGATTTCCACCGTGCTTTTGTGTTCTTCAGGCACTTTGCTGTAGAGGGGGACAGAGGGTTGGGTTTTGATTTGTTGGATTTATTTTGGGGTTTTTTTTTAGGGTGTTTTGGGGTTTTTTTAGTTTTTTGGGGCTTTTTTTTTTTTTGTTTGAGGTTTTCTTGGGGGAAGGGTTTTTTTTAATGTGCTACAGGTGCTCTAGGCATGCTTGCATTGACTGCATTCCTTCCTCATCTTTAATGCAGAGGTATTAATCTGTGTACATATACAGTGTACAGTGTCATTTATATAATACACCCACACAGACAGGGACTTCTACAAGGGCTGGTAGTGACAGGACAAGGGGGAATGGCTTCAAACTGACAGAGAGTAGCTTTAAAGCAGAAATTAGGATAAAAATCCTTCCTGTGAGGATGGGCAGGCCCTGGGATGGAATTCCCAGAGCAGCTGGGGCTGCCCCTGGATCCCAAGACCAGGCTGGACATTGGGGCTGGAGCAGCCTGGGACAGTGGCAGTGTCCCTGCCATGGCAGGGTGGCCCTGGTGATGTTTGGGGTCCCTGCCAGCCCGGGCCATGCCCTGCTCTCTGTGGGTGTGTTATTTTATCCGTGGTTAGAAATGAACAGCCCGTGCAGAGTGGGTCCCTCCTGTGCTGGCTCCCAGCACCTGAGCAGCCCAGCACAGAGGCTTCACCCCATGTATTCTGTATTTTAGGGGTTCAGCCACAGCTGCACGAGCTCAGGCTGTGCTGCCCTGTCTGCTTTTCCATGCAACAGTAGTTAAATAATTCAGCTTCAACCAACTTTGTATTTATTTCCGGAGAAAAGGAGTATCCTCAGACATAGTGTTGTGCATTGTTGTCTCTTTAAAAAGGAAACTGATATGTTAAAATTATATAGCTAGGCTGAAGAATTTCAATATATACAGTACTAAATTATTTCCTGTTCTTGCTGAGCAGTGTTTTTCCAGTATTAGTATTTCTGTTACTTAATACAACTTTCTCTCTGTAGAAGCACGAGCTTAACCTTGGAAGAGTTAATAGCATTTTGTGAGCAATTTGTTCTCACTTTATCTGGAAGATAGCCATATTTGCACATGAGGAAATTCTGTCTTTCCTCAGTTATCTGAATGTTTCACCACAGTGCCTTCCTGCCATTGTACCAAAGGCCTACAAATATCTTGTCTGCAGGGTGAACAACTCTAATGCATTTTCCATCAAAGCTGCACCATGTGAAGTTCATGGGGCAAGTTGGAACTCAAAAGTTCATCTCTTTTTATTTGTCTTGTGTGTGTGTGTGAATTTTTTTTTAACTTCCATTTTTCCATCCGAGCTTTGGCTGCGAATACAGGATGAGCTTCTATAAACTCTGCATCAAATATACATAGAATAAAAATCATCATTCATTATATGTAAACAGTCTGAGAGTGGAATGGAAGTGGGCAGATATCAGGAAGATTTTTTTTTTTGTCAGTTATGAGTGTTGGAAGTCGAGTTTGCCAGGAGAGGAATTGCTTGTGAAGATACTTGCAATGAAATACAAAGTCCTGGTTTTGTTTTTCTCCATGAGAATGAGCAAAATGTAAGATCTGAGCAACAGCAGTGGAGTGAAAGTGTCTCATGTATGTTGTTTTTACTGGGAGAAAGAATGTAGAAGAGTCATGGGTTTTGCACTTGCTTTATTTGTATCCGTGTAAATATGTATCCCTCCATTCTCCCCGTAGGAATTCAGCATTTCCTGAATGTAGAGGAGTTCCAGAACCAGCACCATGTTATTCTCTATTGTATAAAAAGCTGCTGCTTCATAACATATCTAGACCAGTTCTCAAAGTAGCTAGCATGTTTTTTAAAGTGTATTTTGTAATCCATATCTTTACAACAAAAGTGACTGTGCTTTTTGTCTGACCAAATATGCAACAACTTCTGGATTAAGGGTTGTATTTATAAGGGATCAGTTTTCATTTTCTGAATGCCTTACTTTTCTATGCAATTGTTGTTGTCCTTAAAAAAAAGGATGTATTTGATAAATTTCCCAAAGACTTCAAAGACAGCTTTAAACGCTTGAGAAATATGTTTCTAAATATTTCAATCTGACTTTTTCCCCTGCATTTCTTTCCAAATTGCTACTTAATAGGGAATAATGATCTGCCAGATGGGACTCAAGAAAATGACTGTCTTAATTTCAAACCTTAAACTGATTCAGATCCTCATAATTTTTACACCACTTAAAATCATCTGATGTTCCAGTTTAGCTGCAATTCTGAGTGTTTGTTATTTATGTTCCATATTCCTGTGCAATAGGAAGAGATGCCACTGCTGGGTCTCGATGGGGTGAATTGTAAAATTCTCCAGAAATCAACTCTTTTCCTCATCATTTACATTGCAGTGGTTTCTTACCCGTGAGGCAGCACTCTGCCATGACACGTGGAAGGTTGTAATTCTTTATTCATCTCAGTTCAGAATGAATAATCCACCTTTTGGAATGTTGGCATCAGATTGGCATCTGTACCTTTAATATCTGCTGAGTTAGAACTGCAGGGCTCACAGCTGGTACCAGCTTCTCTAACCACCAGCCAGTGTCCAGCCCACTCTGGCCTGTTTAAGGTTTGTTTGGCCATTTTCATTGTTTCAGGGGTACAAAAATAGAAATTGGTACCTGCACATTGCAATAAACTTTGCCTGGTGCTGTGAAAGATCATCTTAAATGCAAAAAGTTACCTGGGGGGTTGAGTTTCCTTCTATAACTCCTAAAGCAGCAACATTGGGTGGAGAGCTCCAGGAGGACTGAGTCTCAGAAATGAATAAAGTTTGTAAGAGCCAGGAGTCCCCAGCTGTGCTGCCAGAACCAGCAGGGACTGCTCTGGTGTGTGGTGGCACCTGGGCACAGAGAGCTGGACCTGCCTGGCACTCACACCTTTGTCTGAGTGTGTAATCATGAAGTGATACCCTCAAAGTCACCCTCCCTGCCCTGGATGTTCAGGTAAAGCCATATTTAATAGACACACGAGTGAGCACTTGTCACTCACATCATCCTAACAGATGTCTTTTGAATCAAATTGCTCGTTCAAAAACCCAACTCCCACAATTGAAAAGGGGTTTATATCATTCACATTCCTACAACAACGTTGTTAACCTCCAATGTAATGATTTTTTGCTATCTGTAAAGAATTTTTATATATTGCCTGTACTATGGTAGATTAGCAATAAATGAAAGGGCATCATCTGCTGCAAGAGTGTTTGGTCTGTTCTTAAATATCTTTACTGCCTTTGATAATTGAATATCAGGGGGCTGAGTCACCCACTTGTCTTCTTGTCCTTGTCACCCCCCTAAACACTCAGGAATGGGTTGTGCAGAAGGATTGCAGAGCATGGAGCATTTAATCATTAATGAGCTGCTCAGCTCCCTTTGGGTCAGGATCCCACCCAGGTCCTGTGGGTGAGACTGGTCTCACTGAGACTTCTTCATCTTCTCTTGGTGTCTGTTTTCCCTTTTTAAATTTTCTATCCCCACCACCCCAATAAAAGCCCCAAACAATCCACACCAACAGGTACTGCAAAGCCCTGACCTTCGTAAAGCAGTAATTTCCATCTAGGTAAATGTCCTTCTGCAGCAGTAGATGCTTTTTTAGAGACTGGGGATGGACTTCATTCCACTTGTTTTCATCTAAATCTTAATTCTGCATTTCTCTCCTGGAGACACTAAAAGAGACATTTTCATACTGCTGTGCTGGAGGGATGCCCAGAGCCCATTATGGCCCAGTGAGAGTCGAGTTTATACAGCGTTCAATTAAAGACATTTACCTTAACAAAATCAATATTATCCTTTGCATTTAAACCCAGAGAATTCAAACCATGTTCCACGCATTTGTTGGCCGTGGAGCAAGTGCTTTGCCTTGGTTATTCACAAAAGCCTCGGAGCAGGGGCCATGTGGAAGTTCTTAACTCCCAAACCCTGCACAAAGGCTGGGAGCCTCATGAACCAGACAGGCCTCGCCAACAAAGAAGCTGTTACTGGCTAGGAGAGAACATTTTATGATGAGCAAATATATGGCACACAGGATTTCAGCTTTATTCAGCAGCAGGAAAATTTAAGTAACTTAACCTGGAAATTCCACAGCTCCGGTCTGAGAACTTGAGCACCTGACCTGATCCTCTGGCTTTAATTTATGTCTTGGGGCCGAATTAAAGGACTACAACAGTACCCCAGGTTTTTCGTCTTAACGGGAAATTTCCTGGATTTTGTAGGCTTAACTCGCTCTTTTGTAACCCTTCAGCATAGCTGACTTTTTTCCCAGTTTTCAGGGTAGCAGCAAGGAAGAAAAATCCATGTTTCTAATGAACATCTGGGCCTCGTATGAGCGCTCGCGTGCTCCGCTGTGTAAATACGCGATTTACAGCTTCTTTTTCTTTTTTGAAATACAGATGTAATTTAGTCAATTTAAGGAGCTGCCTTTCAGCTTCAGAGCAGATTCTTTTCTCAATACATCACCGCTGGCTTGCTCAGGTGGCCAGGCTCAACTGGGCTGCTCCAAGGGAGGACGAGCTCCCACCCCACACCATCCTCGTCCTCCCTGTCCCTGTGCCTTATTCGGACTGGCTGCTCCTCTGAACTCAGATCTCGTGGTGTAGAGGGGCTTGAATTAATTTTATTTAGAAAAGCCAAAGCCACAGCAGAGGATCTGAGCTCCTGCTGACCCAAAGGGCAAAACGGCACAGAAAATTGCTGAGGTAGTGAGGGATCACTTACCCTGCAGTCCTGGGACAGGGAGGTGGGAGAGGCTGGCAGGAGCTGCCTTGCCCACCAGTGGGTCACAGGCAGGCACCAGAGGTGACTGCAGCACCCGGGCACCCCTCTATTCCACAGACCAAATTACAGCCAAATCCAGGAGGGCACGGGGCAGCCACTGAAAGAAAACCATTATCCACTGCTCAGACACACACACAAGCAGCAGGAGGATGTATGTCCTTGGGTTGCTGCAGCACAGGGTGGCAGTGCCATCTGCAGGGAGCTGAGCCACAGCCCGGCTGGGAGAGCACCTGAGGGACCCCAGGGGAGCAGGGCTGGCCATGGAGAGACCCCAGGAGGAGCAGGGCTGGATATGGAGAGACCCCTGGGGGAGAAGGGCTGGCCATGGAGAGACCCCAGGGGGAACAGGGCATGGAGAGACCCCAGGGAAGCAGGGCTGGATATGGAGAGACCCCAGGGGGAGCAGGGCTGGATATGGAGAGACCCCTGGGGGAGAAGGGCTGGCAATGGAGAGACCCCAGGGGAGCAGGGCTGGATATGGAGAGACCCCAGGGGAGCTGGCCATGGAGAGACCCCAGGGGGGCAGGGCTGGATATGGAGAGACCCCAGGGGAGCTGGCCATGGAGAGACCCCAGGGAAGCGGGGCTGGATATGGAGAGACCCCAGGGGAAGCAGGGCTGGATATGGAGAGACCCCGGGGGAGAAGGGCTGGCCATGGAGAGACCCCAGGGAAGCAGGGCTGGCCTGGCCTGACCCTCACTGCTCTCTCTCTCTCAGCTCTGCTCACCTGCAGTGCTGTTTAGAGCCTGCTCCTTTCACTGTCCTGCTTTCTCTGTTTGATCTCTGTGCAATTGGCAATATCCAGAGGCCGAGTTCCTGAGCTGACAAAGGCAGCTGACAGAGAATGAGCCTCACCCGAGGTGCTGCACACCAGCAGACACAGACTGACCCAGAGAGTGTCACGCAGTCTTTTCCCAAACCCTTTTTTCTAACTTAGCTGTTAAAAGACAAAAAGGGGAATAGGCAGAGGAGTTCAGCCCACGAAGTATATTTCTTGGTTGCTGAGAGACTTCAAATCTCCCTAATGAATAAACACAGCACGCTTAATTTTGTTTATGAAAACAGACGTATTGTGATGGCAAAAAGCATGAGTCAGTGCCCTGGGTGAGGGGAGAGCAGCAGCTGGAGACACTCACCGAGGAGCAACGCCTCGGAAAGCACAGCAGCTCTGCTCCCCACCAGTGCCAAGAGATGCAATTTCTCCTCTAACACGAACCACCAGGACTCAGGGAGTGGGAGAAGGCTTCCCCATGACCTGGCAGCTGGCTGCTGAGCAGTTACTGCCGTGAGCAGCGGCCACTGCACGCCCTGAGCCCAGCCCAGCTCAGCTCAGCCCAGGATGCTCCTGCTGCAGCTCACCCCAGCCTGGCCGGGCTCCTGGGCAGCCACCAGAGCTGCTGCTGGTCCTCACTGAAACCCAGCCCAGCCACCGGGGAAGGTGAGGATCTGGGACCCTCGGGGAGGAGGGATTGCTGACCCACAGAGCATGGTCCCACTCATCCCTGCATCGCCCCTGGCGTGTCTGGCATTTATTTGGCTTGAAAATGAGCCAAGTGGGCTTGGCTTCCTGTGGCTTCCTGGCCTGGTGAAGGTCCTGAGGCTTCACAGTGTCCGGTGAGCCAGGAGCAGCAGGAGCATTATTTCCTTGAACTGATTTTACTGCCCAAGAAAGCTCTCACCATCGGATTCCCTTCCCAAGTCCCCTCTTGCAAAGGGAACTGCAGTGTCCAGAGCACCTGAGGAGCCCTGAGCTGTCACGGTGACATTGCCACCTGCCACCAGCACCCTGCAGAGCCAGCCTGGCAGATCTGCCTCTGCTCCTGAGCACGCCTCCACCAACAGCCCCAGCCCTTCCTCCCACCACGGGCCTGCTGCTGCCTTGCTCAGTTCCACTGGTGCAACTCTGCCCTGCAGAGGGATGGAGGAGCCTCTCAGGCAGCTCTCCCTGGACAGAGCCCCTTTGTGTGCTGGGGGGCAACACACAGGGCTCTGTTCAAACAGACACAAGCTCAACGCTTTTCCTTCCTTCCTTGAAAAAGAAGTAAAAAAAGGAACCCATTTCTGGAAGGCCAAGCATGGAGGAAGGGAAGAAATTTCAATTAAAAACCTTAAATTTCAATTAAGAACCTTAAAAAGCGAAAATCACTCATCTTACACTGGTAATGCACACAGCACAGGAGACAGGCCAAGCTATCCCAGCTCCCTAAAAATGCCCCACAAAGACTGAAACAAGCAGGGATGCAAAGTTCTGTGTGTTCCACTTTCCACGTAAGGCAGAGGGGAGCCTGTCCCTGCAGTTACAATCTGTGATGGCAAAAAGAAACCAGAAAGGAATGATGCATTTCAGCTTGTCCAGCACTAAAATAAGGGCCCTTTTAAGCTTCTGCCATACAGCAGAAAGGAGTGTGGGCTCCTGGAGGCCGGGCCTTGCTCTGCAAGCACACAGTCCTTATTTTCAGGTGTTTAAACCAGTTCTCTGACAGGCCAAACCATTGCCTGTCACACCTGCTGGCAGAGCAAGGCTGGGGCCCGTGGATTTTCATCACTAAAGCCCGCACTTTTAGTCAAAAATCACCAGCTATAGAAAATATAAATCACCAGCTATAGAATAATAATAATTAAAAAAAAAGAAAAGAAAAAGAAAAGAGTGTAACTTCAGCAGACTGAAAGGTCACATTTATCCATGGTAAAATGGTGTCTGGGATCCAGGAGCACCAAGGGCTGTGTGGCTGCAGGGTTTGCACACTGATTTTGCACTAAGTGACATTAAAAGCCAGGTACAAAGCACAGAGGTGTGAGGGTGAGGGGCTCACAGTGCCCCTGCTGTGCCCCAGGGGTGGCTTTACCTGTTGTGTCATTCCTTTGGCAGTGTGGTGGATGTGCTCACACTCTAGGGAAGCTCTTGTTCCAGGGGGTTACTGCTCAGCAATTTCAACAGTAACTCTGTGCTCCACTAAAAGAATTACTTTCAATTTGTGTTAAGTATCAAATGAAGCCCTGGATAAATAAAGGCCAGCGAGCAATACCTTCTGGAGCCTGATCGAGTTCCAGGCCAGTGTTTCTGTTTCTGCAATTCAAATTGCCATAAAAGAGTGAAAACTCTGTGATCCAAGACCTTCTGTTGTTTTCCTTTTTGGTACCAGACTTGTCCCCTAAAGCTTAAGATGGCTGAATCACAGATGGATCCTTTTCCAGCTCCTTTGAAGTTCCTGATTAAACAGTGACTTTTCATGGCTCTTCAGCACAAAGCCAATTCCTCATCTGCCACAAGAGCACAAATGGAAGAGGATGTGACACCAGCCCGAACAAAATGCCAGAAGTTTCATATAAAACCTGTGACAATTCCTCCTCTGGTTCTCACAGAAGTCAAACTTTTCAGGTTCCCTGGCTCCAGAGGATGGAGCAGAGGCAGCAGCTCCCCAGAAGCACCCCTGGTACCATGGGGACTGCTGGATTTCCCATTTTGCTGTGCCCCTGGTGCAGGAAGGTCTTGGCCCTTCTTAGCACACAGATACACGCACACAAATAATGGTGAATAATAATTTCCCCAGAAGATCCATGTGAACCACTCTATATCCAAAAGTACTTATAATTCGGGGGGGGAAAAGTGTTTTAAAAACTAACTCTGTGGTAGTGAAGTTGGCTCAAACCAGCCCCTTTAAAGCAAACAAAAACCCTCCCTGAGCACTGAAGATTAGTTGGCTTTTCACCAGGCAGCTCTGATTGAAAATCAGAGGCAGATGTGAGGAGCAGAGCAGCAGCTCCAGCTCTCCTCTCACTGTCCCTGGCACGCTCTGAGAGTCCCCAGCAAACGGGCACGGGCTGGCCCCCGAGCCAGCGTGGCCACTGCAGGGCCAGAGGAGCCCCCCTGCTGGCCCTGCTGGCCCTGCTGGCCCCAGGGCAGCCTGCTGCAGTCACAGAGCAGGGCACAGCTCGGGGCTCACCAGGGAAAGCTGAGGTTCCTCCCCTCTGAGGGGTCTGTGTGCAGCTCAGCGTGGGGAGCTGAGATCCCTCCCTGCCCTGTCCTGGAGGGTGGGGACAGTCCTGCACAGGGCAGAGGGGCTCCTTCAGCCCAGGGGGCAGCCAGCAGGCAGGGAACTGCAGCAGGCTGGGCAAGAGGAGCACTGAGCAGCCCTAAACTCCTTTAAAAGGGAACTGAAGGAGAGAGTGTGATGATAAAAGAGGTTTTGTGCTGTGCTGGCAGAGGAGCAGAATTGATGATGTGATGAGTCAGTTCCCTCTCCAGCATTAACAACCCTCAACATCCCTCTTCCAAAAGCAGCCTCTGTTCGAGGTCCCTGGCTCCACCACCATCCTTGGGACAAGGATCTGCCTTCTCTCAAACGTGACTCTTCTTTTGGGGGAAGAGAAAAGCACCCCAGCACCACAACAAACGGTTCCAGGGCTGAGGGGCTGCCTGAGAGCTGCCTGGCCTCTGGGCAGGAGAGAACAGTTTGTGTCAAAATACATCCCATGTGAGTGATCCTATTTACAGCACAAAGTTCAGCCCATTCTAGCTTGCCCTACCCAGAAATATTAGGAGAAATGAACTTGAAAATTGAAAATCAGATCCACTTCCACATGCAGAATTGAACTTTGCAGGATTTTTTTTTTTAGTTCTTACCCCTGGGAACACTCCCCTGCACTCCCAAACGCTCCCTGCTGCAGGATGCCTGCAGTGCCTAGCACACCAGTGACACTCTGACTCTTGGGAAAGGTGCAAAATGAGACCTGACTCAGAGAGCTGCCCCCCAACAGCAGTGAAAATCCTCCTGAAGTGTCCCACAAAAGCACAGTGAGGGGATAACCCTCTCTCTCAGTTAGTTCTCTCTGGATAGTGAAAACGTGGAATATCTCTGCAATATTGGGCAGCAATGTGTGAGCCTGCCATGACAGAGAGCCTCAGGAGCATTAGTTTTACTCATTTTGTCCTTTTCTCCAAAACAAAACAATCTGAGAATGGCAATGCCATTGAAATAGAGAAGGTGGAAATAAGATTCCTGCTAAGAAACCATTCACCAGGAGGGCACAGGTAAAAGATCAGCTCTGCTTCATGACTCATCTCTGAATCTATAGTGATTGAAATGCTCACGTACTTTGAATTTTATGTGGTCACAATAAATAGCAACAAGCAATTGAGTTCACATCCTCAACGTGCAATACTTGGTTAAGGGAAACTCTCCACCTCACCATCTGCTCTCTCTTCCTCCTTTCTCTTGTTCCTGCAGCACCTTGGATTTCCACCTCCTTTTTCTCCCAAGAGAGCACAGAACCCCAAAAAAGCACTCCCAACATTGCAGAACCATCTTGAAAGAGCTGAGGAAACAGTCCCTGAATCTTTACAGGAGCAGCTTTCATGCCCTTTACACTCCTTCACTCTTTACACTCCTTCACCTGCAGACTTTGGGCTCTGGAGGCAGATCTCAGTGCAGTACAGTCCATGCTGGTTCTTCTTCCAGCAAGGAAACACGCTGGCTTCACTCAATAATAACAATAAAGAGGCATAAATAAATAAATAATAGCAATTACTGGTCTAACACTGCACCACAAGCACGACCCAGGCTGGAAGGGGAACCCCAGCACGCACAGCCCAGCGTTTGTCTGACTGAGCCCAGCCTGGCTCTGCACAAAGGCTCCCATTCTGCTCCAGCCCTGCCCTCGAGACAGAGCTGGAGCTGGACTCCAGCCCAGCAGAGCCCTCCTGGGAACCAGCTGCTCACGGGCAGCCTGGGCTGGAAATGGGCTTGGACACACGGCCCATCAGTGGCTCAGCACCTCCCAAAACCTGGGGAACGTGGCTCTCCTGAGCCCGGCGGCTGCTGACCCTGAGACCTAAGGAACAGCCAGGATTTCAGCGGCAAGGACTCCAGCAGAGCTCTCCAGCTACTCCACAGCTGCATTTTCAGCCTTTCTCCTGTTGCAGAGAGGGTTTTGGTGCTAAACCCAAAGCCTCCAGTTCCTTTGCTGTGCAGTTCTGCCTGCACTGGGGCTGCCCAGCCAGGAGCCACTTGCCAGCGGGGCTGGGGCCCACGGGACACCGAGGTCCCTCTCTGAGCAGCCAGCAGATCTCACCTGCCCACCTCGCTCAGCAGCTGCCCCGTCTCCCCCACGTGTGCCAGGGTGCACCCCGATGGAAGCACCTGCAGCATTCCCGGCCCCCAGGCCACCGTGGGAGGGAGCCTGGAGCAGGCAGGGGCTGTGTCAGCATTAGCATTATCAGCCACAGGCACCTGGGCTCCATCCCTACCTCAGCGAGGGACACAAGGCGCGCGTTGTTCCCTGCGCTCCGAGGGACCCGGGACAGCTGCAGTGCATTACAGCCTTCTCAAAGAAATGTTGTCTACATTAAGTACAAGCATTTAATTAGCACTTCATTTAGAGCATGTGGTACAGCTCACAGCTCCAGTTCGGGCCAGAGATGATTTTCAGGGGTGGGTGGAAGCAGCGGGTGATGCCAGGAGAGCAGAGCAGCTCCCAGGCTCTGCGGGGAACCCGTCCCTGCCCTGGAACCGGGGAGCAGGCACGGCTCACAGGAGCCACTGCCACAAGGGGCACGTAGGAGGTGACATCCCTTCCCTGCCCGTCACCCGCGGTACTCCCAGGCCAGGGGAGGGAGGTGTTCCTGCTCCTGAGCTCCGGGCAGCTGGCAGCTGATCCCGTCCATCCCGGGAGATGCCGCAGGGCCCCAGCCCAGCCCTGCCTCGCCCGGGGAAGCCCCGATGATTCAGACACCCCTGTGAGTCACCCTCCATCCCTCCCTGCCTGCCTCCATCCCCGGGACAGGCTGATGAGCCGCTGGCCCAGGCCAGCACCACTGGGCTGTGCAGAGTCCCCAGCCCAGCAGAGCTCCCCTTCCCAGGCTCGGGACCCCTGCTCTGCCCAGGACACCCACCCCAAATCCCACCTGCTCCACTTGCTCTAAACCACTCTGAACACAACCTCAGCCTCTCCAGCAGCACGCAGTGCAGCTTGCCCACGATTCTGTTGGGAGATCCGAGTGTCCGTACTGGCCCGAACATTCCCCTGGGAAGGAGAGCCAAAGCCTCCAGTGGGAGCTGCTTGCCAAGGCTGAGAGCAAGTCTAAAGGCAACTCACAGGCAGACGAGCAGAATGACTGCCCCAGAGCTGCTGCAGGGATCCAGCTCTGTATTTCACACCTCTCAAGCTGAAGTCTTGATCTGGCCAACCGCGGATTTCTGCATCTGCTTAAATCCCCAAATCCAGCTACTTTTGTAGTACCTACAAAAAGCACAAACAAACAAAAGTCCCTTAGAAGATGTAGCAAATACACTGTAATATTTTCAGAATAAATCTCCACCAGACAGACCAAGCAGCTGTGGTTTTGTGGGGTTTTATACACAAATGCACACACATCTATCTACTCATGTACATGGAAATCTATAAATACAGCTATTTGTGTATATATGATAAAAAATCTTCCTTGGCAGTACCTAAAACTGCCATTAAAGTCAACATGACTGTGGGGAACACACACATAAAATCACCGATTGTCTCTTTTCTGGTTTGTGAACAGGGTCTCCCCACTTTCCATCCTGTAGCCATATCCTGTGCAAGGGGCACCAGTAATCTATTTTTCACATTTAATTCTGTTAGAGTATTTATTTCAAGTGTCATACTCCAGCAGAACATGGCCATTATCATCCAGTTATCACTGGGGACAGCAAATGACACAGTGCAGGGACAAACAGCACTGCTGTTGTTTGATGTGAGACACACACAGCATTTAAATGCTAAAGGGATGGAAGGCAACACAAATCTCTGGAACAGATTCTGAGTTCCAAAATACTGTCCTGTCACTCTAGGCCCTTGTAAATAGCCTTGTCCATCTTTTTTGTGGGTACAATTGGGTCACTCCAGAGCTTCTCCTCTCCAGGCTGAACAATCCCAATTCTCCAGGACAGCTCTCCCAGGGTCTCACTGAGAATTAAAAGGTTGGTCCCAGTTGGACAAAATGCAAATGCAGGAGGTGCTTGTCCTGCTCTTTGCAGTGGCTGTGATACGTGTCTGCCACAGTAAGAGCAGCTGGGAAAGGCTGAATTTGCCTTCAGCATGACCTAATTCCCACCGTGCACACCCGGGGAGCGGCGGCTGCTGGGCTGCAGCTCGGGCTCAGGAGCTGGGGCTGAGTCCCGGCAGATGCAGGAGCAGCTCTGGAGCTCTGAGCACCTCTGGCTGCTCCCTAGAACTGCAGGACACCGGGGAGATGAGTGCTGGGGAGAGGCACACACGGAGCCTCTGCTGGGGGAAGCCGAGAGGAGAGTGAACAGAAGGAGCAGGGATCCCATGGGGCAGAAACTCTGATTTACATTGTCCAAAGGAACAGAAACAGGGCTTAACGAGGAGACAGGAAAGACATCTTGGGCTGGGATTCTGCTGGCTCCCCTTCTCCTCTCTGCATATTCCCTGGAAGTTTTCCTTGTGGCACTAACTGCTTCATGTGCATCTTGTTTACTTTTGGCCTGGATCACTTCCTTTGGAGCCAGCCCAGCCCCTGTTGGGAACATCAGATAAATCTGGATTCATTTGAAACTCCCTTTTGGAAGAGGCAGGGTTGTCCTTGTCAACATGTCAGATTAGGAATGCTCCATTTGGTTTAATGGGGCTGGCTTTTGGTTTAATCCAAAAGACTCCATAAACTTCCATTGTAATTTATGCTCCAAAGCTCACGGCCTTCAGAACTCAGATTCCCCCCTCCTTTCCTTTCCGTGGCTTTTTGGAGGTAGTGGTTTCCTTTCTGAGTTGTTCCTTTGCTGTACATCAGATCAATTGTATCCACCAGAGGGTCCATTTATTCTGCTGTAAGGGAGGGTTTTTTATCAATCTGAAAACAATACAATTTTTATGGTCTGCAACGTTTAAAAATGCATCAAAGAATGAAGGGAAACCAAGGAACAGAATATTACAGAAGGGTACCTGAAATCACTACAGGATCGAGTGGGACCAGATTTATTTCTCCTAACAAAGAATTCTCAGCTGTTACTGGCAAGTGATTTCAGACACAATGGAACAGCAACTTCTGAAAAGTCTCTGTAGTTCTCTTACCTCATAGATGGATGGATGAACTCCATTCCTAAAGGAGATCAAGAGGACAGCAAAAGGCACCTTTTACATTAGTAACTGTAGAGTCCTCTGAGGTTCTCTAAATACTGAATGAATCAGAAAAGTTCTTGGATTTTTGAGAGGAGGGATAGCCACGACTCCAGTGCTGAGCTGGCACTCAGGACATCTGGGTTTAAATCCCATCTCTGGCATCTCCAGCATCTGGCACCCACACATCCATTGTGAGACGTTGAATGAGTAACTGCCTGCCATTCCCAGCCCGTGGAACAGGGATAATGACACTTCCTCACGCTCCC
Source organism: Irena cyanogastra (assembly GCA_013397155.1). Taxonomy (NCBI): domain Eukaryota; kingdom Metazoa; phylum Chordata; class Aves; order Passeriformes; family Irenidae; genus Irena; species Irena cyanogastra. Next base: position 68,937 of record VWZV01011941.1, on the reverse strand, counting down.
CTTTGGTCTGTCTGGTCCACTTAGGTGAAAAATGAATCAGCTCAGAGCCTGTCCTTGCACAGCCGCCGACAGCCAGCTCGGAACACGGAGTCAGTGGGATTTGGCCAACAGAAAATGTTCTCCAGAGATGGTTCAACCCTTTTGAAGGAGCTCAGAGGTTGGAAGGGACCTCATCCCAAGCCTCTGCCATGGACAGATCCACTGTCCTAGGCTGCTCCAAGCCCTGTCCAACCTGGCCTCGGGCACTGCCAGGGATGGGCAGAGAGGATGCAGAGAAAGCTCAGCACCCTGAGGCAAACATCCCCCCATAACCCTCAGAGCTGGCACAAATAAAGCTGTCAGACATTTTTAATATTCCTCGGCTATTTAAAATGTGAATATTCATCATTCTTGCAAACCAGAGCCTAATTAGAATCATAAATTATTGCTTCAGTGTAGAGCAGAAGAGCAGTTTGTGCTCTGAGGCTCACTTCACCCCGAGGAGCCCCAGTTACACCTCGTGTGTCCCTGAGCACAGTAATGAGGCACCAAGCACCACACAGGTTTTACCTTCTACAAACCATTAAGGGGCAAACCCAGATTTCCAAGCTGGATGCCTTAAATACTTCTTTTACTCCCAAAAAGGCTTTTGAAGGGGGTGCTGAGCAGCAGGAGTGGGTGGGGAGAGTGTTTGTGGGAGAAGGGAAGAGCCCAGCCCTCCCTAACCCCTCACGTGCCCAAAGGCTGCTGGTTTCCACTTCCAGTGAGGATCTGAGACCTCTGCAAGTTGTTTCTTAAATAAATAAAGCTCTCAGAATCACAGAATCATTTGGGTTGGAAAAGCCCTCCCAGCCCATCCAGTCCCAGCTGTGCCCAGTGCCCACCTTGTCCCCAGCTCAGGGCACTGAGTGCCACCTCCAGGAACTCCTGGGACACCCCAGGGATGGGCACTCCAACCCTCCCGGGGCAGTTCCAATCCTGAGCACCCTTTCCACGGGGAAATTCCTGCTGAAATCCTAATCAGAGTGCCCGGGGATGAGCGCAGGAGCTGCCCAGCCCTCCGTGGTGCCCTTCCCTCCTGGTGGGGCGTTTGCTGAGCTGGCTGCAGGTGCCGTCTCTGGGGGTGTTTGTTATTCAGAGGGACAACAAACCCTGGCTGCTCGGGGGTTGTGGCTGCACTCCTGAGAAGCCCCCAGGGAGCTGAGGCTGTGCCCAGTGCCCGGGGGCTGACACGGCAAACACATCTGGAGGCGTTTCCAGCCCCAAGAGATTTTCCTGTTTGGCAAAAGGAGAGGAACACTCCGATCCCTGCTGGCACTGCCCTGGGAGGGTCCCTCAGCCCCGGGAAAATCAAACTGACACTGGTGGGACCAAGGGCAGAACGTGGCCAGAGACAGGACACAAAAGCAGGGAAAAGGCAGATCCTCCTCAGCTCTGAGAAGTGGTACTCACACGAGTGCTGGGAATTCCTCTGGTCCTGCTCTGCCTCTGAGATCGATCCCATTTCCATCCCATTTCCATCCCATTTCCATCCCATTTCCAGGCCTTTTGAATAGATCTGCTCCACATAAGGAAAAATGACAGGGTTTAGTTCCACAAAGTAATAATGAAAAATGAACAGTTCTACTGTGTGTGCCTATTACACCTCCTTTTAAATAATAGTAGTAATAATAACAATAGTAATAATATTTTTGATGATTTAATTATTTGAAAATCATACATTTTCCTCAACAGAATAATCTAGAAATCAAAAAGACATTGTTTATATTTGGATTTTCATTAGATAAGATACTTTCCCTTTTTAGCCTGTTTTTAGTATAAAAATAGCACCAGGGTAAGAACCAAAATCTAAACCTGTTCTATTTATTTGTGTTAACAACAGTACTAATTTCAGGCTGCCTCTTTCCTGCACTACACTTTTCTATATTTTCTTCTGAGAGCTGTCCAAGATTCTAGCCTTGAATCTAAACCTTTTTCTATTTCCTCGCAGGTCCAGCACCAAATCCCAAGGATCAAATTATCTCCTGGAATTTAAGTGTCTCTACAATAGATCAAATACATATTTAAGAAAAAACCCTTCAGATTATTTAATATGTGTGTGTTTTAAGAATATGCAAATTTAAAGAGGAAATATGAAATAATAGCTTAAAGTGAGGCATAAATTAAACACCAGCTATTTCAAATTTTATCTAAACTATTTCTATATTCTCAAATAGTGCATCACTGCTGCTGGTATGGTAAAGGAAGGAAAGGGAGCAATTCTCCAGGACAGTTAAATGAGTAAATGAGCTTTACTCAGAGTGGGAATGGGGAGAGGAAGAAATTCAGTGTTTGAGTTTCAGTACATCTGTGCTCAATGAGAGGTCCCTCAGCACTGAGAAACCAATAAGGAACTGAAAAGGCAAGAAAACTTCTCTTCTCCTTGCCATTTACCCACACAAATGAGGTGTGAGAAGCTGATTCCGTGAGCTCCAAAGCTCTGACAGACAGGGATGAGGAGCAAGCACTTGGGCTCACTGACTTTGGGGAAAAGCCTGATTTTAATTGTGACTGGTGGAGCTTATGGCTTCTCCTCCTGATGCATCCAAAGTATTTCAAGACAGCTTTTAACTAATAATTTCAAGCTGCTGTTTTTAAAGCTTTTAAATTGAGTTTCAGGTTTTATTCAAAAGCAGTTTCACACCAACTGGAAGTGAAACCAGGTGTCCTGTAAAGAACAGATGCTTTCCAGCACTTCTAACCTAATAAAACCAGAAAACCTGCTCGTCTGAATGGATTTACAGAATGGATTGAACATTTATCTATCAGGCCTCCTCCCCGAGAGCAGACTTTATAGAGCAAAATAAATCCAACACATAAAAGTCAACATTTACTAAGAAAGCATTTTAAAAGAGCAAATGCAAAACAGCTTTAAATCTGCTCTTCACCTCTAATGTTTCTGGCTGTTGATATAGATCATGACTTTTAGTTGTCATTTAAATAACTTCAGCCAGTTCCCTTCAAACATTTCCCTTTCCCTGAAGCAAACAGGGCAGAGGCTGCTGCAGCACAGCTGGCAGGGCTCTGTGCTGGGGGAGCACCGCTACAAGGTAAGTATATAAATATCTGTAACTTATTTCTGTTCTCCACAGCTCGGGAAGGGATGAACACAGTGCAGAAATGCCGTTTTCCCTCGCAGCCACCAGAGGGGAGCCTTTTCCTTCTGTAACTTGGGGACAGCCTCAAACTGCCCAGCACATGGAAAGCATCGGGAGAGGCACAGCCAGCTCCTTGGATTCAGCAGGGAACTCTGGCATCGTTTTCAAAGCCAGTAAATACATCCACCCAGCCAATTAAAAACTACCCAGCCAGCTCATAACCACACTAATTATTTATGTGTGCGTGCTGAAGACTCTCGGTTCCAGGGCTTTGACATGAAATACGGATTTCCATGGGAGCCCTGGGCGCTTCTCCTCCCTCACGCGGGGCCGGGACTGATTCCCGGGGGAATCCCGGGGCTCCTGCTGAAAGGCCAAACCCGAGTGACAAGGGACAGGCTGGAGAGGCTGGGAGCTCGCTAGCTGCGGCCTCAGTGGGAGCTCACATGCTGTGCATGCTCTCCTGGCCAGGTTCGTTATTTGGGAGCAGGTTCGCACCTGCAGCACGAGCAGCGTTTCCTCTTGCTGGGGGTTAAGGAGTCGGGGCCAGGCTGCACCCAGCAGGTGAGAGAGGTCCCTGTGGTGGCTCAGGGGCTGGAGGTGACACCTGCGCTGGCCACCGGCACGGGGACACGGCCGGAGCCGAGCCCAGCCGGCCCTGGGGCTGTTCCTGCGGGCGCTAACCCGCAAATCCTGTCCTGGAGCCCAGCGAGGCGCCGAGGTGGGCGGCAGGGGAAGGCTGAGGTCAGCCCCAAACACACGGAAATCTCTGCTGCACTGCCCATGCCCTGGAGCCGGGACTCGGCACTGCTGGTCCCCTGTGGCGAGCTCAGTGACAAACCAGAGAGCCCAGAGGGGATGGAGGATGTTCATCCCTTAGTGCTGGTCCCACGGCGTGGGACAAGCTCAGTGACAAACCGAGAGCCCGGGGGGCAGGTGGGATGTTCATCCTTTAGAGCTGTTCCCATTTGGCAAGCTCAGTAACAAACCAGAGAGCCCAGGGGGGACAGGGGGGATGTTCATCCCTTAGTGCTGGTCCCACGGCGTGGGACAAGCTCAGTGACAAACCAGAGGGGAGAGGGGGGATGTCCATCCCTTAGTGCTGGTCCCACGGCATGGGACAAGCTCAGTAACAAACCGAGAGCCCAGAGGGGATGGAGGATGTCCATCCCTGGCTTTGCTCTGTTTCCCCAGAGCACACCCAGCACAAGGCTCTCCAAGGAGCCCGGAGGAAGCTGGCTGGGCGTTCAGGAGCTGCTGCCGGGGCTGTGTGATGCAGAGCCCGTTCCCTGCGAGCACACCCTTGCCGGAGAGCCCCGGGCACGGCTCCGTGCTGCCGGAACCGCTGGGATTTCCACTTTTCACCGAGGCTTCGGGAGCAGAAATCCTGGGAATGACTCAGCTGCTCCGCCGCCTTTCCCCGCCACAATCCCGTTTTCACGGGACACAAACAGCACGGCCTGGCTGTCCCTGCTCCTGCACAGCCCTCCCTGAGGCACAGCCGTCCCTGAGGCACAGCCCTCTCCGGGGTACAGCTCTGTCCGGGGTACAGCTCTGTCCGAGGTACAGCCCTCTCCGGGGTACAGCCCTCTCCGGGGTACAGCCCTCTCTGGGGTACAGCCCTCTCCGGGGTACAGCTCTGTCCGAGGTACAGCTCTGTCCGAGGTACAGCCCTCTCTGGGGTACAGCCCTCTCCGGGGTACAGCTCTGTCCGAGGTACAGCCCTCTCTGAGGTACAGCCCTCTCCGGGGTACAGCCCTCCCTGAGGTACAGCCTTGTCCGAGGTACAGCCCTCTCTGGGGTACAGCCCTCTCCGGGGTACAGCCCCTGGCCCTGGCTGCTCAGAATTCACCCATCAAAGCTCACCAAGGGAAGGAGCACTTCCTACTGTCAAGATGGTTTGTTTTCAGAGAAACTGCACGTAATAAAAAAAATCTTCCCTTGAAACAGGTCCTCGGAAGAGCAAAATAATTGAGATTATGCTCTTTATTTATCATCAGAAAGGGATGAGGCTTTAAAGCTGTTTTACAGTTGCTGTCAATTCTGACCTTTCCATGCAGCTCATCAGCAGTCTCTTATTTCTCCTTCTTTAAATAAAGGGAAAGAAGTAATGAATTTTAACAAAGACTTCTTATGCCTCGGCGATTCTCAGAAGCCTGAGTTAAAGCAGCACTAAGAAAACCCAAAGAGCTTCAAACTGTTTGAGAGAAAGTTCTCATCCTCGCCATTGATCAGCCCCTATTGTCACTCCATTTCTCGCCTCATTACCCGTGAGTTCTCCAGTCGTTTGATATAAAAGTAAAACAGAAAATGAAATAATTCAATAAGTTAAAATGTTTGAGGCTTCTTTAAACAAGTATCTCGAAGTACTAATGACATAAGAAAATTCACAGGCTTTTCACACCTTGCGGAGTTTCTCTCATCAGGTGAAAGCCTTGGCTGGCAATGACCGAACTCCGCTCTGCTCTCCCCAGCCCAATCCTGCCCTTCCCCGGACACCGGCTCAGGTGGGCTGAGGTGCTGCTGTCCCCCAGTGTCACAGGCTGTGATTTGTCCCGGTTTTACCTTGGGCAGCGCAGGGAGGGGAGGCTGCAGGGAGGGGAGGCTGCACGGGGCACAGACGGAGATTCCAGGGCAGGGCAGGGACTGAGTGCCCGCAGCTGCTCTCACGCACATTGCTCACTCACACATTGCTTACTCACACGCATTGCTTGCTCACACACATTGCTTACTCACATTCCTTACTCACAGACATTGCTTACTCACACACATTGCTTACTCACATTCCTTGCTCACACACATTACTAACTCACATTCCTTACTCACACACATTGCTTACACACACACATTGCTCACTCACATTCCTTGCTCACACATATTGCTCACTCACACACACATTGCTAACTCACATTCCTTACTCACACACACACATTGCTCACACACATTGCTAACTCACATTCCTTGCTCACACACATTGCTCACTCACATTCCTTACTCACACACACACATTGCTCACCCACACCCATTGCTAACTCACCCCTCACACACACATTGCTAACTCACACACTTTCCTTACTCACACACATCACTAACTCACAGCCTGCCCCAGCTCTCCTCAACACACCTGCTGCTGTTTATTTGAGCTGATAACCAGGCCAGCAGCTGGTGTGGCAGAATCTCCCTAATTCACATCTTTTGGTCCATTTCTATGTAATTAGATTTCCAGAATAAGTTGGGGAAATGCTGAAAACTTTCTGTTTGTCTCTGCTACCCAAGCAAAGCAATCTCAGAACCTCACTTTGTATAAACACCAACAAGCAAAGCACTTCTTCTTTGGTCACCTCAAGAAAGAAAAAGCCCATTAATGCTATTGGTTTGTCACTTCTACCATCAGGTCAGAAACCCCTGTTTCTGACAATACTTCACTGTATTTGCCAGTTTCTGCCTGCAGCTCTAACTGGAACCAGGCACAAAATAGCAAAACACTTCGGTGCTTGCAGAGATTTGTGAGGTGGGAGAAACTGCCCACCCTCAGAGAGAAACAAGGAAATCTCATTAATATCCATGTCTGCGGGGAGGCAGAGGGCTCTGTTTCTTTGGATTTAGTCATTAATCTGTTTTTATTACTTTCATTAGTATTGTCATCCATGCTTCTGCTACTTTATACTTTACCAAGTTAATTAATGCTAAAGATTAAAATGCAGCTGCCTAAAACATCCTACCAAGATTCAAACTGGAAAAAACCCCACCAGAATTCTAGAAATAAAGTTTTATGAAAGAACCAGCTCTGAAAGAACTGGTTGAGCAGCTTTGGCTTTTAGGAGTTGATCTCCAGCAAGGTCTAGGAGCTCATCTCATTCTGGGGCAGATTAGGAAAAACAAAGAGAAAACAGCAGATCTCCTTTTGTGCTTAAAAAAACCCCAAACTGTTTCAACAACATCCACACCTGGGCAGTATTTTACCAGGGAACATGAAAAAACAGAGGAGCCCAGAGCACTAGGAACCCGTGGATTGCTTTGCCCAGGAACACCAGAGCAAAATCCCAGTGGGGCTGGAAGCTCCAGCTGCACGTGCCGCCCCAGGCTGGCTCTGGCTCACCCAGCTGGGACTGACCAGGGGCTGTTCCCTGCTCAGGGGTGAGCACAGAGCTTTCCTGGCTCACTAAACCCAGCTCTGCCTCCTCTGCCATGTCCCGGAGGTGGAGATCTCTGTAAGGCAGCAAATGTTCTGGGGCTTGTGAAAGCTCGTAAAAACTGAGGTTTATAATGCTATTTAATATTGAAATCTCAGCCTTCAGAGATCAAAAACAGTGAGATGAGTGGTTAAATGAGGATAAACCTCTATACTGCACTTAAAAACCAGCTGTACATCTGGGAAGAGCCACATGAGAATTTCTGAGGCTGCTCTGTAAGAACTCACCAGGCATTTGAGCTGTTACTGAAATGCAACAATCCTGAGTTGCTCAAGGGGATGCGGGAAAGAAGAAGAAGAGGAAAATCAAAAATGCTGGGGGGAGAGCTAAATGCATAAATTGGCATATTTGTGCCTATTTCCATTCTTTTCATATTTCTGAATTAATTTGGTCTTCATAAAAAAATAATGGCAGCCTCAGAGGGAGCTGCAGAGCATTTCAGGCCGTGGCACAGAGCAGAATCACACAGTGGCTTGGGCTGGAGGGCACACTGAACATCACCCACGGCAGGGACACCTCCCACAGTACCAGGCTGCCCCAGTGTCCAGCCTGGCCTGGGGCACTGCCAGGGATCCAGGGGCAGCCCCAGCTGCTCTGGGCACCCTGTGCCAGGGCTGCCCACCCTGCCAGGGAGCAATTCCTGCCCAATCTCCGACCTAAAGCTGCTGAGGGCATTGCCCTGTCCTGTCTGTTTCCCCAGCCTGTCATTCCCAGCACGGGCAGCAGCTGCGGGTGGACCCTGGGGCCCCTGGCTTCATTAGAGAAGAGGGATGTGCAACGTCTCAGGGTACTTAACTCCAATTAGCTGATTAGCTGGAGGGAAAATCCGAGCAAACACGAGGCTGTTTGATGTCTGGGAGTCAAAGACTGCCAGCTGTCTCTGTTTGGAACCCAGAGACTGCCTGGGCTTTCCTGGTGGTGTGGAATTTGGGGTGGCTGAGGAGGAGCTCCTGTGCTCAGCCTGGCCAGGGAAGCTGCTGCCCGAAGTCACAGCAGATCTGGGGTGCCCGATCCTCACCCTGGGGTGCCCTGGGTGCCTGAGGGGAGCACATGGCTCCAGGGAGAAGAGCTGCAGAAGGAAAACATGGGGGTGTTGGTGATACCTGAGGGAAAGGGATCACTCTGGCAGGAGCTGTTAACAATAAAAACAGCAGCAGCTCCCTGCTCAGAGATGGGGCTTTGCATCCACAGCCCAAACAGCTCCACGTGCCGCTCCCAATTATTACAGATACTCTGAAGGAGTAGGACAGTTTCACAGCTCCATGGAATAATCCAGGCTGCCAGAGCAGAGCCACAGGCAAAGCCCAGCCTGGCACTCCCAAACCACTGCCCCCCTTTTGGGCTGAACCCCTGTGGGGACACACCTGGGCTGCCTGCTGCTGCTCCTGGCTGTGCTTTCCCTCCTCTCCCTCCTTTTCCACCTTCCTCTCTGGCTGCTCCCCGGGCTGGACTGGATGATCTCTGAGGTGTTTCCCAATGGATGCTGTGCAGCCCCAGTGAGCTCGGGTGGGGCAGCCAGGTGAGCTCACACCTGCCCAGGGCTGGCAGCAAGAGGCAGTGCCAGGCACCAGGGACTGATCCCAGTGCCCGCCTGCCACGGCAGCTCTGTTCTGTCACCTGAGCACCACACCTGAGCAGTATTTGAGCAGAGAGCAGCACACAGAGCTCCCCAAGGGCTCAGAGCTGCCAGGAGATTTCCTTCCCCTCGCTGCCTCCTCCAGGCTCTGCTGTGCTCTGTGTCCTGCAGGTTTTCAGCTGTTCTGATTAATACTCAGACTCTCCATGTCTGCACCAGAACCAGGCCCTGGCTGAGACTGGGACTGTCAATTCTCATTCCTACATTTTCTATTACATTTACTGTCCTGTCTCACTGCTTTACCTCATATGACATTTGTGCTTTTCTTTCCCAGTCTTCTTTTAACGGCACTATTGATTCAAATGGATGCAATAAATCGTTTTCAAGGAACATGTTCCTGGTTAAGATCAAATCAGAACACTCAGCCAAGTTAATTGTCTTAAAAGGTGTGTTTAGGATCAGTGGAGAAAAGTTTCTTTATTGGATCAGACTCTGATCACAGATTTAATGAGACTTGCATGGTATGAGACAGGACAAATCTGGCCTTTAATATTTACAGTTCTCCAATAAACCTTAGCAATTAGTTTTTAAATAGCAGTAGCAATATGCACACTATTACTTACTGTGAAAGCTTCAAACATTTAGCATAGGATAGTTTTCCTATAAAAATAACTTTTAAACTTTGATTGACAAAGACATTAATAAAATACTAGAAATATCTTCCTACAGAGAACAGAAATGTTATTTATCCCAAGCTATCCTGTGCCCAAACCACACGAAGTCCATGTGCTTCAGAGTTAGACATTTGCCATTTAGATTCCAAATTTATACACAGACTACATTAAATTGCTGGGATGAAGGGATCCAAGACTCTGATATAGAAAAATGTCCAGAGGAGAGCCTGTCCTGCCCCCAGCCCAATAATTCACAGCAGGCAGCACCCACTGCAGCCATGCAGCACACACTGCTGCCAGGGAAAGGGACACAACCCCAGGGAGACAAACAATTCCCAAAGCATCCTGCTTAGCTGGGAAGCAAACCCACTCAGAGCTCAGAAAATGAGCTCTGGGTAAGAAATGCAGCCTGTGGAACAGGGGCACTGCAAACTGACAAAGTGCTGAGTGTTCAGTGCAGAGTGCCAGGACCGCTCCTCGATTGCCCTCTGCCAGTCCCCAGAGGAAAGGCTTCCAGAGAGGCCGAGGCAGGGCTCACAAAAATTGGTTTTGAGAACATTCTTGTTGGCCAGAGTCATTAAAGCTGCAAAAACCTGCCAGTACGGCCCCTGCAGGCAGCTCCAGCAGCAGTTCCTGCAGTGAACACCTCTTCAAGCACAAAGCAATTCCCACTGCAGCCTGTGCTGTCTGCCCCAGCAGGCTGGCCCTGCAGCAGCTCCGGGCACATCCCAAGAGACAAGGCTGCTCTGCTGTCCCTGCAGGTGCTGGGAAGGCAGCAGTGGCAGAGCTGTGTCACACACCTGCTGTGTCACACACCTGCTGTCACACACCTGCTGTGTCACACACATCTGCAGTGTGTCACACAT
>VWZV01011941.1:42577-57864 GCA_013397155.1 Irena cyanogastra | reverse complement strand
TGTCACACACCTGCTGTCACACACCTGCTGTGTCACACACCTCCTGTGTCACACACCTGCTGTCACACACCTGCGGTGTGCTGATGCTCCTGCAGCCTGGGGCAGCACTCCTCACTCCCCCAGCACTCCCAGCACAGGCACACAGAGCTCCCTGTCTGCCCCCTGCTCACCAAACCACCAGCACTGGGGAAATCTCCCTCCCAAATGTGCTGCTCCTCCAAGACTCCAGCGCCTGCAAGGTGCCCAGGAGGAGCTGGATTTCCTGGTTCAGAGAAAAAGCTCCTGCCCAGCTGTGTGCAGTGCAGAGCAGGCAGTGCTGACCTGGCCCAGGTGAGCCCAGTGCTGGGGATGATCCCTGCAGGGAGCACAGGGCTGGACACACAAACCCTTCTCCTCAGCTGAGAGTAGAGCAAAGCCCTGCCCTGCTCTGGCCCCGGGCTCCCTGGCACAGCAGGGCTGGAAACACAAACCCTTCTCTTCACCTGAGGGTAAAGCAAAGCCCTGCCCTGCTCTGGCTCCGGGCTCCCTGGCACAGCAGGGCTGGAAACACAAACTCTTCTCTTCACCTGAGGGTAAAGCAAAGCCCTGCCCTGCTCTGGCCCCAGGCTCCCTGGCACAGCAGGGCTGGAAACACAAACCCTTCTCTTCACCTGAGGGTAAAGCAAAGCCCTGTCCTGCTCTGGCCCCGGGCTCCCTGGCACAGGGGGATCATTCTCTTCTCCTTCCAGGCCCACCCCAGGCTGCTGAATCACCAAATCCCCCGTTTGTCACAGATTTCTACCTCCAGGTTCCTCTGTGCCTCTCTGCAGGGCACAGGAGAGTTTTAATGTGAGCAATCCTTAAATGTCAGTGTAATGGGAAGCAGATGAGTCTTTTATGACAGCAATTTTTCTTTCGTTTTTCCTGCTAAAACTAAGCAGCAGGAATAATAAAAAAAAAATGTTTAGATGGTGAAAAGTGTGGTTTGGATCAGACATCACCATAACTCTGCCTTAGCCACGTGAGGCACGTCAGTGAATAAGGCACCAGCCTCCTCTCAGAGTGCTCTGATGCAAGCTGCACCCATGGAGCTGCAGGAGAATTCCTCCCCAGCGCTGCCCAGCCCCTCTGCTAACCAGGCTTTGTTCTGGACTCACTTTTGGGCTGCTGGAGCTGCCTTGGCTCTCCTGGGCACTGCAGAGCTGAGGGGCAGTGCCTGCCCAGACAGCACACATCCCAGGCTGCAGAGTGGGGAGGAAAAGCCATTTTTATCCTGTTCCTCCTACCTCGCTTCCAGAATTTGGTACGTGGCACTTGCAGAGCCTGCAGAAGGAGCCAGGGATTTAATGAGCATTTGAAAGTTAAATAATTTGTAGATGTGACTGTTCTGAAGCCTCTGTTTGCAGAGAGCCAAAAAAAGCAATGTCTCTGTACCCAGAGGAAGCTGAACCTCTCTACACTTCCCAAAAATCTCTTCAGAAAGTCCTGGAAATGCCAACTGAGCCAGACAGGCAGCACTTTGGGAAGGCCACAGACTCAGGACATGTCCTTGCTACAGCTGCTGAAGGATGGAGATACCTGAAACCCCTGATATCCACTCCCTCCTGCACGAGTGCATGGAGCAGATGTTCTTTGCACCCTTTTGAAAACAACTTTTCAAACATTTATCACACTGTTATTCAGCTGAATCATAGTAAAGCCTCGAGGTGTTTCTGCTGTCAGGCTGAGGCAGCACAGAGCTCACACCTTAAAGCAGAATTGTAAGTAATAGCATTAAAAGGAAAAAGCACACGCAAGCAGTGGGGGAATAAAAGAAGGCAACATTTCAGCAGGCTGGATGCTGACCTGTGAGATCTCCTGGGCTGCTTGCCTTCTGTCTGCACCAGGGGTGCACTCCTCTGGTGGAGAGGGGAGCAACGCCTGTGCTGAGGGCACTGAGGGGGTTCCAGCTGTGCCTTCCCCCTCTGGAAACCTTCCTGCCCATCTCAGCAGAGGCAGGCAGAGCTGTCACCATCTCAGCACCTACACTCACATCCCTCTTGCAAAAGTTCATGACATATGCCCTGAATAGTAACATTCCTTATCAGGACAAGTGGGAACTGAATCCTCAGTAACCTTTTCAAATTCCGCTCTCAGACTCAGCCAGAGGTGCCCCCGGCCTGAGCCCTGCTGGCCCCAGGGTTGCTCCAGGGCTGCTCTGGCCAAGGACCAAAGCTCAGGCTGGCTCTGAACCCGGGCTGCTGGACACCTGGTAGAGGCAGACCCGAGCTGGCAGAGAGCTCCCCTGGCTCTGCTCAGAGGATCCCAGACTGCTGTCCAGGGCTGCCTGATCCCAGTGGCACAAAGGAGCTCACTCTGCCCACGGTGCCTCCAAACCTGCCCCTGGGGACAGCACCCTGCACTCACGGGGACCCCGGCAGGAAACCACCCACACAGGGCTTCTGCTGCAGAACTCAGCACTGCCACACCACCCCGTGTGCAGACAGGTCCATAAAGGCCCAGAAAAGAGCATCTTCAGATTCCCAGCGTGTCTGAAAGAAAAGCAGCAGGATGGGGCTTGACCCCGGTGTCCATCCTGACTTTGCTCCCAGCTCACCTCAGATTTTGGCACACAGATCAATCCTGTTCCCAAGGCTCGCTGCCTGTTCAGCAGGTGAAATGATCCACTAATTACCCTCAGCTTTTCCACATGCCCAGAAAGCAATTTGTCATGAAATTACAAGTTCTGAGAAGGAGCAGACAGGAGCTTTGTCCATGCCCTGCATGGGGGAGAGCCTCACAGCCTCAGCCTGGCAGCAGCTCTCCTGTTCTTGTGCTCTGTCTGCTCAGGAACCACTTCAGAGGTTGGTTTAACCCTCAGGTAATCTCTAATACAGCTGTAATTAAAAACCTGCCTGGGACCGAGCAAATCAGCATCAATCCTTCAGGCTCTGAGGGACAACAGCACTCCTCTGTGGCCTGATAATTTGAAGGTGGCTGATAAAAAAGAAGTCAGGAAGTTGAATAGCTGATCTGTTCAACACAGTTTATTTTTAATTTCCCTGCCTTGTTTGTGACTAAGATCTTCACCATGCTGAGCCACCTAACTGCAGCGTTATTCACATGCACAATTGGAACAAAGCAGCAAACAGCTCACACTAATTCCCTACAAAGCCAGAACAAATTGTATCATTTGCAATGCAAATGTGATTTCAAGCTTCATTAACATCTTCTTCAGGGCCTGTAGCAGGACAGTGATGCTTGCCAGCTCCCAGCCTTGTGCCAAGCACCCTGCCACCCCTCAGCTCCTTCTGCCAGGCAAGGAAACTGCAACACAACCAGCAGAAAAGCCACCAGCAGTAACAGGGCTTGCTTTGCTCCAAAGTTAACTTTCATTTTAGTGGAGTAAATTCCTGGTGCACCCAAACATTGCCATTTCTTCTGCCTTTGCTTAAATAACTTCAGATCACAGCAGCCAACGGGGATGAAAACGGGAATTAATTTCCTCAAAAACACCCCAGACCCCTGTGAGCTTCCTTTCACTCTCAGGACTGAAAATGAAGTCAGATTGTGAGATAAAACCTTCGTACAGACGGAGATGTGAGATAAGAGCTCCAGGATCTGGCTGTTCTGGTTCCTGCTGTGCATCCCCGGTGCTCCCAGCAGACTCCAAGCCCTGCTCCATCCCGGGGAGAGCAGCAGGGGCTGTGGGACAGCCAGCTCTGGGGCAGGGACAAGCTGTGCCCATGGCAGGGTCCCCGGGACAGCCCAGCCCTGCCAGGGCACGAGGGTGCAGTGCTTGATATCGAGTAATTGCATTGAACAAACACTAACGGGCCGTTTGGAACAGAGCAGCAGAGAGAATGAAAGGCTGCTTGCAGGGGAAGCTCTGCTGCTTGAGTGGGTTTGTGGATTCAGCTGATGCAATTACACCAGAGCAGCTTTTCATGAGGGCAGCTGAGCTATAAACTCTGTGTAATTGGGATGTTTTCACGCACTTTTTAAACTTTGTTGGCATAACTGGAGAAGTTTTCCCTTGCAAGGAAACCCCCAGGGAGGCTGGGTTTGGGAACGCCAGATTTTGGTGGAGTGGCCACGAGGGGTCCTGCTCAACCCAAAATGTTCTGCACCTCCCTCAGCTGAATGTGACGAGATGCAAATGAAAACACGCACACGGGCTGGCTGCGGAGATGCAGGCGCTAAATTTAGGGGATGCAAATATCCCTCTGATTCATCTGCCAAGGAGTGCCAGTGCAGGGATAAATCCGTGCCTTGGCTCAGGCCACAGCAGCTCCGGGCTAGCCCAAACAGCGGCCGTGCCCAGCACATCCCAAACGATGTTCTCCAGCTCACCAGCAGCCCAACCAGCCCCCTGCCCGGGCAGGCTCTGCACTGCTGGGCAAAGCCAGGCTCAGCCAGGCTCCTCCCGGGGCTCCCGGCACGCTCTAAGTGTCCCCAGGGCTGTGAGAGCCCTGGCAGCTCTGAGTGCCTGCCGGGAGCAGGCTCTGCCAGCACAGGGGCACAGAGCCAGCCCTGCTGCACTGCCAGGGGACCGGGGACAGCAGGACAAACGGTGCCAGCAGCTGCCCAGCTGGGCCACAGGGCACTGGAGGCACTGCAGGGAGCTGAGGCACTGCCATGGAATGCTGGTGGCACAGCCCAGCAGGAGCTCTTTGGGCAACAAAACTCTGAGCAGGGAAATAAAACCCAGATTATACCCACAGATAAATATTTGCCTTTTTGTGTGTTGGACTCGGAGCAGCAGGGCTGGAGCTCAGCACTTGGGGAGCTGCTGTGTTCCCCAAACCATCCTCTGCCCCAAAAGCCAGGCCTGGCTGTTTCCCACGGGGCAAGCAGAGGCTGTGAGGGCAGAGCCTGGGTGCTGTGAAGGCACAGCAGGCACCCACTGCTCCCTCCCAGCACACCTGGACCCTGCTCTGACAGCACAACGGCCTCACTCAGCTCCTGGCTTGCACCTTGAGTCACCTGTCCCATTTTCCTGACAAGAGCAGCATTCCCACCGTTCCTGACAGAAGCAGCTTTCCCACCTTTCCTGACAGAAGCAGCATTCCCACCTTTCCTGACAAGAGCAGCTTTCCCACCTTCGCAGGGCGGGCAGACCCCTGCACCACGAGGTGCAGCACAGCATCGCTGCCAGCAGGGATGAAGAGCAGCTGATGCAGGCCAGTAAGAACCAGCTGGGAGGAAAACCAACCCCTCGTGTCTCCTCTGAGACTCGACCTTTACCTTCTCCTCTCACGGAGGTCCCCTTAAATCAGCAGGAGCCCTTCCCGAATGCACTCATGCCATTGCTCTGAAAACTCCTATAATCACATCCTGGAACAAACATGAGTCACGGACAAAATCCTGAAAGCAAAAAAAGGCTTCCAAATTAATCTACGTAATCATCACATTACCTCAGTGCTGCCCAAATTCTCCCCATAACTCACTCTGGCGTTTTCCTGATGGAGATAAGGGGCATAAAGAGCCCGAGTGGCCAAGCTGCCTCAGGCTGGGGGGGATTATGGAAGAGGAAAACAAACCCTTGCTGAGGGCCAGCTGAAACCATCCGGGGACCTGCAGGCAGGGGAGGTGGGGAGAGCAGGGGAACGGAATCCTGTTTTCCCCAGGAAAATGTCTGAACCTGGAGCGTCCGGGGCTGCGAGGAACCCCAGGCTCTGCCCCGCCACTCTCCTGCCGTCTGTCTGTGCCAGCAAAGCCCAGGGTCAGGACGGGGAGCTGTCAGTGCTGGAGGCACGGCCCCAGAGCTCAGGGGAGGGGGTGCAGGGCCTGCAGCGAGCCGGGAGAAATCTGAGATTCGGGAGCTGCAGCACAGGCAGCTTGCAGTGTGCTCTGAGAGAAAACACGGGCTCTCCTCCACCACTGCTGCCTTCCAGAAGTGTCAGAGTGAGCACACCCCAGTCCCCACGAAGTCCCGTGCAAACAGGTCACCACTTTCTGTCAGATCAAACCTAAAAGGCACCATACATGTATTTATTTCCATCTGCTTTATAGCCTTCATCACCATAGTAACTTATCCTCCTGTCAATGCTGCACTCAGGAGAGGCAAAATCCACTTTCCCTTATCAGCACTCAAGGTTACTGCACCATTTTCACAAGTGGTTTCAGGAGCACACCCTGCCTTGCCAAATTCTGTGCTGCTGGGGGTGCCTGCTGCTGCCCTGGGCCTGGGGCAGGCAGAGGAGGCTCAGAAATGAGGCTGCACTGGGCACAGAAAACAGCACTATTAATCCTTGCATTCAGCTCCATCTCATGCCAAATCAACCGCTCTGAATATTGGATTTTTTTCTGATGCCTAAACTTAAAAAAAAAAAAAAAGAGGCAAGCTAGAGAATAGGAGTCCAAAAGGAGGCTGCAGGCACCGGTTGCTGCATATAATCACTGAAAGCCGTAGCACTGAATGTATTTCTGATTATGTTTCAGTTTTTCATTATTAAAAATGGGCTGCAGTTGATTCATAGTTTTGCTGCAATCAGCTGAAACCCAATTACCATCAGAGCACAAACCCCTCCCGAGGCAGCCGGGCAGGAGCCGCACCGAGCTCACTCCTCCTCCCCAGGGCAAACAGCTCCTTTGTTCGGGAATGTTCTACCCAACTTGGGGCGGGGGAAAGCCGGCATTGCCTGGGCTGCCCCACGGAGCTGGATTTTCCTTCCCAGAGCAGCTGGGCACCTACAATGAATTCCCCTCCTGCCCGCCCCCGGGGCACTGCTAGCCCAGCTCCCTGAGGGCTTTGGAAGGGTATTGCAGGGACAGGGTAAAAGAATTCCAAAGAGGCCCTTCTCCGGGGGTTTCCAAGGGTTTAATCTTGAAGGTGTCCAGGAAAGAGAGCGAGCCAGGAAGAAGAGGGTTATTGTACAGTCTGCTGCTCAGGGAAAGAGAACTGGACCCAGCCAGTGGGGTCAGGATAGGAAGGAAGGGTCAGACTGTGTGGTTACAGACCCAGGGGTCCTGGGGGGAAGAAACCATTCCCCCAGAGAACACGACAGGCACCCCTGCCCCAGCAGTGCTTCCCTGGCAGGAGCGGCTTTGGGGCTGCTGCAGAGCCACCCGCGGGGACAAACCCTCCTGCAGGGCCACCGGCCGGGACAAACCCTCCTGCAGAGCCACCGGCCGGGACAAACCCTCCTCCCCTGCTCTCTCTCCTCTCTCGAGCCCTGCCTGCTCCCAGCAGCTCGCCGTTTCCATCAGAAACACCGAGGGGTCCCAGCGGGCGGGGAGCAGCGTTTGTGTTTTTGCCAGGAGCAATAATGGCTTGTCACTCTGCCCATCCCTCTTCCTTCCCTCCCTCCGGCCTGTCACTTTGCTTTGGGCTTGCCCACGCAGAGAACCAGGAAATTGCTGCCATTTTCCCTGAATATTGGACAATTTATCCGTGCTTGTACCTTTGGTGGATTCTTCCTACACGATTACAGCCCAAAGGGTGCTGGTAAAGTTGTTAAGAGTGTGGCAAGAATCCACAAATCATTACGCCAGCCCTGTGTTCCACCTCTCGTTAGAGGCAATTTGCATCTGCTACACGAACATATTGATGCCAAAACGCAGCCCAGGCTGAGAAAGAAGATAGATCTGAGCATCACTTCAGGCTCAAGGTGCAGCAGGGGGAAAAGAGGGAGGAGAAGGGGGTGAGCAGGGACGGGGCAGGAGAGAAACAGCCCCACTTCATGCTCCTGTCCTTTGGAGCTCGTCAGTTGAGTCACATCTCCATTGGCAACATCACAATCGTCTCCACAGCAACAAATGTGATGCTGCAGATCGCTGAAATATCTATTTTTGAGAAGGTAGGAGGAAAACACAAATGTGGAGCATGTAGGGGTTGAACAGCCACACAAGCCTAATGACTATAATGGGAGGTGCACAAAAATACTGAGAGAGAAGCTGAGCAAAACCTCCCCCTGAAAATTTCCTCCTGGACCCCTCTTAACATCTCACAGGCAAGCACAGCAAAGGTGTCCAGAGGCAGCCCAGTGCCCCTGGTCCCACGCTGTCCCTGTCCCTGTCCCTGTCCCTGTCCCTGTCCCTGTCCCTGCTGGATGCTCCCAGCTCCACCATCCCAGGCAGGGGCAGGAGGGGAGCTGGGCACGGGGTCCCTGTGGGACCCTCTGGGTGACAGGGGCCAGCTGAGCAAAGGACAGGCCAGGGGCTTATACCAAAGTGCAATTACTCCTGAGACAAAGAACCTAAAAGGGATTTGCATCCATAAAACACAAAGAGATTCAAGTGAAGGGAAATTTGTTTTCCAAGTCTAATCTAGATGTAGCCAAGGGCTGTAAGCAGCACTGCCCTCAGGCTCCTTCAGCTGCTGCTGAAACTTCGAGGAAGTTTCTGCTATGATTTGTGCCATCCAAGGTTAAAAAACGCCTCCGGGTTAGCAGCTCTTGGAAACGTTTCTGACATTTTGGACAGAACCTTAAGGAGCTCTCCAAGCACGAGGGGGTGTGAATGCAGATTTAGACAGGCCTGGTGCTAAACCCTCCTGCTCAGGTCAGGGCTCTGAGCAATCCCAGCACCTCCTCAGCAGAGCAGGACCCTCGAGGGGAGAGCAAGACCCCTCTCTCCAGGCTGGAGGACACGGGCTGGTCCCAGCAGGAGCTGCCAGGCTCTCAGGCTGTGGTACAATCAACTCTTACTGCTGAGCCATGTCCTCAGGAGATGCAGGAGGCTGGCCCAGGAGGGGAGGTGGATGCTCCCTCTGCTCCTCCCTGCTCCCCTCTGCTGTTCCTGGGCTCTGAATCCCGTTGGGAAAACGCCCTCAGCTGTGCACAGGGTGGGATGTGGGGTCTGGGCAGGGCCAATGACCCCTGTGGGTCCCTTCCAGCCAGAGATTCTGTGATTCTGGGTATTTTCCAAAGTCCCCAGATGCTTGGAAAATGAAAGTGTGGGGCAAGAACAGATGTGGACAAATGAACAGACCTGTGATGCCTCCAAATCCCTTCAGGCACGTTCTGGCCATCACTGCTGCTCCCTGCCTTTGGGAATTGCAAATTGTAATCAAATTGATGCAAAACAGAACCCTGAGAAGATGAAAAAGCTGTGTCTAAACTTCATAGAGGAAGTCCAGTGCAGTAAATATTTTTAATTGGTGCTGTGAGCTGTGTTTCATGCTGCTGTGGCTGTGCCCTGCTAGGGTTTGAGATCAGTATTTATCACTGGAGCTGGCTGGTGGCTCCCACTGAATGCACACTAACAAGGACCAGGATATGAGAGCACCATAAATACTGCAGAATAAATGGGACTACTTTCCTCTCCACAAATAATATATCTTTCTTTAAAATGAGTCTCTCTGCTCTGGCACGACAACAGAATTTGATTGCCTTCGGTCTGTTTGGGAAAAACCCAGCCCTCAGAAATGCCAGTTCCTCAAAAAACAGCCTAATGGATCGGTTTTTGAAGAGGGATCACCTGGAAACATTTCAGACCCCGGGAGGACTTTCAGAGAACTCGGGGGCTGTGCCATGCCTGCTCTGCTCCCAGGGCTGTCTGCACACACAGCCAGGCTCCTTTTCTCCCTGACCAGCCCAGAGGGGTGCCCACACCCTGGCAGTGCCCCTGCCCAGCACCTGGGTCCCCTCAAAGCCTTGCAAGGCTTCACCTCACCTCCAGCACAGCTCAAATGTTCTTTATGCCACAGCAAACATAATTTTTTGGGGATGGGAAATCAGTTTCCTTCCCATCTCCATTTTTGAACAGCAAGTCAGAACAAACCCACCTACTGCTTCCTTCATGCTCTTCGAGGCTTCTCTTCCTCTGCATCTTGTAAAGACTGCATATTTAGAGATCTACAGCCCTCCTGGAGACATTATTTTATCTCTGAGTTTTATATTGATAACAGAACATTAGCATGCACAAGTACAATTAATATTTTATTATTTTCCTATCTCATAAAATATAGAAATTTAAATCCCCAAGGAATTAGAGGAATGAAAGGAGCATTATGTTTAAGCAGCTACATAATGTGGTTTGCATCCTGTAATGGGATGTGTTTAATGCAGTTTTACACAGCAGCCTTTCATCACTCACACTTGCCTCTGGCCTAATAAACTGTGCCACGCTGTTTGGGTTTGTTACAGCTGGATGTAAACGTCTGCCAGGCAGCATCCCCATGCACCACAGCTGGCACACGGAAATTGGCATTTCCACACATCACCTCCACGCTTCTGCCTCCCAGCCTTCAGGGTCAGGCTTTTATTTAGGGCTGTGCCAGGGGCTCCAGTGAGAAGGGCCAGGCAGGAGAGCAGGGGGAGCTGCTGGGGGGTCTCGGCTGCCTCTGGCTCCAGGAGGGGCTGGGGGGAGCCCCCAGGGCCCTGACGCCTGTCTTGTGGTCCCTGAAACACCTCAGCTCTTCTCTAAAGACAGGAGTCCGAGGGTCCAGCAGAGCTGGAATCACCCCCAGCCTTCCAGGGACTGGAGCAGGGACAGCAGCAAAGAGCAGAGCTGCTGGAAGAGCTGGGCTGGGCTGGGCTGGGCTGGGCTGGGGGTGCCAGGGAGCCCTTCCCTCGGGCAGGACCCTGCAGGGCTGAGCAGACCCCAGGGGCTGCTCTGGAAGGTCCAGCAGGAGCTCAGCCCACGCCCAGCTCTGTTGACTCCAAGTCTGTTTTTGCCTCTACAGCCACGGGAAGATTCTGCAGGACAGGAACGGGCTGTGGATGTTGGGAAGCTGTCAGGAACAGCCTCCCTCACGTGGCAGCTGCCCTGTGGGATGCTGGGCTGCCAGGGGTGACAGAGCTGGGGCAGGGGCTGGAAATGCTCTGTGTGACCCTTCCTGACCATCCCCAGCCACCCAGGGCCCCTGGCTCGGGGCGTTCCAGCACAGATTGGGTGCCCAGCAGCGGAGCAGCAGGGACAGCCAGGAAAAGGGCAGGAGCTGGAGCTGCCCAGGGAGGGGAGGGAGGTGTTGGATCATCCTGGAGCCCAGGGGAGCTCCATGAGGAGCAGGGCTCCTCCCAGGGCATCCCTGAGCACCACTGACAGGGCAGAAAGGACCAAACCAACACGGCTTTTCCCAGCCTCCGAGGGAGCAAAGTACATCTGCACAGATTCCTGTGCCCCAGTCTGGCCCCTCTGCCTCCCCAAAGCACGAGGGGTGAGAGGAACCCGGGGCTGGCTGGAGCTGTGCAGCTGCAGGTGCTCTGTGGGACCCGAGCAGCGCCCAGGGCTCAGACACAACCCCCAGAGCAGGGCAGGACACTCGCTGCCCACAGCAGGCTGTGACAGCCACAAGTGAACACAGATGCCTCGAAAAATTCTGTTTTCCAGTGTAAACGTGAAGCCAAGAGCATACAGGGAGTATTAGGTTTAGTAGCCAATAAAACAAGGACAAACTTTATGGGGATTTCTTTAAAAATCACCTTTCACAGGCATTTTTATGCAGGCAGAGTTTCTGATGTACTGAGGTTCACTTTAGGAGATTGCAAGCACAGAGATCCCTGATCTCTTTCATCTTTTTTCATTAAAAATCAGCAGTTGTGCAGGGTTGAAAGTTCCCCAAGATTTTATTAAATTGGGCAACACCAGAGGAGAAATAACAAATAATGTTCACAAGGATAAAGTTGTGCTCTCATTATAAACTTCACACTCCCCTCTCAATGCTGCATTTTCATTCTGCCCCTCTGGCACTTTCTGGCTCCTGTTCATTTTGATGAACAACAGGTTCTTAGTCTTAATATTAATTTAAATCTAGATGCAGTGGAATCTTTGCTATTCTATATCACATACAAATCTTGTTTGGGGGTTGCTTTTTTTTTAATAGGCATGCCAAGGCATGGCTTTCATAAAATTCTACCTAAAATGTTCTTCATGCTTAAATAACAGTTACAAAGTCAGCATAATGGCAGCAAAAGAGGGTGAGAGGGGGGAAAGAAAAAAAAGGAAATTAAACAGGTAATAAAAGAGATTTTCAGATGAGATTTGGAATCAAAAGCAGTGCTTTGAAATGAAGGCATTTCAATGGAAGGGAAGCACCCCATGCACTGGACACTGCAGAGGAGAAGGCTCTGGTACAAATCTGGTACAAATCTTACAGCAGAGCTGAGGTGTGCAGGCAATAATCCCAGGCTCGACAGAAGAGCAGCAGGGCCAGGGCACTTTGGGGGTGGAAGAAGTGCCTGGAGAAGCTGTGGCTGCAGCCCTGGGCATGGCCATCATGGAAGGGGCGTGGGGAGGGTGTGGAGAAAGGCTTGAGTTCTCAGCCAGGCACAAAACTCACGGGACACAGCTCAGTCTCGTTGTGCAGAGGGAGTTTGGGACAGGCAGATTTTCACTCCTGGCCAAGGGAAGGAAAGCCAAGAGTGGCAGCAAGAGGGGGGCAGACACAAAGCTGTGCTTGGGGTTTAATCAGCCCCTGCAGGAGGTGACAGCCAGCAGCTGCAGGGATGGCTCCACTCCCAGCACAGCTCCTCCTCTCCAAAATCCACAGCAGACACCCCAGCTGCAGTGCCAGCACTGGCACAGCTCCCCAAGGGGAGAGAGCCCAGGGAAATGTGGCACTGCTGCAACCCTCCTGCAATCACTGCAGCCATCCCTGAGCCCCTTCAGCACAGCTCATCAAAACAGAGCTGATGGAATCAGAAGAAACATTGCCTGAATAACTCTTGAGATGGGCTTGGAGATTTTTGCAGCCTTATTAAAAATGATGGGCAAATCCTGATCGGCTTCTAATAATATCAGGTGTAATTACCCACGTGGTTTTAGTCCTTACAAAAACCCACAACTTTTCAGCACTTGTAGGATTAAATATTTCATACAGTAGAAGAAGAAAATGGACACTGGCACTACACAGAGCAGAATTCTCCTGGGAACAAACTTTCTCACAGAGGTTTATGAATTTTCTGCTTCTAGATGCAGTGGGAGCACAGGTTTTCCTGTGGTAAGAGAATCCCCACTTCCAGCCTGGGTAGGAATCAGGATTTACAGAGGAATGTGGAAATAATTAAAGGAGGGGGAAAGCTACTCATGTTTTAATTTCATGCTTAGGTTCATTCAGAGTTTAAGATGAAGGCGTGAGTCACCAGTTCCTATTTTATTCAAGCCCAGCCCCTGGACAGTGTCAGATCACACGGAGTCAGAGCCTGTGCTCTGGCCAGAGCCACTCTGGGATATTGGCTGCCATTTTTCTGGCCCCTTGTCTCTGAGGTTTAGCCCAAAACGCAGCAGCCCCAGCAGAGGCTGTGCCACGCTCAGCCCCTGCCCAGAGAACGGGCTCAGGGGCTCCAGCTCTGACTCAGGGCAGTGGCAAATGTCTCTGACAGAGCTCAGCCCTGGGGTCAGTGCTGGTGACAGCCTTAGGAAGCACTGCCAGCCACTCCTGATGGGAAAAGAAAGAGCTGCTCGTGTGCCTCAGCAGCCCCTTCCCCTCCCCTCCCTTGGTGCAGCCAGGGAAAGAGAAAACTGCTGGGGATGCTTGCAACAGGATTAACCACAGCTCCTGCAGCCCAGAGAGTGACCTGTCCTGAAATCCATGGGATTCTGACAAAGGCACTGGTGAATGAGCAGGGCCTTGGCTGTGTTTGGAGGTTTTGGCCAGGGCCCTTGGCCTTTCCCTGGCTGTGCCTCAGCAGCTGCATCAGGGACATTTCCCACTGCAGGGAACGGGCTGAGCCCCCGAGCAGAGACTCTGCAACCCTCACTCCTTTCCTTTCTCATCCCCTTCAAATGATTGCTCTTAAAATGCAGCACAACCCGGGCTCAGAAAACAGCAAAACAAAGCCAAAATCCATCTCAGCACAAAGCCAAAATCCCCACTTGCAGTACCCTTTGTAGCCCTCGTGACTGCCCTTTAAGGATGTGACACTGGTTTCACTGGTTTGAAACCACTGCCCTCAGCAAACGCCCCCCTGACGGTGCTGTGAGACCTTCCACCTCTCTGACCTCTGCAGACTCCCCGAGCCTTTATTCCTCACTTTTCAGTGATTAAAAGTGATACGTGGCACAGACTCCGTGCTCGATTTGTATCCAGTTTGTTTAAAAAGGAACGGTCTGACTCAGCGCCTTGGCCGAGTCACTCCATCCTCATAATACAACGAAGACTTAAAAATCGTGGCCTGCTTAGTCCAGTCATTTAACCAAGTGAGGGGAAGCAGAACAGCAAAAAAAACAAAACAAAAAAAAAAAAAAAACCAAAAAAAACCAAAAAACAACAACAACAACAAAACAACTGAGGAAGAATGAAAACATATTAAAAAAAAAAGGTTCACACCTAGCTTGTGGCTTTGTCAGGTCAGCAAGCAGCTGGTTTGTGTGTGCCCTGCTCCCTGGCCTTGTTAAAGGCTATGTCCCGTTTAGGAGACTCCAAATGCCTTTGAAATCACAGCTGTGAGGACAGCTCTACCAGTTACAAGAAACCAACCTCTTTGAGGGATAATTTGTGGGGGCTCCTGGTGAGGACTTGTGCTCTCTGTTGTGTTCCCGCATCGTTTGAAGCTTCTGTTGAACACGAATTCTGAACGATCCCTGGCAGAAGCACAGCCCACACGAGAGCTGGCAATCACCCAGCTGCAGACACGGGAAAAGCCTTTAGAAAGCTGCACATCCACCCCAGCAGCAGCTCTGCCCGCCCGGGGCTGCGTGCGGGGCAGCAGGGACAGCGCCGGGAGCGCCGCGGAACGGGCAGGGATCGCTGCCCGGGGCTGAAATCCTTCCCTCCCATCACTGCCCGGGGCTGAAATCCTTCCCTCCGGCAGGGATCACTGCCCGGGGCTGAAATCCTTCCCTCCGGCAGGGATCACTGCCCAGGGCTGACATCCTTCCCTCCGGCAGGGATCACTGCCCGGGGCTGAAATCCTTCCCTCCCATCACTGCCCGGGGCTGAAATCCTTCCCTCCCATCACTGCCCGGGGCTGACATCCTTCCCTCCAGCAGGGATCACTGCCCGGGGCTGAAATCCTTCCCTCCCATCACTGCCCGGGGCTGAAATCCTTCCCTCCGGCAGGGATCACTGCCCGGGGCTGAAATCCTTCCCTCCGGCAGGGATCGCTGCTCGGGGGTGACATCCTTCCCTCCGGCAGGATTCCATCCCGCTCGTGTTAATCACCCGTAATTACCGCTCCTCGTCTGCATCTCCAGGGGCACAGCTCGGTTAGGGATCGGCTCAGCACCGGGGGCCGCGGAATTCCCGGTACCCGTGTCCACTGAGCGGGATGAGCTCACTCAGTGCGCTGTGGCACTGTGACACTGCTGGCACTGTGACACTGCGGGCACTGTGACACTGCCGGCACCGTGACACAGCTGGCACTGCTGGCACTGTGACACTGTGACACTGCTGTCACTGTGACACTGCAGGCACTGTGACACTGCTGGCACTGCTGGCACTG